>JAGFMF010012159.1:315823-360756 GCA_019455555.1 Galemys pyrenaicus | reverse complement strand
CCCCGCTCTCTGTGGTGAATCCTCTCACCCCCCACACCTCTGGCCTGTACCCCAGTGCTTGTATGCATAAATAAATAAATCTTTAAAAAAAAAAAAATCTAAATGTAACTCAGGATTAATGAGTCAGATTCTCTGAGGATACAAAGATTTTTACATTAAAGAAAGTCTTGAAAGCAGTTAATATATTCAAATTCCTTATAAAAAAAATTCAATGAGTAATGTTGAAGAAAGCTGATTGTGTGACATTTATTATTAATACAGGTAAGGATGCTATTGGTTATTTCCTGTCATGCTATTCTTCTTTAATATGAGCAGATACTGATTCTCAATGATGCACATCTGAAACTTATATAATATTATAATCCAATGTTACTTCAATTAAAGCTAAAATAAAGAAAAAAATTAAATCAACATGACAGGAAAAATTAAGATACTGATTTCAAATTTATTTACTGGTTTCACATTGATTTATCAAGCTATCATTTTAGATACTGATATAATTATCTCATTTTAAAATTGAAAAAAAAAACAACAAAGCAGTGCTATATTAGTAACTTTTATGAGTTTCACAAAAGCTTCCTTATAATTTATATACTGTAATTAAGAAATTTCAAAAAGGGCCTCCCTGGTGGCACAGTGGGTTAAGCAATGCACTAAGAAGCAAACCGCAGCCACTGCAGCACGAGTTCGATCCCTGCCGCCGGCCGGAGAGGGGACCCACATGGCGCAGCAGACCTCTCCAGCTGTGCCCGCTGTTCCTCTCAGCAGTGTACTTCAGTTGATCTGCCTGTTCTGCTCCCCGCTGTCTGTGGTGAATCTTCTCACCCTCCCACACCTCTGGCCTGTACCCCAGTTCTTGTATGCATAAATAAATTAAAAAAAAAAAAAGAAATTTCAAAAAGGGGAATGGATTTATAAATAGCAAAATTCATCTCCAACTTAGTCAACAGAGGCTAAGTATTCAGTTGTTAATTTTTAGAATGCTATTTGTAGCATTTGGTTTTATAAATATAACCACCATAAATATTAGTTAACAAATAACAAGTGTTCCTTTTCAGTCAAAATAATTAGGCCATATGGTTTGTGATTTCATTTAGACACAGTTTTTAGTATATGTTTTAGATTTTTCAGATTTTATCTTACCTCAGATAAAGTGAGTAACATCAAAAATAAATTAACCAGGGCCTCCCTGGTGGCGCAGTGGGTTAAGCAATGCACTATGAAGCAAACCGCAGCCCCTGAAGCACGAGTTCGATCCCTGCTGCCAGCCAGAGGGGGGGGGGGACCCACATGGCACAGCAGACCTCTCCTGCTGTGCCCACTGCTCCCCTCAGCGGTGTACTTCTGTTGATCTGCCTGTTCTGCTCCCTGCTCTCTGTGGTGAATCCTCTCACCCCCCACACCTCTGGCCTGTACCCCAGTGCTTGTATGCATAAATAAATCTTTAATAAAAAAATATAAATAAATAAATTAACCATAAGAGAAAGGACCGACACATTAGACACATTAGAGCTTACAAAATCAACATCAAAAGAAAGTAAAAAGGAAGCCTGGGGTGGGGTGGGGGGGAGTCACTATGCATATCTAACAACAAATTTGTCATTAGGTTATAAAAAGAACTCCTATAAAAGATATCAATTTTAGAATGAGCAAAGACACAAACATTCACTTCAAAACAAACTTCAAAGACAAATCTTAATATTTTGACTATTTTGAAATTTTGAATAAACATCTGATAGGAGATACTAAGGTATGGCTTTTTTAAATGGATGTGACTTCATCTTTTTTTGAAATACACAAAAAAATCTATTTTCCTCCACACAATAAATTTTAACTGGCTGAGAACACTACTCACTATAACCACCATTGTTAGTGATTCAACTTTGAAACCAAACTATTTCTTTTTAAAGTTTTGGATAGATTTAACTGAAGAATATTCTTATATCTCTTATCCACATGAATCAGAAGCTTCTGAATTTTATACAACTAGACAAAATACAGACATAAACTAGGAAGATATAATTACCAAAAAAAAAAAACCATTCCCAATTTTAAGATCCTATGTTAATACAGAGTCACTATTCTTACAGATTAATTTTTATAGTGTATGTTTTGGTAAACAAATGGTAATGTGAACGTAACAGAATCTACCTAATAATAAAATAATGCTTTTATTAATTTTATATTTGGTGCTGTAAAATGAATTTGGCAAAACATTTCACTGTTTTAAAATTTCTGAGAACAATGCTGGATTTAAAATGCTAAGCATTTTACTGAGACAAGAAATCCACAGACCTTGTGAGAGGGACACATTCACATGGTAATGATTCACTACTTAGGTATAGTGAATAAAAGATAAATCACTGGCATTACTGTGCAGAAAATATATATAGTTCTTAATCCCTGCAGAATATTTTACTGCAATACTTACTGGTGCTACTATTTTTCCTGTCTGTCCAACTTGCATGTCATTGGGAACAAAGCCAGCATCAACAGCAGCCCGAGAAGCACCAACTAAGGGGAAAAATATTAGTTACTTTTAAAAACTATTAGTTAGCTAGCTGGAATAGTCACTAATAACTATAAAAAACGATACAGGTAAAGCAAAGTTTGAGGTCTACTTTAAGAAGTTCTTATCTTTAAAAAAAACTCCTTGATCATGATCAAGTATTGTCTGAATATTTATGTACAAAGCTTTACTTCAAGAAATGTCTTCTATTTATACCTAAGGACTTAATATATTTTAAATTTGACTTAATTCCTTTGTGGTTGCTTTCTGGAAAGCAAAAAGGCAATCAGGCATTCACATAAAACATAACTTATAAGCTGTTTAAGATATTATATAATGATCTTTTATGAAATCTTTTATCACAACTTCTAAAGAAAGGAACTATAATATTACTTCTTGTGGCCACATAGCATTATGAAATCCAAAAGAAAGGTTTGACCAATATTGCCATCTAAAACCAAATTTAACTGGCTTTCTATTCTCATTCAGCAGGAGTCAACAGGAGCCCTGTACCTGGAATAAAGCCACTGGGGGAAAATAAGCTTCAGGTCATGTCCACCTATAGAAGACAGGAAAGAGCAATAGACAATACTCCTCCCCACTTACCAATACTTCACCACCACTACCTACTTTGGAGGTAGGTATAGGGAGAAACCAGTTATGTAGTAGTCACTACTTGACTACTTATGTCAGTCACTATTAAGTACCAAACTCAAAGACTGATCCCCTGCATGTTTCCTAATTTGCACCAATCTCCTACTCTTGCCTAGTTCCTGAAATCTTACACTATAATTTCTAGAAAACAAAGCCCAGTATCAGTGAACCACAATTATTGACATGTCTGCATGTTCCCTAAGAACACGTGCAATCCTTTCCAGCAGAAGTCACTCTGTCCACTACCATTCTCAAACCTAAAGGAGGCACTACTCACTGCCGCTCTCAGAAAGTTCTTCTTAGCTCCTTTACAGTGCTACTAGGACATCTGTAATTAGGTATCTCAAAACATTATACAGCCAAACTTGGACTCTTGATCTCTCTGTGGAAATGTGCCACTTAAGGTCTTTCCCAGCTCAGTTAATGACAACTCCATCCTACCAATGTCAGATAAAAACTTTCTCATAATTCATATCCAATCTATGAGGAAATTTCAGTGGTTCTACCTTCAAATATTTTTCAAAATTGACTGTTTCTTCCTATACCTACTGCTATTTCACTAGTCCAAACCACCAGCATCCCTCACCTGAATCAGTCGATACAGCTTTCTAATTGAAGTCCAAGGTTGCTGCACTTATACCACTACAGTCTATTCTCAAAATTCTAACCAAAGTGATCATTTTAGTATGCGTCAAATCATGTGATTCTTCTGCTCAAACTTTTCAGTGGTTGTTCATTTCGCCCAAAAAAGCGTAATCTCCTCACAAAAGCATTTGTAATCTAGTTTCCCTACTGAAACAGGGGCAGAGAGGTCTCTGAGACCAGAGAGCCACCAAAAAGCCTCAAAAGGCCTAAAGACCACAAACCAAACCAAGGGCTACAGCAATGCAACACCCACACAATAGGGGCCATGGGCTATAGTCTAACAAAGGATAGTGCCTGATAAGAGGGACAGGTTGCTATCTGTGGTTCTCACCCACATGCACAACTGCAAGAGACCTCAGACTCCAGGAACGACAACCATGGGGTTTATTTTACAAAGGAGAAACAACAAGCTTACTGTATCCACAAGTGGCACTATCTCACACAGATAGTGTCAGTGATGGTTGCCGCCAGTCACCAGGAGTGCTAGAATGCACTGGCCAGTAGTGATGGCCACTACTGGTCCCACAGAGGTGGTGTCAGAAACACTCAAGTCTTAACAGCTCTCTGTGAGCTATCGAGTTATACCAACAACAAACAGCTCTTTGAGACACCAGGCCCAGGGCCTTGGTGCTCCTTTCAGACAATGTCAGAGACAGGCCCAAGGCCCTGTCTCTGCAGTCCTTCAGCTCTCTGCCCTCCTTGGAGGGCAGCTGCTGGATACTTCTTTTCTTCTTTCTTTGGAGGCCAGGAACAGAGTCTTCCCCTTCTTTCTTCTTCCTCTGGAGACTGAAACCATCTTCTCTTCTTCAGGAGCTGGTGTCATCTCTTCTTTGGGAGCTCTCCTCTTCCAGGGCTCTTCTTCCTCTTCTGAGGCTCTCTTTTCTTCTTGGAGGACTCTTCTTGGCTCCCTCCAACACTGCCTTATAACCTCTTTCAGAGTGCCCTGCACGAGTCTGACTGGACCACTTAGCACCAATCAGCTCACAGCTTGCACCTGACTGGTCCATTCCATGATCCAGGAAGTTCTGAGGAGCAACTGCCACAACTGACTTGTGTTGGAGCAGGAGGGTGAGAGGCACCACCGCTCCTGCCGGCTCCTACCACTAAAGCCGCTGGGTTCCAGTAATATCTCCCAGTCATATCTCTTACTATTCTCTCCTTTTTGCACTTTTCATTCCAGTCACACTAACCTATTCAACATACATACCACACATGCTACTTCTCTTATCATGCCGTTTGCACTTTACTGGTTATTCTGCCCAAAACGTCTCTTTCAAATTTACACATGGTTTTCTTCCTCACCTCCTTCAAACCTTTCTTCAGATGTCTCTTCTCAGTAAGGTCTACACTGACCATCTTACCTAAAACTGCAATCCTTCCTTTCCAACACTATTCCACCTCCTTTTCCTAGTCTATTATTTTTCTTATTTCCCTAATTTTCTCTTATGTTGCATTTAGTGTCTATGATAGGCAGAAAATTCACTCCTTCAAAGATACATTCAGTTCTTAATCGCCAGAATATGTGAATATTACCTATTAAAGGAGGAGGAGTGACATAAAGTTAAAGATCTTGTGAAAAAGTGCTCATCCTAGACAACCTAGGTGGGCCCTAAACGTCATCACACATATCCTTATAAGAGATGAAGAGTAAGATTTAGTATAGAGACACAGAGGAAAAGGTGTATGTAGATAGGCAGAGATTGGAGTGACCTAGCCACCAGCCCAGGAATACCAACTGAAAGAGAAGAAAGAATAGTTCTACACACTCCAAAGGAAGCGTGGTCCAGCTAACACTTAGATTTCAACACACTTCCAGCATGCAAAACTGTGAAAGAATAATTTTCTGTCACTATATAAACCACTGAAATATAAGTAATCTGAGCCACAGGAAACTAATATAAAGGCTAGTCTCATACAAATAGAAATTTAACCACAACAAGAGAATGGATTTTTGCTTCTTTTATTCCCTTTGATTTACCTAACTCCTAAAAACTCAGTAAGTATTTGTTCTATGAAAGAATGAAAAAATGAGTTAATAGCATACCTTTACTTAGACTGGTCCATCACTGTTTCTAAACATATATAACACATATTACATAAAATAAAAGCATTAAAAAAAGCTTAGAAAGTTATATACAAAACTTAGGAAAAGGACAGAATTGAAGCTTTTTTGCTAAGAGAAGAATGTTTTTACATGCTAGTAATATAATTAAAAACAAATACTTTTTCACTCTGGGCAATATAGAGAAACACAACTAAACCCAGACAAACTCTAGAAATCTGGCTGCAAAGAAACTGAAGCTACGAAAGGAGATTTGGTGAGAGAAAGGAAGCAAGGGAGGAAGGAACCTAGTGGAATATGGTGGAGGATTATGGCAAGTGAGAATTGTACCACTGAAATACCATCTTGGTGGAAGAATATGGATGCTTTGGTAATGGGTGAATTGGTGTAACATATATCTGAAAAGATTTGAATTTATATGCCCAAATTATATACAAGTCGTAACTTTACCTGCAGCATGTAGTTGATCTGCCAAGTCATATAACAACTTAAAGTTCTCTCCACTCTTCAAACCCCGACCTCATGAAAAAAAAATTTTGGAAAAAAAGCAAATATAAACACCATTCTATAAAAATGCTATGACTTTACATACCTGAGTGAATTCCCCTTTATACAACTGCCACATTAAGCATGCCAACTCCTCTAGAAAGACTTCCTGACTTTTCCTGTGACACAGCATTCAACTCTGCTCTAACTTGGTAATCATACAGTCTATAACTTCTCACTACTAGAACAAAAACACAAAGTACAGAATTCATATCTATCATAGTCACTGCTATATCTACAGTATTTACCAAAATTTCTCTGAATAAAGTTATTATTTGAAGAGAAGTCATTCCACTAGACTTCAAACCCCTTATGAGGAAGGACACCTGCCTTTTCCTCTATTTCTCCAGAACTTTGCAATAGGCTTGGCATAGAACACCCAATAAAAACTGAATGTATAAATGAATGCAGTATCAAACCATTTGCTCTCAATCTCACTTGCAATATAAGGCTGCTCGGAAGATTTGATGTTAAGTTTGGAAATCTTTTTAAATCATAGTAGTATTTAGCTTTTCAAACAGTCTGAAGACTATAAAAAGTTTTTTTTTTTTAATAAGGATCATGCTATCTATACTCCTGATCACGAAGCATTATTAACAATGTTGGTATTTAAAGGTGAGGAAACTCAAAGAATTATCCATTGTGACCTAGAAAACTCTGGAAAGTCTTTCAGAGTAAAGTGAAGGATGGGAATCACAGAGCATAGCTCTAAGGTTCCAACCAGTTCTTTCTTTGATTCAGAAGTTAAACATACTCTTCAGAGTAATAAGAAGTCTATCAATAAAACAAAGATACCAAGCTGCAAAGTTATAGAAATGAGATCTGTACTACGCTCCCCCTGGTGCCCATGACACAGATTTGCAACACAAACATGTATTAACCTCATAATTTTTTAAAAATATGTATCTTTTGCATCATTATTCATTTTTTTAACAATGTTTGCTTTCTTTTCTCAGATGTAGTCCCCAGAGTTTTCACCACCAATTCACCCATGCACTATCACACCATCCCCTGTGCTCCTCCCTTTTCTTTCCAATCCCTCTCCCTTCCCCTCCCCTACAGGATGTCTTTGGTTTATGGTTTTTTGTTTATTTTTATTTTGTTGTGTTTTTTATTGTTATTATTTTTTCCTTGATGCTTTATTTGGTTCTACTATACTCCTCCTATAAGTAAAACCATCCAATATTTTTCTTTTTCCTTCTGACTTATTTTACTGTAAGCTCATAATTTCATAATCAGTAAAATAAGAATAATACTATCAACTTACCTATTTGTTATATTTGAAAAAACAATATTTGCTCTTCTAAAATAAACACTAGTAAAATCAAGTGACTTTGTTTACATCTTTTAAAAATGAATAAAGGACAATATTCCACTTACCACCAGATACCACTACTTTCGCACCAGTTAGCTCTGGTCGATCACTTTTTGTTAATTTCTGGTCAAGCCACTCTGATATCCCCGCTGGGGAAATACTTGATGCTGCACATGTTGATATAAATATAACAAAGCAATGACTATGAGTTAAAA
The DNA here is from genome assembly GCA_019455555.1 of Galemys pyrenaicus. NCBI lineage: Eukaryota > Metazoa > Chordata > Mammalia > Eulipotyphla > Talpidae > Galemys > Galemys pyrenaicus. The sequence continues at coordinate 352,810 of JAGFMF010012159.1, read as the reverse complement.
TTATTTAATGATAATAATTTTTAGGAGAAATAGACAACAAATTTCATGAAATTTAAATTTGGTAGATACTATACATTTTTTTTTACATTAATTCCATTCTGATTTTGAAAAGATTTAAAAGCCTAGATGTTAGTTAGCCTTGCCCAGAAAGTTATACTACTTTTAAGAAGTCATTTAACTCTGAGTCCATTTTTAAAACTGGAATAACGTTTCTATTCATTGAACATGGGGTTCAAATAAGCTACTGGATATGTTAAATGTAACACCCACTATACATTTACTATTATTATATTTCTCTATTATATTAAATCTCATTAGGATTATTGGAACGTGAGAGGAGAGGAAAAAAACCCTTATTATCAATATAACTGATTAATTTAAACAAACTCTTTCCCACCAATTTGACCTACACAAACAACTATGTTAATATAAAAAAAATGAAAAAGACATGCTATAAACATTTCATATTTTTGTATAAGCTTGAGAATTACCATTTAGATTGAGTTCTCAAACACTACACATTTGAAATTTAACCAAAGGCTCTCTCTTATTCTAATATAATCTGCAACCTAAAGAACATGAACCAAAATTAAGCAAACACAAACTCCAAATTAATACTCACCTTTTTCTGAACTGGCACTACCACCACTTGTTGCTGCAGCTTCAAAAGATGTTCCTCGGACAGAAAACACCTTCACTTTCTCATCACACTTCACTGTACATAAAGCGTTTCCTGAAATATATGATTTTTAAAAAATAATCAAGAGGGGCAATAAATTCCTTGAGTTTCAGAATTTACTTCACAAAGACAAAGAAGAAATAACTGGACCTTATTTTTTACCTCTACTAACTATAGGAAACAAAAGGAACGCTGGGGAAACAAATGAATTAGTATTTGTATAACCCTAGATGTCTTTAAAAATAGGACAGGTGCTGACATGCCTGAAAGCAAGAAACTAGAATAGGGAACAATATTAATAGGGTACACCTTTCCTAGAAGGAATATACAAAAATTCCCTTCTACAAAACAAAACAAAGCAGTAACTCAGTAATAAGAGCTGCAACAACTTAAGAATGAAGCTGCTGTGTACGTGAAAGTAATGAAAACACGATTGATTTAAAGAAAAAGAAATACGGTGTGCCAATATCTTAGAGAATTTTTATGGATTAACTATCACATTAAGAGTGACCTAAATTCTGGCCAAATATTTTCTTCAAAGATTACTAAAGATAAAGGTCTGATTTAGAACTGACTATTATACTGAAACACACAACACGAACCAGAAAGAGCAAAGAGCTCACTGCCTTCTCTAGATGCACTTGAGACCAATGTGTTTAGTAAAATATCAATCAACTAAAGAGACACTGAAATAAACTTCTTAATGCAGATGGAAATGGGACAGAAAAAAAAAAGATCAGAAATATTATTTTTAAAAAATAAAAGCTTTGCTTTTCCATGTACTATACACACACACACACACACACAAAATAATTTTTATTGATCACTGAAAATATCTCACTCTGTAAACAGAATGAACAAGCAGTAAACAACTGTACTCTGGATCTGTCAGGGAGAAAATCATGTCTTTGGGTATAGCAATGCTAAAACTGAGACTCTTCTCAGAAATCTTTAAGATGGGACATTTAAAGCAACAGTGTGACTTTTTAAGAATTTTATCTTCAATACCTGCACCCCTATGTTTATAGCAGCACTCTTTACAATAGGTAAGACCTGGAAACAACCTAAATGCCCCAAAACAGATGAGTGGATCAGGAAGCTATGGTACATATACACAATGGAATACTACTCAGCAATCAAAAAAGAAAAACTAGACACATTCATAGGAACATGGATGGAACTGGAAGGGATTATGCTTAGCGAAGTAAGTCAGAAGGCAAAAGGAGGAATATAAGGGAACCAAATAAGGATCAAGGAAAGGAATAAGAACAACAATAATAATAACAACAACAACAAGAAAGAAACAAAAACCAAAAATGAAAAGACAAGGACAAACTGGGGACACTTGGTGGGGAGGGAAGAGGGGAAGGGTGGAGGGCACAGGGGACTGAGGTGATGGTACACTGGTGTTACGGTGATGGGGAATACATGGGGATTACAATTGATGTCAAATATATCTAAATTTAAAAAAATTTATATTAAAAAAAGAATTTTATCTTCAAGATTAATTTCTGCTTTTACAATTTACTACAATGTAACATGTTGATTAATCATTTTCTTTGGCTACTCACCTGCATAAATAGTTCTCACAAATGTGTCAGGTGACTTAATTGCAATGATGTCAGAAACTGGGGCAACATCAAGTTTGGCTGCTATTCTCGGCAAAAGGTTCTAAAAGCAAAAGAAAATGGCCATAAACTATGAGCAATAACGTCACCTAAATGTACATTCCACAGAAACAGTAAGTCAAATATTTTACATTTCACCTTCATCTTTAGACATAGCACAACTTTCTGAACAGCTTTGGAATTAAGAGTCTACCATTACTCTAACGACCTCATGAATTTTTTAGCTTTATTTTTAAAAAATAAACCACCTTGGGCCCGCCCAGTGGCGCAGTGGGTTAAGCAACGCACTATGAAGCAAACCACAGCCACTGCAGCACAAGTTCAATCCCTGCCGCCGGCCAGGGAGGGAACCCACATGGTGTAGCAGACCTCTCCTGCCTCGCCCGCTGCTCCCCTCAGCAGTGTGTTTCTGTCAATCTGCCTGTTCTGCAGCCCGCTCTGTCTGGTGGGTTCTCCTACCACCCCCACACCTCTGGTCTGTACCCCAGTGATTGTATGCATAAATAAATAAATCTTTAAAAATAAATAAATAAATAAACCACTTTAACCCAAGAGGCTAAACTATATTTTAGTGAACATTACTAATAAACTGGAGTTATGAATTTACTTAATCAATAATAATATTTATTATCACAACAGAAATGGTGAATTCTATACTGCTTTCTACAGTTTACTTTGTGGCATCTCCTGAACTCGGTACCCTCCTCAAATGCAATATTTAAGTCCCTCTCTTCACTCCATTCCCAAATGCCTTTTTCTTAGACTTTTCCCAAGATTATCCTCTAATTGCCCTTTTATTTTTATTTTCCCACATGCACGTGCAATTAGCTACTTAACTGGCACTACCATGTATTTTGTTTTAAAATAATTTATTTTTAATTATTTTAAAATAAAAGGTAATTTTAAGATAATTAATATACATATTAAATGACCCTCATTTACAAGGAATCAAGGACAGATTTTTGTGTCTTCTATTTCTCTTGTGTACCTACCCTATATCTAATAAATGGCTCTATGTAAGTAGGTGCTAACAAGTTTTGAAACCTGAGTCAATTTTCCTCTTGTTATTTTCAAGAGGAAAGATTTCAAATTTTCAGTTGTTACCTACACTATATGTGTAGTATAATTCAACCAAAACAGAAGAGCTACTGCAAAGTATACAATTAGATAAAAATGAGATCACAAAGAAAATAAAGGTTCTGAGAAAACAATTAAAATGTCATTAAGGGACCTCCCTGGTGCACAAAGGGTTGAACACTGCACTGTGGGCTTCTGCAGCTACTACAGCATGAAAGAGTTGGATCCCTGGCCAGGGAGGGGACCCACATGGCAGAGACCTGTCCTGCCTTGCCTGCTGTTCCCCTCAGCAGTGTATTTCTACCAATCTGCCTGTTCTTCTCCCCACTCTGTCTTTGGTGAATCCTCTCAAACCCTCACAGCTCGGGTCTACACCCCAGTTCTTGTATACATAAATAAAATCTTTAAAAAGTAAAAAATAAAATGTCATTAAGCACAATCCTAACTTGGTGACTAAGTTTAGAAAACACCTATTTATAAAACAAAATATTTTTTTCAGTATTTAAAGTCAGCATCAGTAAATGACACTTTTCCTGAATCACATTCTTTAAATGTATAGGAAATATTAATAAAATATTCTTACCTGGCTGAGCAGGCTATCCTATAAGTTTTGTTTTGTAGATTCTTTTAGATAGCTCTTTTATTTTAGAACTTTCTAAGGTGCTTGGAATTTACTATCTTTCGTACTTCCATTATCCCTTGTTTTACTTTATCTTGAAAATAGTCTACTAGGTGCTTAAAGACACCTTTATCCAGGTTTGATTTTTCATTTAAATTTATGTTTACATTATAGATTGAAAATGGTACCACTGACCAGTGATTTTATTAAGCTTAAAAGAAAAAATTTTAATCAGTTCAAACTGATCATTCTAAGGGTTAAAAATAAACCAGAACAAGTCTACATAGTCTGCAGTGATTTGTGTCCAGAAGCAACAATGCATCAAGATAAATGTTCAAAGACACTACTCATTTTGCACAGAGAGATTAGTTACTGGGAATTCACTATTAGTATTACTTTTCTTTTTTAAAGATTTATCTACTTATGTATACAAGAGCTGGGGTACAGGCCAGAGTCGCAGGAGGTGAGAGGATTCACCAGACAGAGAGGAGAGCAGAACAGGCAGACTGTCTGAAACACACTGCTGAAGGGAGCAGCGGGCGAGGCAGGAGAGAGGTCTGCTACACCATGTGGGTCCCCTCCCTGGCCGGCAGCAGAGATCAAACTCATGCTGCAGTGGCTGTGGTTTGCTTCATAGTGCGTTGCTTAACCCACTGTGCCACCAGGGAGGCCCGCTGTATTATTCACCATGTTAGGTGATATAAGATATTTTATCTTGCTTCCAAATGCACTGGAAGATCAATGGCAACAAAATTGTGAGAAGGAAATTTAAGTAAGATAACCTACCTCATAAAAACGACCAATAACTATATGAAAAGATACTGGCTCTATAAATCAAGGAAATGCAAAATTTAAAAATAAGTAATTTTTACCCTTCAGAGTAGGGGAAATGGTAAAAATGTACAGTACCAACTGCTGGCAGGGTGCTTTCATTCGTGACATCCTTTTAAGAGGATGCCTCAATACATATCAAAATTTTGAAAGCTGACTTGCTATCACTCTCATTATCCCCTCCACTAACTCTAAGTAACTTCCAACTGACTTTGTTTCTATAAATTTGCCTATGCTGGACATTTCATATAAATGCAACCATGCAATAACCTGGTGTAGAACTCTAGTCTAAATAAAATCCAGCACATGTATACTAACATGTTTGTAAAGAATCATTTTCTTGGGCCTCCCTGGTGGCACAGCGGTTGAGTGCCACACTGTGGGGCTTCCACAGCTGTAACGCAGGAGTTCAGTCCCTGGTCAGGGAGGGGACCCTCTTGGCATAGCACACCTCTCCTGCCTTGCCCTCTGCTCCCCTCAGCAGCGCATTTTAGTCAATCTCCCAGTTCAGCTTCCCACTCTGTCTCTGGTGAATCCTCTCACTCCCCAAACTTCTGGCCTGTATTCCAGCTCTTGAATGCATAAATAAATAAATCTTAAAAAAAAAAAAAAAAAAGAAACAGTTCCTTGCAGCAAAATTTTTAACTGCAAAAAAATTAGAAACAACCTAACTACCTTCCATGGACAAATATGGAGTATTACATAATCATAAAAAGAGAGATTGTATGAGCAAATATTTTCAAAATACACTCTTAAGTAAAAAAATAACAAAATAAATCATACTATTATAATGTTAAAAACATTTGTAAATGTATTATAATTTGAAAATTAAAAGAGCCTAAAAGAAAATACAGTGTTAACTTCCTCAGAAAAAGGAATTTACAAGAAGACAGGAAGAATTTGGTATCTTGCTCTACATACTGTTTTACTATATGTATCCTTTATAAAGAGAAAGTGTATTTATGTACAATTTAATTTATAATTGTTAAAAGAAACCATAACTGTAGCTTATCAAGAAAGGGATAAAAGAAACAAGAGCTAGAAAGTAAGACAGACCAATGAGTAAAATTCTTCTCTTAGATTCCCTATACATTCACCAGGTTTAAAAAAAAATTTCATGCAGACCACTCCTTGCTGACAGCACATTCTGTATCCAGACATATTACAATGCATATGATTGGATTAGAGCTGTCTGTTTACCTGTAGGGTGCTCCCAACCACCCCCCAGTTTCTAAGTAGACGGAATTTCACCTTTTTACATATCCATCTCCTACCTGCACTTTTGAGATGAGCTAGTAATACAATGACCTCCACACACACGAACAAGGACAGACAGCTCAATAATGCTTTTAAAAAAAGAAAATTTTAAAAAATAATAATTTTCTTTATGACAATGACAAAATCAAGAATTAGCTTTCTAATAGATTATGACAAAAATCTTTTAAGAACAGAGCTCTTTCTGTCCTCTCTATAACAAAATTTGAAAACCTAGAGATGACATTTTAACAGAAAGTATAACAAGATCTTGAAAGAGTAAATTTTAGCAAAATACCACATTAATTCAGAAAGCCAGGATTAGCTAGCTAAACAAAGTCTGTTATACACTTTCAGCACAATGAAATCTAATCCTTCTGAATAATGACATCAGATTCCACATTCTCAATCTTCTCACCTTTCCAAAGGCAGATGCTCCAGCACAGATGTGTGTGTAATTGAACTGCTTCTGAGTTTCCAAAATCAATGGTGTCAGCTCCTCTGAGAATTAAATACATTTGATAAACACATTTCATAATAGTTTTCACTCATATATAGAAGCATAATTTAGACATTACAGTTTTCCCCCAGAAAACCTCACCTGGAAGGAGGCCTTTATACGCATCATGCTGAGCCACCAGAACTTTTGCTACGCCTGCTACTTTGCAGAGATCTTGCACCACCTATGATTATAAGTGTTTTAAATTATCCACGGAAGAGAAAGATACAATTAGAGCCTCTACAAGTATCAACAGCACATAAAATATTAATGGCCAACTATAAATATAGTTCTTATCAGGAAAAAGAGCTATGCAGGAATACAAAATATTCTTAGAAAATAGCTTATACCAATTTAGCATACTACAAATTAACTATATGGCCTATTATTCAGAAGGTTTTCAATAAAATTCCACTTTGAGAAAGAGAAGCACTTTGATAAACCAAAGTCAACATGTCTCTCTATTCAAATTTAGTTGTAAATTGTGTTCATAATTTTCAGCTTAGTATAAGGATATGTTTATCACTTTCAGAAATGGTGAAATGAGGCAAGGGTTAGGCTCTCTTAATCTTATTCACAATAATAGAGTCAATACATTTCAGACTTTCAGTTTACTATAGAGATAAAAAAATAGGACTTAAGCACTACGATTAACAGGTCACAGTGCTTTAATTTAGCAATATTAATTTCTGTTGATATTAAAATTAGTGAACAAGAGCAATAGAGAAAGTCTTCAATAACAATCCCTGGTCAATCACTGAGCTCTGTCTATGTACATATATTTTTCTATGATGAAGCAAAATATTATTTTTATTTTAGTTCTTTGTTCTCCCTATTTGGAATCAGGGTGGGATCCTGGGTAAGTTTTTTGACCACTCAAATTTTCTGTACACACAAGGCAATTAGAATTCCCCTTTTTAAAAGTCTTTAATTACTGCTTGATTAGTTTCTACTTTAGCAGAGACATGGCAATCATATTAAGGTTTTCTGTCTTAACTCCTCTCTGATTCACTTATGAGTGGACATAATAGGTTGTGCTCCTGTCACTCATCTTGAATAATAAGGTTGCAACAACATTCACTAAAGAAAGAATGTAATGCGAAAGTATCTCTGCCTGAGCCAAGTAATCACCAGTGCAAATACTATCAAAATGATCTCTTTTATTGGCAAAGACTTCAGGCATTACACAGAGAAGCATTTGCAAGCTTATAGATAAATAGCTACAGAAAAGTGCATAAAATGGTAATCTGGGGCCTCCCTCATGGCGCAGTAGGTTAAACAACGCACTATGAAGCAAACCACAGCCACTGCAGCAGTTCAATTTCTGCCGCTGGCCAGGGAGGGAACCCACAAGGCGTAGGTCCAGACCTCTCCTGCCTTGCCTGCTGCTGCCCTCAGCAGTGTATTTCGGTCAGTCTGCCTGTTCTGCTCCCCACTCTGTCTGGTGAATCCTCTCACCTCCTGTGACTCTGACCTGTACCCTGGCTCTTATATGCATAAATAAACCAATCTTTTAAAAAAAACAAACAAACACGGTAATCTAAGCTATTTACAGCTTCTTTATATAGGTATTTTCTGTATTTCTTTAAGATCAGAATGTCACACAATATTAAGATTCTAACTAAGTAGAGAAGATGATTTCCGCTTTGATTATACCCTAAGCAGTGAAAATGAAATGCCACTTCAAATATTTTTAAAGTAATATTAGAAAAATTTATTTAAAGTCACAGTAAAATAAACCTGGAACTTATATATCTGAAGGCAAGAAAACCAAAAAAAGATCTTAACCATATCACTCACATTGCAGATAATATCAACTATGTAAAATTCAATAATTATTACCATGTTTATGTAAAGAAATCTATATAACTTAACAAACCCTGAAACTGCTAGAATACTTTTTTCACTCTGTAAAAGATGAGCAGGTGATAGAATTATTTTGAGATACATAAGTGACATAGCATTCCTCACCTGCAGTCTACCTATCAAAACGCTCTGCATAGATGCCATTTAATAAAAAAGCAAACCCTCTGAAAAGAGTTTCTCTCCAAAGTTCTTTCTCTGAGAGCCAAGTCCCAAATTCAGTCTTGGTAATTCCCAAATGGTATGAGAAATAACTGGTGGTTCAAGATATATACGCTTAATGGAAACACAAATTCAACTACACTACAGAACCAACAAACCAGGTCATAGCATCTATCCAGGGGGTTCATTTACAAAGTTGCCATTGTCTCATTTCAACAACAAAGCCAAGAACATCTTTGAGTACCAGCTATAGTTTGGAAAGCACAGTACTTACATTTGAATTTTTATATCAAATAAAAATCAACACCACCAATTAGAAAGTACCAGCATCCATGATACTCTGTCTAGACTTACCACTTTCAGGATTTAAAAACAATTAGCAGGTATACTAATCAATACAAAAAAAGGAATTGGTTATTAACCTCTAAAGGAATTCTAATTTTATCATTCTTTGGCTACCTGGTGGGATGAGGGAGCCAGTGAAACTAAATCAAGAATTCTACCTCATTTCAAAAGATAAAGTACCTAGGAAGCAAGCTTTTTAATTCTTTTTTCATGTGTAGCAAAGGTTGTGACACCAGCTATTTAATGAGGATTAGAGCCCAGTTTGGGTTACAGTCCTCAGCATAATTCTCTGTCACCATCTTTCCCTGTCTCTTGATGGAAATTCTATTTGCTTTGGTTGACCTTAAGATTTTCTCACCTTGTCGCATTTGGTTCCAGCTACTAAGCAGGACACTTCACCTCCAAGACGTTTGGCTGCAGTGATGGTATTTAATGTAATGGGTGCTAGGGTATCATTTGCATGCTCAGCTATTACCAGGGTACTCTGAAATCGTAGCAATGAAGCCTAAAAAGAAAAAACAGAATATGAAATAAAATGTATTTACAAATAGATTTTTTTACTTTAATCATTAAATGTGTGCTTTAAAGAAAACTGTGCACAATACATAATTCCTTAAATATATTCATAAAATACTTGCGCAACAGCAAAAACTGGATGATTTGTATCTATCATTCTATTACTAATAGTCTTACCAAACAAAAACAAAAACAAAAAAATCAAATGAATGTTCTGTTAGGAAAACATTAATTCTATCAAAACAACTTTCCTACTAATTCATGCTTAATTATAAACTGTTGAATATATCTAAATCTGAAATCTTTAGAACATCTATCAAACTACCACCTATTAAATATATTCCAGTACAGGAATAAGACTAATAGAAATATTAGGTTACTCGGTTACTGAACCTGCTTCCTATTACTTTGGGCATAACGCATTTCAATACCAAAATAACTGATGGTGTAAATGTGTCTTCCATATACATTATTTAACAACTTAGCTGGGGTGCCAAGTGTTCAAATATGCTTCCAAATTCAAAAAGGAAGCTTACAGTTAGTAGCATGGAACCAACCCAAATCCACCTGTATCTCCCGTGGACTATCAAGAGACCACCAAAAGTTCATGGTCACCTGGTATACTTCAAGCATCATGAACATAAAGATGAATGTGCTCAAAACTTTTGAGGGAAGTAAAACTTGTTCACATACAATTATGAGAGAACAGCTTTGCAATGAATGAAAAGATTCAAAGTGGTAGAGGCTGCTGATCGTAAGTTCAGAATCAAGAGGAGGAAGAGAAGGAAATTTAGGGGAAAAGATGAGCACAGGTCTCACTAGCATGAGTAGAGAAGAAAACAGAACTATCTTTGTGGAAAAGGCAATGAGAGAAAAAAGCACTAAAAACATGTGCCTTAATTTAGCAATTATCTTCAGATCTAGAGTTGCAGTAAAGAACTAATAACTCACACCTAAATTTATAAAATACATGGTTTTTTTTTTCATTTGCTATACTGTAAACATCAATTTCTGGCTTTAATATTTTTGGTTTTTATTAGGACAGGGTAGCAGCATACCAGTCATTTGGTTATTAGCACTCTGGTGTTATTATAAACAATACAGAAGACCATCCTCACAGTTAAATCCTTATACTCATTCTGAACAAATGAGAGTTAATTCCATCTAGAAAGAACCTTCTGATAGGCATCTGCCCTGCTCTGCTCTGCTTTCACAGAAAACTAACCCAGATTCTGCATAATTTTCAACAAGATAGGGAGTCTTCTTCCCCTAAGTTACCAAACTCTATCACTTCATTTCCAACCTTCTAAACTTCCTCTATTCTTGATGAATGGGAACCAGAGCTGGGGGTGGGGGAGGGTGAGAGACTCCAGGGCAAGTCTTGCAGTGGTAGAAATGCTTCTAGAACCATCATAGCAACTTGAGGATGGGAGGAAGAAGAAATAACAGCAGACTACTCCAAAGGAAGGATCACTGCATTGTGTAGTGGATGACATTTCTTAAAATATCCCCCTCCTGTGCCCTCCCCTGGTGGCGTAGTGGGTTGAGAAACACACTATGAAGCAGAGCGCAGCCACTGCAGCACAAGTTCTAACCCTGCCACCGGCGAGAGGTGGGTGACCCACATGGTGCAGCAGATCTCTCCTGCCTTGCCCGCTGCTGCCCTCAGCAGTGTATTTCAGTTGATCTGCCTGTTCTGCTCCCCACTCTGTCTCTGGTGGATCCTCTCACCCCCTGCACTTCTGGCCTGTACCCCAGTTCTTATATGAATAAATCTTTAAAAAAAAATTCCCCTCCCTTTTTGTTTATTCAAATGAGACCTTTGTTGTTGCCAAGTCAAGTGTCTGCATATAATTTTCCTTCTTGTTACAATAAAAATTTCCAGTAAGAAGGGACATTGTTAAAGTTAGAAACCTTATGCACAACTTAAAATTCTTTTCATACGACAAATTCCTATAAGTAGAAATGTTAAAGCATAAAGGCAGGCATACTTTTAAGGTTTTTAATACTGAGTGAAATAAACTGTCCTCCAGAAAAGTTGTAACAATCCACAATTCACAAGTCTTAGGGTGGAACGAAAGAAATCAAAAAGCAAGTACCATGCCTGTTCATTTCTTTATCTTCAGAGTAAAATATGACATGTTTTCCAGTGCACAACTCTAGAATTAATTACATGGTATATTTTCTTTTTCAATCAGCAAAGTATAATATACAGTAAAGAACTTTGTAATTAGGGCCCAATGGCATAATTTATTTTCAAAATCACATTTCACAAGAATTGCCAGTAACAAACTATTACCCACATATGTCAAAAGTACCCTATCTTTTAGTATATTTCATATATCATTTACCTTAAAAATTATGAGATTTCCATCACCACTTGAAGAAAAAAAAATCCAAAACCTATGGCAGAAGGCCCATATTTGCTATAAATGATATCTCTATCTTAAGATAAACTGGTAGTTCTAGGGAGTCATCGAGTTTTTTACAACTTTCAGAGGAGGGGGGTTATATATTCTTATAAAAAGAAAGTTCAAAATTAGATTCACAAGCATAAGCAACAAAAAAGATAAGTTGAAAACCCATTCACTCCAGCTATCAGCCCTCACTAAGCACTACAATCATCACAAAGATACTGTGTACTACTTTACTGACTCCTTTCTAGCTTCCCAACACTAAGGTGTCTTCTAACTCAATGTTCTCCCTTCTAGTTCTCAGACACCACCTAAAGAGAAACTTCAGGATCTAAATATGGTTATGTGGCTTGATTAGGCAAAAATAGTTGTAAGTAGACTGGTATAGGAAAAAGTCTTCTTACCCATTGCTACTCCTCAATCTAGAACCCTATTTCCTCATCTGTAAACTGAGGTTTTCAGACTATACTCCATAGAAGGCATATTAGGAACCAACATGCAAGATAAAGTAAGAATCGGGTAAGTAGGGCTACCAAGAAATTTGTTTTAACCAAATTAACCAAGTATTTACAGAGCACTGACTAAGTACTTATAAAGACAATTACCATATTTAAAACTCCAACCCTGTATAATATAAGTACTGTTATTACTTCAACTTTACAGATGAGGAAACTGAAGCTAAGAAGTTTCACAGCTAGGAAGCAGAGCCAGGTTAAAAGTCCAGAACTTGGAATTTTAATTATCAGATCACATCAAAGCAGTACCATTTCTAGTTGTTTTATAGATGAATCATTCCTATAAAATTTCACTTAGCAAATATTCTCCTGTTTTAAAATAAAACCAGCATACTGCCAAAGGTCTCTCTCTGCCAGCTGTAAAAAAGTCTATAACCCTAAAATCCTATTGCAAAAAAAGAGTGGTAGATGATGCCACTAAAGATTCAAAACATACAGGTCAATTTCCACCACACACACACACACACAAAAACCCACCTTACATAATGTTTCAAGTTTGTCTTATATTCTTGCTTATTTCAGGGCCTGCTTTGTGAGAGGGTAAAAAGGTCAGGTTCTTAAAACATTTAAAGATGATTACTGAAATACTTATGAGCAACTATCTAAAAGGAACCTTGATCTCTTCAAAACATTGCTCCTCAAATTAAAATTAATGCCAACTGATGCCACCATAAATTCTTGGTCATTAACCTATCTAGGCCCTCAAAACTGCCTGGCGCTGTTACTATGATTTCCCTGCTGGCACTCTCAGTCTCCAAAACTATTTCAAATACCTCCCTTCTGATGTTTTTTCAACTGCCAAAATAATCTACTTCCTACTTCACAGTGAAAACTGAAGCTACCAAAAAGGGTCTGCTTCCCCTCCTAGTATCTATAAAAATTCCTGCCCCTGCTCTATCACAATGGAAGCTGCTGTAGTATTTCCTCCTGGATCTGATCCCTTCCTCTGGGCTCTAGATTTCATTTTGTCAGATGTACTCAAAATTCTTTCCATAATTTCAAGGAATCCCAAAATTAAAAACCCACTATTTTACTTTCTGTTCCTGCCCTCTAACTCTCCAGCCTCCATTCATGCTCCAATTATTTGCATTCTGGCTACTGCCCTCACCAAAATTACCAAAAGCTACTTTTCAGGATTTACCTTACTTCTTCTCTCAGCAATGTTTAAAATTTCTACTTCAAAAAATTTTTGACTTTGACTTTTTAACTATTGAGTTTTAAAAATGTGACTTTCTGCTTCCATGGTTTAACTTACAATTTACTACGTATATTAAGAATGACATAGGGCCTCCCTGGTGGCGCAGTGGGTTAAGCAACGCACTATGAAGCAAACCGCAGCACGAGTTCGATCCCTGCCGCCGGCCAGGGAGGGGACCCACATGGTGCGGCAGACCTCTCCTGCCTTGCCCGCTGCTCCCCTCAGCAGTGTACTTCAGTTGATCTGCCTGTTCTGCTCCCCACTCTCTGTGGTGAATCCTCTCACCTCCCCCCACACCTCTGGCCTGTACCCCAGTGCTTGTATGCATAAATAAATAAATATTTAAAAAAAAGAATGACATAACTGGAAGGATGAGTGGGTCGATGGATTGAAGACAGATGATAGACAAAATAGATACATAAATAATGGAAATACCTCTTCCTTAAGTACTAAACCTGTAAATAGGTTACACCTGTATACCCAGCTGTTTAGTACACTTATTTTGCCAATACTTTCTCCTCAGTAAATTCAAACCTTAACTTATCTTTTCTCCTAATCATCCAGTCTCTTTGCATATTGCTTCTCCAGGACTCTTCAGGGATGAAACATTCTCTAACAAGCTGCCCAGACCATAATCTGAGAGTCATACCTGAATTTTATTTCTCAACTTTCCATCTAATTAATCACTAAAGTCACAACAATTCTTCTGATACATACAGTACCTCCTAAATTCACTTACTACTCTCCATCATCAATACCACTTCACTACACAATGTAAACCATTATTATCCCTCTCCTACAACATTCTAATCTCCCAACCCAACTTTTCTCCCTCCAACCTACTGCTCTTAGTGTTTTCTCTATGACACAAATTTAATGTGTTATTCCCTGTTAAAATTATGCCTTCATTCTCATCACTTCTATTCAACATGGTACTGGAAGGTTTAGCCAGAGCATTCAGAATCTGAGGTTAACTTTAATAACAAAACCATCAGAAAGAGAAAATTTTTTAAAATCCCATTTACAAGTGCAAACTGTGAAATCTAAGGAATAAAACATAACCAAGGAGGTAAAAAACTTGTAAACTGAAAACGAAGACATTAATGAAAGAAATTAAAGATACAGAAAAGTGAAATATTCCTTACTCACAGATTGAATGAATACTGCTGAAATGTCCAAACTACCCAAAGCAATCTATAGATTCAATGCAATCCCTATCAAAATGCCAAACACATTTTTCACAGAAATAGCACAATCCTCAAATTCCTATGGAATCACAAAAGTCCTCAGTCAAAGCAATCTTGAGAAAGAAAAGAGCTGGAGGCATCACACTTCCTTATTTCAAACTATACTATAAAGACCTACTATAGTCAAAACAGCATAAAAAAAAAAAGCATAGATCAATGAAATAGAACGGAGAGCCTAGTAATAAACTTACACACATATGGTCAGTTAATTTGCAACAAAGATATCAAGAATATACAATGAGAAAAGTACAGTCTCTTCAATAAACTGCTCTGGGAAAACACCAGATATTGACATGCAAAGGAACGAAACTAGACTACTATCTTATAGCATAAAAAAAATTCAAATGGATTAAGACCTAAAAGTTTTAATGCTCATAGAAGAAAACAGAGAGGATAAGCTCTTTGACCTCAGTCTTGGCAATGATTTTTTTAATTTGACATCAAAAGCAAATGCAACAAAAGCAAAAAGAGGGACTATATCAAATTAAAAACCTCTGCAAAGAAAATCACCCCAAAATTGAAAAGTTAATCACCCAGTAGGAGAAATATTTACAAATCGTAGATCTGGTAAGAGGGTATACCTAAAATAAAAAGAACTAACACAACTCAATACCAAAATATAAACAATCCAGTTTAAAAATGGGCAGAGGATCTGAACAGACATTCTTCCAAAGATATATGAATGGCCAGTATGTGCATGACAAGATGCTCAACATCAATATCTGGGAAATGAAAATCAAAATCACAATAAAATGTTTCCTGAGACCCATTAAAAGTTATTATCAAAAAGGTAAGAAGTAACAAGTAGGGTGTTTTAATTTTCCCCACAGCATCTTTTATATTCCCTTATTCCTTTCCCTCCCTCCTCCTCGCTCTTAACCCCAGAGCCCTCATGGTGTTTACTATGTCCACTGATTTTTGGAAGTATTTTATGCTAGGGAATCCTCTGCTTTGCAAATATCCAGTATTTTTTTTTTAATCAACTAACCTGTTTTACTTATTATTTTGTTGAAAATGGCTGCATTTCATCCTTTCTTATGGACAAATAGTACATTACATTTTTCTAAAATATTTACTTTTTTTTTTTACAACAGTGTTCCTTTTTTGTACAATGTTTGATTTCTTCTCTCAGATTTAGTACCTGAAAAATTCCCACCAAGTCACCTGTGAACCATCACCATAGTCTCTTGTGCTCTTCCCATCCCTGTTTTAATGCCTCTCCATTACTTCCCCTGCTGTATGTCCCCTATTTAGTTTCCTGCTAGTTTTTTCTGTCTTTTTTTCCCCTGATCCCTTATTTGGTTTCCCTATATTCCTGCTATAAATAATACCATTCGCTGTTTTTCTTTTTTTTCCTTTTGACTTATTTCACTGAGCATAATCTCTTCCAGCTCCATTCATATTGCTGCAAATGGCAAGAGTTATCTTTTTTGACTGCTGAATAGTATTCAATTGTGCATATATACCACATCTTTTTGATCTAGTCACCTGTTCGGGGGCATTTAGGTTGTTTCCATATTTCACCTATTGTAAAGAGTGCCGCAGTAAACAGGAATGCAGGTTTCCTTTTGAATTAATGTTTTTATGTCTTTTGGGTAGATTCCTAGGAGTGGGATTGCTGAGTCATATTGCATATCCATTTTTAATAATTTGATGAACTTCCACACAATTTTCCATAATGGGTGGACCAGTGAGCATTCCCACTAGAAGGAATGGGAATTCTCTTTTCTCCACATCTTCACCAACATTCGCTGTTGCTAGCTAGTTCCTTTAATGTGTGCCATTCTCACCGGTGTGAGGTGGTAGCTCACCGCGGTTTTGGTCGGCATCCCCTGATTATGAGTGATGTTGGACACCCCCATACACCCACAGGTCATCTGCACGTCTTCTCTGGAAAGGTGTCCTCTCAGCGCTTCTGCTCAGTCGCTGACCGCTTTGTTGAGTCACGTGAGGTCTTTGTAGAGCTCTGTGACCAGCCCTGACCTGCTGCATGGAGTGAGTATACTTCTCCCAATCTGTAGGTGTCTCTTTGTTTTGCTTAAGTCTCTTCTGCTTTACAAAAACTTTTCATCTGATGTAATCCCACCTGTTTGTCTGTTCCTTCACTTTCCCAAGCACCTTTGCTTGGGAGGACGAGTCTTTAAAGATGTTTCTGAGATATATGTCATGGAACGTTTTACCCATATTTTCACTTATATACTTTATGGTTTCAGATCTTATGTTCATGTGTTTTATCCATCTTGAGTTGGTTTTAGTGCATGTACACCACATTTTCTTAACCTAATTGTTCACTGGTGGGCAAATTTAGGCTGCTTCCACGTCCTAGTTATTGTAAATAATGCTATGAATACTGTGGACTATGATCTCAAACTTGTATTTACAACACAAAACTTCACAAGTGTGCTGCATATTCTTTGGATAGATGCCCAAGAGTGGAATAGTCAGTTCATTCAGTTTTCCATTTTTAGGTTAAGGTAAATCCAGACTACATTCCATATGGTTGTATTAGTTTACAATCCCACCAACAGTGTAGTAAGGTTCCTCCTTCACCCCATTGCTCCAGTATTTGTTGGGAGTTTTTTTTTAGTATGTACCGTTTTCAGATGAGTGAGCTGGACTCTCATTATGGTTTTAATCTGCATCTTTCTTAATGGAAGTGATGATTTTTTTTTTTTTCATATTGTCTACTGGTCTTCTGGATACCCTCTTTGGTAAACTATCTATTCCTATCTGCTGCGTATTTATTAATTGGGTTGTTTATTTACTGTTGAATTCCATTTCTAATATGTCTTGGCTATTAATCCCTTATCAATTATATATTATGTAAATATTTCCTCCCACTCAACAGTGTGTTATTTTAATCTTCTTGTGTTTTATTTCACTGAGTAGACTGTTTTTAATTTTTTTTTTTTTACATACAAGAACATTTGGGGGGGGGGGGACAGGCCATAGGTGCAGAAGTAAGAGGATTTNTTATTTTAATCTTCTTGTGTTTTATTTCACTGAGTAGACTGTTTTTAATTTTTTTTTTTTTACATACAAGAACATTTGGGGGGGGGGGTACAGGCCATAGGTGCAGAAGTAAGAGGATTTACCAGAGACAGAGTGGGGAGCAGAACAGGCATATCTACTGAAATACACTGCTGAGGGGATCAGCAGGCGAGTTAGGAGAGGACTCCTGCATCATGTGGATTAGTTCTCTGACCAGGGATGGAAATAGTGCCACAGTGGCTGGCCACACCTTGACAGCACTGAGACTTCAACCCCTGTTCCACCACGGAGGCCCTGAATAGAGCTTTTTAACATGAGGTAATCCCAATTATTTTTATTTCCCCTGCCAAGGAGTTGCACCATCAAAAAAAAAAATCTTTATCACTGATGTCATGGAACATATCACCTATGTTTTCTTCTATATAAATCTTTAATCTACTTGGAGTTTATTTGTGTATGCAATCAGCCTTCACATTGTTCCCTCGGGGTAGAAGGGATTAGCATTCACATTGTTCCCTCCTGAGTAGAAAACCTCTTCCACTTTATATATGGCTTTCCAATTTTCCCAATACCATTGTTACACAGCTTTTCTTTCCCTATTGTATGTTCATAACTGCTTAATCATAAATTAGGTACTACTATGTACCTGGTTTTATTTCTGCACTTTCAATTCTATTCCATTGATTCATGCATCTACTTTTCATGTCAATACTATATTGTTCTTAATATTGTTGCTTGACAGTAAAGTTTGAGATCAGGTAATATGATACCTGATCATTTCTTAATTTCTCCATGGTAACATGGTATCTTAATTTCCCTCCTTTTTTCTAGAGGTTGCTCTGCAATCCTAGGCCTTTTGTGATTCCATACAAATTTCAGAGTTTTTTAATTTCTTTGAAAAATATTGCTGACTGTTTATGGGAAATGTGTCAAATTTATTATTTTAGGCAAGATATGAATTCTATTATCCCCCCCATAAGAGAATGTGATATCCCTAGGAATTAACAAATGTGAGCAAGGATGTGGAGAAAAGGGAATGCTTGTGCATTGCTGATAGGAATATACATGCAATGCTGATAGGAATATACAATCACTATGGAAAGTAATATGAAGGCTCATCAAAAAATTAAAAATAGGACTGTCATATAATCCAGACATTCCACATCTGGGTACTCATACAAACAGAATGAAAATACTATATGCAAATAATGTTTGTACCCCTATGTTCACTGCAATATTATTAATAGTCATGATATGGTTACAATCTAAGTCCCCACCAATACTTGAATGGATAAAAAAAATATAGTGTGTGTATGTATGCGTGTGTGGAATATTTGAATGGAATATTATTCAGTCATTAAAAATGAACTTGTTATTTGAAATATGGATGGAACTTGAGGACATTATGCCAAGTGAAATAAGTCAGAAAGAGAAAAATAGCATATACTAATGGGATACTTTTTTTAAAAAATCTCAAACTCACTGGTGGTTGTCAAAAGCAGGGGAGTATGGGAGAAATAAGTAAAGGTGGTCAAAAGGTACAAACTGCAAGTTATAAAGTAAGTCACTGGGTATAATGTACAGCATGGTCTCTATTCTTAATAAGCCTGTACTGTATATTTGAAAGTTGCTGAGAGTAAACCTTAGAAGTTCTCAGCATAAGAAAACATTTTAAGTATGTACAGTGATGAATGCTAACCCTAAATACAAATATTATATCATGCTGCACACCTGAAACTAATGCTACATGTCAACTGTATCTATGCACCAATATACATACACCTATTGCTTCCTGCCCGGTAGGATATGGTAAACCAGGTTCCTTAGGTTGGCTTACCAAACAATTATTTTATGGCCTGCTCTACCTCCCATATACTCCTCAGTCCACTCATACCTTATTTTCAGACACTCAAATTTGTCCTGTTCTCTCTCATCTCAAGTCTTCATACACCTCTTCTTCTGTTACATAATTAGCTTCCAGTTAATCATCCTTACATTTTGTTTAGATGCCAATCCTCTCAAGAAACCCTGGTACAAAGCAGTGGTACAGAGTACAGACTCTAGATTCACCATGCCTGGCTGTGACTCCCACTTGCACCATTACTTCTGTGCGACGGGGGGCCCTGACTATAAAACAGAATGACAATTAACAATAATAACCACCTCAGAGTGGTAGTGAATAGTAGTAAATGTAAATGTAGTAAATGTAAAGCTCTTAGAACAGTACCTGGAATAAAGGCTTCATAAAGGTAGTTACACATAAATCCTCCTTTGGATCTTCTCAGGCTAATTAACTAGCAACAACACAGTACTGTGAATCATCTTCATTACAGCACTTACCATGTTTGACTATATTTACCGGATTTTCCTGTCTTCCCCACTTCTCATCAAAAGAATGAGAAGACAAGCCATAGATTGGGAGAAAACACTTGTGAAAGATATACCTATAAAAGACTTGTCTAAAACATATAAAGAATTTAAACATCAACAATAAGAAACAAACTGACTTAAAATGGCCAAAAATCTGGACGGTTCATCAAACAAGATATACAGATGGCAAATAAGCACGAGAAGCAGCTCACTATCCTATGTTGTTTAGGAATTGTAAATTAAAATAATGAGACACCATTACATACCTAATTAGAATGGGAAAAATTCAAAACACTGACACTCCCAAATGCTGATGAGAATATGAAGCAACAGGAACTCTCGAGGAAATACGAAATGACAGTTTGACAGTTTCTCACAAAACTAAAGATATTCTTGCTATACTATCCACCAGCTATGCTCTTGGTATTTACTCAAATGGGCTGAAAACTTATTTCAATGGAGAAACCATCACATGGATGTTTAAAGCAGCTTTTTTTAAAAAAAAAGATTTATTTATCTATGGGCACAAGAACTGGAGTATAGGCCAGAGGTGCCGGGGGTTAAGAGGACTCACCAGAGACAGAGTGGGGAACAAAACAGGCAGACTGACTGAAATATACTGCTGAGGGGAGCAGCTGGCAAGGCAAGAGAGGTCTGCTGTGCCATGCCACCTCCCTGGCCCAGTATTGAACTCGCGCTGCAGTAGCTGCGGATGCTTCATAGTGCAGTGCTTAACACCTTGCACCACCAGGGTGGCCCCTAAAGCAATTTTATTCGTAATGGTCAAACCTTGACAGCAACAAAAATGTCCTTAAGTAGAACATATAAATAAAAATATGGTGCTCCAGAAAATAAACTATTTAATGTTTAAAGAAACAAAAAAGCTATCAGGGCATGAAAAGGAATGTAGAAATCTTGAGATGCTTCTTTGCCATCTGTATATCTTGTTTGATGAACCGTCCAGACTTTTGGCCATTTTAAGTCAGTTTGTTTCTTATTGTTGATGTTTAAATTCTTTGTATGTTTTAGACAAGTCTTTTATAGGTATATCTTTCACAAGTGTTTTCTCCCAATCTATGGCTTGTCTTCTCATTCTTTTGAGAAGTATGTGAAAGACATTCTGAAAAGTGTACATGCTATGCAAAAGGGTACACTTACATGCTGGAAAAGGCAGAGGAGACAGTAAAAGGACTAGTACTTGACAGAGGTAGTGGTGGAGGGGAAAGGATTAACAGGCAGAGCACAAGAGGATTTTAGAATACTGAAACTATTCTACAGGATACTAATGGTGGATACATGTCATTAAACATTCATCCAAACACACAGAATGTATAACACCCAGTGAGCCCTGGTGTAAACTAAGGACTTTGAGGTGATAATGTGTCAATGTAGGTTCACTGACTAACAGAGTACCACTGTGGTAGGACAGTGAAGGAGGCTACAGTGTAGGGGAACAAGGGAAATACAGCAACACTCTACATTTCCCCCTCAAATTTGTTGTGAACTTAAAACAACTAATTTTTAAAAAAAAATCACCTGCTGCTTTAAAAACATCCTTTCAAAATCTCTATGCTCTATACTGAGTGACAGAAAGCAATATTAAGACTCCAGATCAGCCATTCTCTAAGGTTGCTCATCTGAACCATGGGGAATAATCTGAATGACTTTTCTTAATTCCGCCAAGAATGAACATAGCTAGGCCCATTCTAGACAATGAATCTAGAATTCATTGCATACAGTATATCTTTTAAGATTACAAATGTTTGTTGTGCGTGAAGTTTTGTGGGGGAACAACATCCATGACAGGTCCAGAAAGCAACACTGGCCAGTGGGAGAAGGTGAACTGCGATACCACAGTGCAGTCACTATACCAAGATCTAGCTGATTCCCTAGGAATTCTAGCCCTTCAAATTTGTCTAGAATTGAAGCAAAATAGATGGGCCTTTTCAGATTGTATCATTACTTCAGGTCTATTTTCTCTTCAGGGCGCTTCAGCATGTTCAACCTTACTTTAAACAGAATTCACATGAATTTTTAGGTAGGTAGGTAGGTAGGTAGGTAGGTAGGTAGGTAGGTAGGTAGGTTGGTTGGTTGGTTGGTTGGCTGGCTGGTTGGTTGGTTGGTTGGTTCAAATAATCAAACTAACATGACTGAGGCTTTGTTTCTCTTGTTTCCACTTTAACCTTGAAAATATGACGTATTAAAAAAAAGCAAGATTTGTACCTAATAGAACACATACAATAAGAAAACTCAAACAATGATTAAACAGGTGATTTTAAAACAGACAAAACTCAAAAATAGACATTTTTATCTACAGATAATCTTTCACCCTCAGTCTTCCTCCAGTAGCAACAGTTGTAAAGCACCTTTGTTTACAAAGTAATCCCTTTTCAGAGCTTCTCCAGCCCAAGAGAGTCTCTCCCCCATTAAATGCTCCCCAAATACCCTCACCATCCTTTCTCTAACACTGATCACACTTAAAACAATGTGCTCAATGGCCTGTGGAAGCACAGTGTATCTGCATCACAGGGACAGGGACTCCATCCTGTTCTCCACTGTGAATTCAGTGTCTGGCAGACAGTTGGCACTTATTGAATGTTCACAAACTAAATGAAGTTCACTCGAAATGATCAAAAACTAAAAGTAACTTTCCAACTTATTGGTATCTTAATTATCTAAGCACTATAAACTTGTCAGAATACATAACTAACCCAGATATCTTATAATGCTTTTAGCTACATTATCTAAGCTACTGACAAGATTGAGCCAAATAAACATGAATGTGAAGTCTTCTTTCATAGCCGCATACTCGTAAAGTTCACTGGCCTTTCGAAGACAGTATACTTCTTGAGGGCAAAGTTTAAATGGGTTATCATCCTCTCCCACTCTTTCAGAGCCGAACTTCTTAAAAATGATGTCCATACATACCCATTCTACTGCCTCACCTCCCTCTTTCTCCTCTACCCATAACACATGGTTTTCACTTCCACTACAATCTGACTCTAATTTCTTCAAAGTCACTAACAACTTTGTTATAGAAAAGTCAAATGTACATATTTTGGTCCTTCTTTTATTCAGCCTGAACAGTTTTGACACCACTTTCACTTTTCAATCTTTTGGCAACCAAAAAGGTTTACTGTTCAGGTGTTCTTGTAGTGACTCTGTTTACATTCATATGGCAGATTTCTAGTTTTAGACTCTAACTCCCCTATTTTACCTCATAAGTCATTCAAGTATTCCTGACCTTCCTTGCAAATTATGTAGGGTAAAAGGAGGGAATGTAAATCTTTTTGCTTCTTAATTAAAAAATAATAGTAATAAAACAGAAGATATAAACTATAACATATTTTCCAGTTCTACTTAAAAGATAAATAGTTACCTATCCCTATTTTAACATTCATTTTATAACAATAAAATGTACATTTCTATGCTTAAACTAAATAACTTACTTTAGCCTCTTAAGTAATAAAATATGGTAGCTTTTAATCATAATTAGAAATGCCATATGACACTGATTATAATATTAAAAACATGGCCAATTCACTTCACTTTAAAAACAGACAAGACCCTTAGCAGACACATTGGCAGGCAGCATAATTTTATAAAATTCACCTTATGTAATAAATCTTTTGGGAACCACATCAAATTGGCTCTCTTCTTTAAAAAAAAATTTAAATTTGCACGCAAATTACAGAGTTCAATCTCATTCATCAATACTAGACAATGGACTGTGAAAAATGTCATGTTCCTTCATGCCAGTTTCATAGATTCTGAGTCACGATAGATATTCCTTCCTGTCTGGCAATGGACACAGCAATAGGAACATTCAAATGACCTTGAGAAGAGTTGCTTCACTTTCCACATGAAGTATTTCCTTGATATTTTATTAGTAAACAAGTCAATTTCAAATGCAAATTAATAAAAGAAAACATAATCCATACTAAATGGTTGCAAGAGTGTTAATTGCAAATGCCTACCTAGTTTCTTTTCAGTGTGTTCTCTAGCTTTTTTATTGAAGATGTAAAACATTACCTCCCTTAACAGATGACACTGAAGCACCTTCCCAAATATGAAGGGCTTTGCTCGATGGCACAAAACATACAAGACTGGAAACAGAATTAGATACCAAAGGCAGGTTATTTAACATAAATTCTAACAGCTTAAGTTAATTTTTTAAACTGTGATAAAATAAAACAAATTTTACTATCTTGACCATTTTTAAGTATACAGTTTAGTAGTATTATCTATGCAATACTATTATTATCTAATGCACTACTACTCATAGTATTGCATTAACAATTTTAAGTAATCTTTTAAATATTTTAATATGTTAACCTTATTATTAAAAACATGGCTCCTTGGAGATATATACATATGTATTTCTAAATTTACTCATAATTAGATACAGAACTTTTTTTTTTTTTTAATTTCAAGAAGTGAGGATTTCAGATAAGCTCTTTTGGCTTTACATCATAAAAACAAGTAATGAACAAGGAATTTCCACAGAAAAATGAGAAAACTGGAGCACCAAAAAATTTAAGGGTAAAAAAGATCTTAGGATAGTAAAGGATTATGTAATCTACTAAGTAGGTTATGAATCCATTAATAGATAAGCAAGAGAAAATGTTTACTGTTATAACAGAATACTAATAATGTAGAAGGAATGATGGAATTAGAGAAATCACCATTTTACTTCATAATAATCATTTTTCAGGCAAGAATCATAGCAGGATTGATGGGAAGCAGGAAAGCTGCATAGTCTCAATGTATCTCTCCACACACTAGCTAAAAGTTACCAAGGGAGGTGTAATTTGACAGTGGAACAACCCAGTGTGAGCCATATTTCACCAAGTATTAAAGTTATATCGCCAGTAAGAGGGTAAACCAACATTTGGCGCTTCCTTCTATGACGTATTTGAGAACACAATATCATACTCTTGCTAAAAACATATAACCTGAGTCTAATCATGAAACACCAAACAAATCTAAATCAGGAACAAAGTAGAAATCCAGCAACAAACATAAGTCTTCTAAAATGTCAATGTCATCAAAGTCAAAGAAAAACCGAGAAAGTTTTCTAACAAAGAATAAGGAGACAAGATCCAGAGTAAGAAAAGTGATAAATTTTATTAAAAGACAATTTGTTCCACGTGAGTATCTGTAACTTAGACATTACTGTTAATCTCCCTGATCTTGCCGATTATACTGTGGTCATGATCTCAGAAAATAAACACTGAATTATTTAGGAATAAAGGTCATCTCTACAACATATTGTCAAATGGGTCAGAAAACAAGTAATGAAAGATAAAACAAATGTGTCAAAAACTATTAACAGATGGTAAAACTTAAAAAAGAATTATGATTTTTGCAACTTTTCTGTAAGTTTGAGATTTAAAAATTGTTTAAGTTAATTATGCATGTATATGTATGTATTCATTTTAAAATGTTCCCACCATTTTCTCATACTTGAAATGCAAATCTTAAAGGTCCTACATGACTTTGGAGCAGCTACACTACTTGGTTTGGCTTCAATTTTTAAAAATAAGTCAAGGTCAAAGTCTCTGGCAAACCACAACGAAGATGAGGAAATGCTGTCTACCTATATTGGCAAACCATAGAGAAGAACTATTTAATCATTCCATTTTTTTTCTGTTAGCTCTACAAGATTACTAAACGCTAAAATTCCTTCACCGCAATTATTATCTCAGACTTACAACTTGGCCACAGAACCACCTGCCAATTAATGCATATGTATTTTCCTGTGAGTCTGAACTGGACACCTAGAATTTTCCCAAATCCATGACAATACCTTACTTATACCTAAATAATGTGAGGAGAAAAATCGGGGGGTGGGAACACTGAACAGAAGGATGTGGGTTTTAACGTTTTAGGGGAGATTAAGAATTTTTTTTTTTAATGGGACAAGGCATACGCAAGCAAATGGCCTACAGACATGTAGAAAGCTTGCTAGCTAAGTCTCCTAGAGAAAACCCCGGTGTTGGATGGAAAACAGGCACACGCGAATTTGTAGAAAAAGTACAGAACATCAGGAAAGTTTCTGAGCCAGGTTCAGCAGTCTCGCTTACCACTTAACTTACCACTTACTGTAAATGTAACAACCTACAAGACTAGCAGCATAAATTCCTACACTCTGCAAAGACAGCATCAGGACAAGAACATTTTCTGGCAGTCTTTCTCGCAACAGGGCGATGGCAAGGCTGTGGCTTGTCACTGACGAAGGCATCAAACACCCCTGCCGGGAGTCCCGGCCACTCAACCAGCAGGCGGTGGCCTAAGCCGCTCACTCGCCCGCAACCCTCCGTGGCTCCCTTTCCAGCGCTCGGGCAGGGCGGCCTGCGGCACACAGCCCGCCTCTCCGAGCGGCCAGCGGCGAGGCTGACAGACCCGCCGCCCGTCCCCCCAGAGCCCGCGCCGCCCCCCGTCGGGGAGCCCCAGGGCCCGGGCGCCGCGGGCGGCCCCGGCGGGGACCCGCGGACGCAGCAGCCCCCGCGACCAGCCCCACCCCCGGAAGCGCGGGCGCCCCGCTGAGCCCAGGCCTCGACGCTCGGGGCGGGCCCCCGCGGCGACATTGTCCGGCCAGAGGTCAGACGCCAGGTCGAACGGGCAGCTCCGGGCGCCGCCCGAGCCCCGGCGCCCCGCCGCGCGGAGAGGCGCGGGGGAAGGAGCGGGCAGGCGGCGGGCCGCGGCTCCCCCAGCCCCCGGCCTCTGGCCAGGCCGGCGCCGCTCAGTCCCCGCGAGCCTCGGCAATGAGCCGAGCCCGGCCGAGGGCGCCGGGCCGGTACGCGGAGCCGGCCCTCCGCCAGGCCCCGCCGCGACTGCAGGGCGGGCCGCCTGCCCGCAGGCCGCCCACTCCACTCACCGCGCGCCGGAGCGGCCCAGGCGCCCCCACTCGAAACATGGTCTCCGCCCGACGGCCCCCGCACCGCAGCCGCCAGCCGCTCCCACCGAGCCTCCGCCGCAGGCCGCCCGCTCTCGCGAGAGCGCCAGCCTGCGCGGGGGCGGGGCGGGGCGGGGCGGGGCGGGGGCGGGCCGGCCCTGGCGGCGCTCAGCCAGTGAGGGAGCGGAGAGGCGGGGCGGGGCTGGGAGGCGGGGCAAGGGGCGGACTACCGGCGCCAGCAGAGCGCGGCCCCTCCGACGCGCGCGGGGCTGGCCGGAAGGCTGCCTGGCCTGTGACCTTTCCCACAGCGCGGTGGCGTCACGCCTGCCGGCTGCGCGCTCCGGGTAGAACCACCCTTCCACGCCAGTTACCCTTTTGCGTGCTAGTTTATTTCAGGGCAAAGCTACGGGCATTCCAGGTCACAGGGAACAGAATCAAAGGATGCAGAAGATGTCACCAGAATCCAAGGGGCATGTACAAATAGACATGTCGCTACCATGGTGGGAAGAGAGGTCTCCAAATTGATGAAATTTGAGCTGGGCTTAGGAAGAACTGTGAGCACTAGCTGGGAAGGAAGGGACGGAACGGAAGCGCAAAGACAAGCAGGATTCTGTGCTGCCTGGGGAGAAAGGCTGGGGTTAGCCTTGAAGGGGAATGTCACCGGGGTCCCCTCTAGCCCTCTTATTTACCCTCTCTGCTTGTTCCTGGGAAGCCCTCCCCTCCACACCCTGGCTTCTGTGCCACTACCTGCCAAAGCCTCCTGATCTTTGGATTGACACGCAGCCACCTGCTTGCTGGACATCTCCTCTGGATGTGCCTCAGCACCTCAGACCCACCTATTTCTACTGACTGGACATCCCCTTCAGTATTTAGTCCTCCTCCTATGATATAGCTATCAAGCCAGAAACCTGGGGGTCAGGCTTGACTCCTTTCTTTCCTTTTCCCCTGCTGTTGAAACAGTGCGTAGTGGAGGGTCTGAGGCCAGAGAGCCCCCCAAAAGCCCCAGAAGGCCGAAAGGCCACAAGCCAGAATCAAGGGCTATAGCAACAGGGTTTATAGCCTAACAGAGGACAGTGCCCGACACAGGTCACTGTCTATGGGTTCTCATCTGCGCACAATTGCAAGAGACCTCAGGCTACAGGAACAACAACGATGGGAGTTATTTATAAACGGGGGAAACAAAAATGCTTACATATCCACAAGAGGCTGGCTGCTTCATCCAGACAGCATTAGTGTTGGTAGTCACCGGTCACCAGTTCTAGGCAGCACTGTCCAGTAGCAATGACCACTACGGGCCTGCAGAGGCAAGGTTCAGGGTCACCCATTGTCACAGCTCCTGTGAGTTGTTGGTTTATACCACCAACAAACAGCAATTTGAGACACCAGACCCAGAGCCTTCGGTCCTCCTTCCAGTCAGTGTCAGAGACAGGACTAAGGCCCAGTCTCTGCAGAGTCCTTCAGCCTCTCTCCCCTTCCCAGAGGGCAGCTTCTGGATGCTTCTCTTCAGGGCTCTCCTCTTCGTCTGCAGGGGCTCTTCCTCAGGGTTGCCGTTTCTCCACACCCCTTCTTCCTCTAGGCTCCTGCTTTTCTGCACTGTTCTCTGTCTGCTCCTCAGGTGTCTGGTGAATCCCTCTGAATCAGTGCATGCTGAATGAGTGCTCCAGGCTCCCTTTGATCCTGGCTTATATTTACTTTCAGGGTGCCCCACACACATAGCCTGATTGGTCCATTTTTTGCCAATCCTGCACCTGATTGGTCTGTTCCATAATTCAGGAAGTGCAATTTACACAAAAGTACTCTGCCACCACTGACTTGTGGTGAGGGGCAGAGTCCTGGCAACAAAGCATCAATCAACCCACAGCTCACACCCAATTGGTCCACTCCATGATCCAGGTAATACACTGCTACATATCCACACTGCTACATAAAAGGTTTCTGAGGAGCGACTGCCACAACTAACTTGTAATGGAGCAGGAAACGACTCCTGCTGGCTGCAGCCCTGTAACTGTCAGTCACTGCATTCTAGCAATTCACCTCCCAGAACAGCTTCGGAGTCCATCTAGGGCTCTCTTCTTACCCACTCTGGATGCTCGTGGTTGCCGCCTTACTGTTGCTCCAGACACCAGCATTCTCCACCCTCCAGTCTATTGCCCTCTACAACAGAAAAACTGTTTTGGTCATGTCAGCTTGTGTGTTATTCCCCTAATTGAATGCATTTCAATGACTCCCCAGTGTTTTTAGGATGGAATCCAAACCCTTCACATGATTTGTAAGCCGTGTATGAGCTAATCCTTTCCTTCTTGAACCATATTGTCTACAACCATCCTATTCCAGCTCAGTTATCACAGACAAAAGGAACTTGTAGCCTTTGGTAGATTTTGCAATCCTTTACTGCTGAGACAGGGGAACACATATACAGGCAAACAGACAGAACAAGAGACTCCAACACTGAGGCAGAACAGCTACTCTTTTGCCTCTCCTTTAGACTGGTAAGTGCCCATAGCCACACAATTGATTCTGTGGTGCAAATGCAAGGCTCATCTGTTGCTTGCTGGATGTCCCAGTGGTGGAAAACAGTATTTCAAGGTATGGGTTCTTGTGGGTTCCTATGAGGTGGCTTCTAGTTGGCACCTGTGACCTCTCTGCTATCTACAAATCTCAGCAGAGCATTCATTCCTTTACTACCTACGGAGTATAGCTCGTATCACGAGGCAGGCCTGGGGATGCCTGAACTGCTGTTGACCTGAGTACGTGAATATCTCCATGGTGGTCCTGAGATGACTCTGTCTGTGATAACATCAAATAACTTTGCTGACGCAAATGTCTCTTGACGTATGGTCCCGATGTCCCCTTCCTTAGCCCTTGTAAAACTTTGTCCCCCAGTCCTATCCCACCCTCTGGACTTTATTCCTCATACCATTGTCGCATGATCAGCTTTTACTAGCCTGTGTGCTTTCAATAAATGGCAAAAGAACTTCTGCTCAAGTAGCAGAGTCTTGCCTTGCAAACCTGCTCCACCAATGCTGTGTCCCTCATCACCTTCCCTGCACAAAGTGGCAACAAAGTTCCTGTGGCAACAGGCTCTCTGTTGTGTTAAAGGCAAAAAAATAAACTAATTCACTCATTTTCCTAACACTCCACCCCCATCAGAATTTTTTTGCCATTCAAGTTCTTTTTATTTTTTATTTTTTTGCCATACATGTCAATCTTCTGCAAGTCCCATTGGCAAAGAGCGTAGGACACTAACCATAACTTGCAAAATCAATGTAAACTGTGACAATGCAACTAAACCCAGTCCACATATTTTTAGGTGTGTCCACAGGAACCCAGCCTTTTCCAAATCTGCAAGACTGCAAGACAGGTCAACAAAATGTCAGCATTGTGAAGCTATCCGCAGCCACTGCAGCATGAGTTGGATCCCCAGCCGAGGAGGCGACCCACATAACACAGCAGACCTCTCCTGTCTTGCCCACTGCTCTCCTCAGCGATTTATTTCAGTCAACCTGCCTGTTCTGTTCCTCACCCTGTCTCTGGTGAATCCTCTCACCCCCCACACCTCTAGCCTGTACCCCAGCTCTTGTGAGCATAATCAATCTTTTTAAAAAATGTCATGGATGTAATGGCACAAGCGCACCAAGGATGGCCTCTCCCACTGGACCAAATCAGCTGCCACCAGTCCACGGACAGAGTAGGGCTATGCAGGTGTCCCTGCGGAAGCACATGGAAAGCAAGTTGGCTTTATTCCCTGGTGCTATAACAATGGAAAAAAAACTTCAGCCAGATCAGCTACAAATGATATGTGCCCAGCTTTCTTCAGACAATCCGTCAAGCCTCCCACTGAAGGCACAGCTGCATGCAAAGGGAAACCAGTTTATTCAACTCATGGTAATCCACCGTCATATGCCAAGAGCCATCAGGCTTCTACACCAGCCACACGGGTGAATTATAGGGGCGGTGCACAGCACGCATAATGCCCACTTTCTCCAGCTCTGATATCGTGCCTGTAATCTGTCCGTGGCCACCTGGCAGCCAATACTGTTTAGTATTG
This sequence comes from Galemys pyrenaicus, assembly GCA_019455555.1. NCBI lineage: Eukaryota > Metazoa > Chordata > Mammalia > Eulipotyphla > Talpidae > Galemys > Galemys pyrenaicus. The sequence goes on along the minus strand of JAGFMF010012159.1, from coordinate 321,656 downwards.
GACACTCACCTAGGGACTGGCAGCTGTATGGGTGGATGCTTAGCATGTCTGAACACCACTGCCTTCACCACAGGCACCCTAAGGCAAAACTCTCCAGCTGTGGTCTCCAGCCACAGGCCACATAGTACATCCACCTCCAGGATGTACTCTGGGATTGGCGACACATGCACTTTATGCTTCATTTGGGGTAACGTCATGATTCCAAGGGTATCTCACTGCCGTCACTTTGACACTCCAGCCTCCAGAGCTATCAGTGTAATAAACAGATCCCTGAAACGTCTCTGGGTTCCTATATAACAGTACACTATGCCCCGGTATCTACTAAGGCCAAAGCGCTTTGCACATTTGTTGGGAACCAGTGAATAGCAAGCTCCATATATGACCTCTGGTCCCCACCTGTCCTCTATGGATGGGTTCCTCGGCCCTCCTATTCAAAAGTGGACAGGGCCTCCCCCTAGACCAGGGTTGGCAGCAAATGGTCCTCCAAATTCAGGGCATGTGCCTGAGGCCTGGAGTCTCCAGCTTTTCTTTCCCTTTACTGTAATCTGTCTTCTTATGGGAATGAACTGCTGGTCCTCTCACAATTGTCTCCATAACTCTAACATAAGACATTGGGCTGTGCATCTATTTTGGCGTGACCTACTCCTGCTCTCAGTAGGCACCCACATTTGGGTATGGGTGACTTTAAGAGGCTCTCTGACCTTGAGAGGATTACGTGCCCTTTTGGCATCCTTTTCGGTTGCTTAACAAACTACCCGTATTCCCTTCTGAGAGCACAGGCTCTCAGCTGTACCCAAGCTGGCCACTACTGTGGTGATGTCATTTATTTAGCACCACAGAAATTGTGCTATAATCACCAAAACAGACCCCAATGAAGATGAAAGGGCGGTTTTCAATACCAAATTCGTAACACCAGCAGTAAAATGCTCAGTTATCAGGGGTCATGCATGTTTACATTAAACATGGCCTGCCGCATCCCCTTCACAAGCCGTGTGTGTTTGCCACTTACTCCAGGTTTCTGGCCCATCTCCCACACAGGTCCATACCATTCATACAGCAGCCATTACCCCTTCCAACAGTGTGATCACCCCCGTCATACTACTAGCTGTTCTGTAGCCTCTGTTTCAACGATGAGTGGAAGGTCACTTAAGCCAGCTTCTCCAAATCCTGTGCCATGTAAATGATTCTGTCCACCCCCAGGTCTCACAAATGCAGCAGCCAGGCTACCAAGGGCTCTCCTGGTTTGTTTTTTTTTTAAAGATTTATTTATTTATGCACACAAGAGTTGGGGTACAGGCCAGAGGCGTTGGGGTGAGGGGATTCACCAGAGACAGAGTGGGGAGCAGAACAGGCAGACTGAGTGAAGTACACTGCTGATGGGAGCAGCTGGTGAGATAGGAGAGGTCTGCTGTGCCATGTGGGTCACCTCCCTGGCTGGGGATTGACCTCACGCTTAAGTGGCTGCAGATGATTCATAGTGCAGTGCTTAACCCCTTGCACCACAAGGGAGGTCCTGCTCCTGGTTTCTGACAGAACTCTTTACCCAAGTTCACCAGTTCCTCTTGGGTGTATGGGTGATGTGCGGTGAACTCTGTCATCTGTGGTGGCCCAACAGCCTGACCCCCTGGGGGCATGGGCTGTTGGTGCTTCATCTTCTTTGTCACCACCAGGCAAACTTGGAACAAGGGGCCAGCCTCCCTCTCCTCTCTAGAAAGGGAGCCTGGTGCCTCTGGTATTCCTCGATCTCCTCCTCCAGCCACGTCACACACACATTCTTGAAGGGTCTGATCTCCCTCTGCCACTTCCAGACCTTGGCTTCCTCTTTCCACATTTCCACGCAGACTCTCACAGAGCTGTGAGAAACACTCACCCCACAGCCCCTGCTGCCTTAAGGGCACTGTATCTGCCCATGGTCCCTTCTATCCTGCACAGGGTCCTTTCCAGCTGCCACAGGGATCTGTCTACCTCTGGCCATTCCTGGGCATTTGCCCACTGGGCAAGGTAACTGGCCATCCAGTACCACCTGTTTGTGGCTGGTCACCCCTCAACCTCTTCTGACGTCCCAGCAGCCTCCATATCCATCTGCTTTGAATTGTCTGGCCATCTACGCCACTTGGCCTGCAACCATCCCCAGCCAAGTAGGTCCATTGTCAGTTCTCACAGACGAGAAGAGGATTTTGAGCCTTTGGCAGATTTTGCAGTCCTTTAATGTTGAGACAGGGCACCATACATATAGGCAGGCAGGCAGAGCAAGAGAGAGAGGCCAACACTGAGAGACAGAACTGCCGCCCTATTGCCCGGAGTCTTTACACTGCTAAGTGCCATGGCCGTACAACTGATACACTGTTGCACATACACAGCCCATCTGTTGTTTGCTAGCTGTCTGAATGGTGGAGAACAACATTTCAAGATACAAAAAATAACCGGATTTACTCATTTTCCTTGCAGACCTGTTTTACCCTCTCCCATCCCCCAAGGCCAGAGAAAGCTTCGCTCACATCCTACAATCCCATGCTCCCCCTGCCCTCCAAGCTCTGCCTCTTCCCTCTCCCCTTTACTGCTTCAGCTGTTTAAAAGTTATTCACTCTTGGCATTTCAGTTTGGACTTTCCTCCCCTCCGCAAACTCTGAGTTAGACACCTCTCCATCTGCCCTGATCCCACTTGTATTTCCCCTGTAGTGACAATTGTTACATGCGTTGAAATGGCCTTGTTTTTTGTCTGTGTCAACCATCTTACTCTGTGACTTGTTAAGACAGAGTATATCCTACTTTTTTTTGTTGTTGTGTCTTCAGCGCATTGCACAGTGCCTGGCACATAGTAGGCATTCAATCAATTGTTGGGTGAATCAATAAGTTAATGACTCACTAAAAAGTCTGGATTTCACCATGGCATTTTAAAGTGGAAGAAGTGTAGGTTCAGAAATAGTTTCGTTTCCCAATTTAGCAAAAGCTTATTTTCCCAAACTTCTGACTCTACCAGTAAATCCCATTGGCTCTACTTTTGAAAGATGTCTAGAATCCAACAACTTCAACCAACACGTTTATTCCTTCATCACTGCCCCCTTCCTGTACACGCCTATCCTCTCTTGCCAGGATAACTGCAGGAACCTCCTACTGAAGAAAGAAAAGGAGGAAGAAAAAAAGAAAGAAAGACTGTTTCTGGTCTCAGAAGAAAGAGGGCCAGAAGCCAACCTTTTTTGTTTATATCCGTGCCTCTGAAGTCTTTACTCCGATGGTGTCTAGTGTTCAGAGCCCTTCAGTCACTGTCTGCCTGTGTCACTGCAACCCTGACAAAAGTCTCTTTATAGCTCCTTGAATTCACCAAGTGACTCCCCTCTCAAGCCTTTGCACTCCAATTTTGCCTTCCATCAAATGCTCCTCCCTGGGGCTCTTTTCCTTGTTTCATTCAGATCTCTGTTCAACAGCAACATTTTTAGAAAGATTAACTGTGGCCTACTATGTAACCCCCACCCTTAACTCTATCTTGTTTGATTTTTTTCTTGACATTTATCATCTCCTAATAGGATACACATTTTTGTTAGTTTGCTTATAGCCAGTCTCCCTGGATAGGACTGTGAATTCCCTGGCGAGAGAACTGTGAGCCAGCAAACTGCCTAAGGTCTGTTCTCAGCTTTCGTTTTTCCCTCTGTCCAAAATTCTCTTCCCCATATGACAGGCTGGTGACTCTGTCTTTAAAATTTGGCTTAAGTGACCTTTCTTCTGTGTGTGTTCCCGATCTTCCAGGATAGAAGAGTACTTTCCTCTTCTTCCTTTTCCTGTTTCTGTCAACAAAGAGGAGAGGACAGAGCTGGAAGATAAACTGTGATCTCTTATGTCATGCAGTGGGCTTGTGTGGTGGGTCCTCCAACCTGGTGAATCTGTGTGATAGCAACAATTTGTTGCTCTGTTATTTTTGTATTTATGTCCCAACTCAGTCTTTCTAGACTCATATGGATTGGAAGATGGAAGGGCACTTCAAGTAAAAACAGATTTTACTAAAAATCATGTGAAAAAAAAATGGTCCACACATGAACTGTTACCAGGCTGCAGCTGGCAAGAGGAGTGGTCTCTGGCTCCCCTGCAAGTTAGTGTGGCAGTCCTACCTCAGAGACCTTTTATGGAGCAGTGTGCTGCCTGGATCGTGGAATGGACCAATTGGGTGTGAGCCTTGGGTTGACTGATACCAGGACTCTGCCTCTCAGCACAAGTCAGTGGTAGCAGAGCCCCACTTGTAAATTACACTTCCTGAATTCTGGAACTGGCCAAGATGGACCAACCAGGTGCAGGATTGGAAAATGAACCAATCAGACTGTGAGGGGGGGACACCTTGAAAGTAAGGTGTCGAAGGGAGTTTAGGAATACATTTGGATAGGAAAGCTGATTGGGATTTGGAGTGACCTGGAGGAGCAAACGGAGAAGCAGCAGCCCAGAGGAAGAGGGGTTCCGAAGAAGCAGCAGAGGAAGAAGAGCTCCTGCAGGAGAAGAGGAGAAGATTGTTCCAGCCTTCAAAGAAAGGAGGGAAGCTCCAGCAGCTGCCCTCTGAGGAGGGAGAGAGACTGGAGGACTTTGTAGGGACTGGGACTCAGTCCTGTCTGTGACACTGACTGGAAGGAGCACCAAGGGCCCTGGGCCTGGTGTCTCAAAGAGCTGCCTGTTGGTGACATAAACCAACAACTCACAAGAGCTGTGACACTGGAACACCACCTCTGCAGGCCCTTAGTGGTCATTGCTACTGGACAGTGCTGCCTAGAACTGGTGACCGGTGACTACCAACGCTGATGCTGTCTGGATGAAGCAGCCAGCCTCTTGTGGATATGTAAGTGTTCTTGTTTCCCCTGTTTATAAATAACCCCCATTGTTGTTCCTGTAGCCTGAGGTCTCTTGTAATTGTGCGTGCGGATGAGAACCCATAGACAGTGACCTGTATTGGGCACTGTCCTCTGATAGGCTGTAGCCTCTGTTGCTATAGCCCTTGATTCTGGCTTGTGGCCTTTTGGCCTTTAGGGGCCTTTTTGGGGGTTTACTGGCTTCAGAGCCTCCTCTGACCCCTGTCTCAGTCAGAGCCTCCTACCCTGCCCCCTGTTTCAGAACCTCCTTCCCTGTTTCCCTAACCATGGCAAAGAAAAAGAAGAAAGGGGAGAGGCTTTCCCACCCAATCCACTGTACCAAGCTGCTTTGGCCACCTTCCCAACTTCCAGTGAGTCAGCTGCAGCAGAACAAGGTGGCTCAGAGCACAGAGTAATTCTTGATTAACAGAACCAAGGCAGAGGAAGAGGCAGAAATGGGCCACCATCTGACATAACTGACCAGCTCTGCTCATGAGCAAGTATGAGGCACTCTCTAGGAACTTTGGGAGGAGTGGAGGGAGTTCATATTTGCATGCTGATCTGGCACTGAAACAGGAGGCAGAAAATACTTACTCCCAGTCATTTGAAAAAATACCTTGTGTCCTCTTTCCTCTCCATAGGAACAGTTCAAGAGCTGCTCTTCCAAGGTTCCACCTTGAAGTGAAATAGTGAAACAGGGTGGACAGGCAGGGGAGGAGGACGCTCTGACCGAGACAGGGGTCAGAGGCCCCCAAAAAGCCCCCAAAGGCCAAAAGGCCACAAGCCAGAATCAAGGGCTATAGCAACAGGGGCTACAGCCTATCAGAGGACAGTGCCCAATACAGGTCACTGTTTATGGATTCTCACCCGAGCACAATTGCAAGGGACCTCAGGCTACAGAAACAACAGTCATGGGGTTTATTTACAAACTGGGGGAAACGAGGGCGCTTACGTATCCACAAGAGGCTGGCTGCTTCATCCAGACAGCATCAGCGTTGGCAGTCACC
>JAGFMF010012159.1:246082-301733 GCA_019455555.1 Galemys pyrenaicus | reverse complement strand
AGGGAGGGAGGGAGGGGGAGAGGGAGGGAAAGAGAGAGAGAGGGAGGGAGAGAGGGAGGGAGGGAGGGAGGGAGGGAGGGAGAGAGAAAGAGGGAGGGAGAGAAGGAGGGAGGGAGGGAGGGAAGGAGGCAGGGGAGGGAATGAGGGAGGAAGGGAGGGAGAGAGAGAGAGAGAGAGAGAGAGAGAGAATCTTAGCCCAATAAACTTCTCTAAAATATGTGAGTAGAGGAAGCTTTTTCCCTATTTGTAAAATAGCCCCGTGGTTGTTGCTGGAGCCTGAGTTCTCCTGCAGTTGTGTGTGTGGGTGAGGACCACAGACAGTGACCTGATTCTACTGGGCACTGTCCTCTGCTAGCCACAGCCTATAGCTCCCTATTGCTAGAGCCCTTGGATTTGCTTTTTGGCCTGCCTTTTGGCACTTCTGGCAGCTCTTTTGTTGAGCGCCCAGGCAGGTGGAGAGGTTGATCCATCCTACCGTCCACCCCACCCTGTGCAGCCCTGTTCCAGTAAGCAAAATCATACTTCAGTTCTCTTCTTTGATAAACTTTCCTCACTATTATATGTGGGATCCCTGGTCCTCCTTATCCTCAGGGACATTGTCTTGGTGTCCAGAATTCCTGCCTGTCAGCTAGGTCTAAGGTCATGCAGGGGTTCCTCACAAAGGGCAAACGTCCTGCTATGAGGAACACACCGGGAACCCAGTATCTGCTGAAACAGTAGGAAGACATGATAATGTTCTTTGACTAGCCAGAATATTGGAGTTCCCCAGGCAATAACCCCTGGCCTTACCACTCTAGCGGACATCCCCATACCACCCCCACGCGTGTACACTCCTATGTACTTTTCCCACCTTTGCACGTGATGCTAATAACTATGAGACTGCCTTTGGGTCAGAGCTGCACGTTATGTCCCCGTGTAGCCCTCTAGGTTTCTCACTGCTCATATGGATTTTGAGTGAGCTCTTTCATCCCAGGCTGCTCCCAGTGCTGCCATCCCATGAGGCGACAATTATACTTTTGTTCTTTCCCTTTAAGAATTATTTTTGCCATATTCAATTGGCAATTTAATTGTATGTGTGGTATGCCAGATTACAGGGATAGATTGATACACTAATAGATTAACTGGGATAATGGCATCTCAGTCCTATACCAGAACATGCTTTAGCATTCAAATACATGAGTATTTGTTCTTTTATGTGGCTCTAATCAAGAGAGTTTTCTTGAGTAGACCTTACACATTTCTTGTTGAATTGATGACAGGGTTTTAAATATTTTCATGTAAAATATACTACCAATAAATTTTTATAATTATTTATTGTTATGTTAGATTTTTTTAAAAAAGATTTATTTATTTATGCATACAAGAACTGGGGTACAGGCCAGAGTTGCAGGAGGTGAAGGATTCACCAGAGACAGAGTGGGGAGCAGAACAGACAGGTGGACTGAAATATACTGCTGAGGGGAGCAGGGGGCAAGGCAGGAGAGGTCTGCCACACCATGTGGGTCACTTCCCTGGCCATAGCAGGGACTGAACTCATGCTGCAGTGGCTGCGGTTTGCTTCACAGTGCGTTGCTTGACCCACTGCGCCACCAGGGAGGCCCCATGTTATGTTAGATATTTATTAATTTGTTTACTTACACAATCATAGCTGGCAAGAGTTTGGCAAACATCAGTGTAAGTGCTTTGTGAGGGTCAGCTGGCTCTGTGGAATAGACACAGCATTGTGTATTTTATTATTATTTGCAAATTGTTTACTACACTTCCTTTATATCAGCAAAATGTATAATAAACACATATATGAAGTGAGGCGAGGTGCATGTACCTGGCAAATTAGCCAAAGCCAAGAAGGGGATCCTGATCTCATTGCCAGTGGTTGACTCTAGTGGGCAGAGAGGAGCCATTCTGGACAGCAATGGAACAGAAAAGACACTTTGCAGAGGGTGCTGGAAAGAAGTTTCCTTTCTCTTTAGTAAGAGCCCCCAGGAAGCCGGTTGCTCCCCTGGCCAGGATGAAGAGGATATGGGAGGCTATTGTCCCATGCCCTTTGGCAGCCATTGTTGACCACAAGACGATGCTGAGTCTTGGGACAGTAGTGAAGAGAAGCAGAGAGAGCCTGCTGATGATATCTTGAACCACTGAGCTCTCACCTCTAGTTCTGCCCTACTCTGCACCATCTGAGCCAGCTCTTTCCTGTTTATGCCACTTTTAGCCCAAAGCACCCTGCTGACATACACAACTGTGTAAGACAGCTGACGTACCAGCCAGCTCCCAGGACATAGTGACTGCTTGATAAACAGCATCACCCTCTCTGCTCGGGCCACCCTGCCTGTGTGCATTCCAGTCTCTGCCCCCAGCAAGCTCTCTCCACACTCACAGTCCACCTTTGAAGTTCTCCCATCCTCAAAGGTACAGTTCAAATCCCACACCCTGTCTAGCTCACGGAGACTGATTCTCCAGGACTAGCTTGCTCTAGCCTCATGACATTTGGCTTCTGTGTTTGTGCTTTCCCAAGTCAGGGTCTACCTTCCCATCCAGAGCAAAACCCTATAGGGCCAGGACTCTGCGCATCCGCTGGCTCCTCTGCTGGCCTGGCTCAGCCTCTTGCCCCTGGTGGTGTCCCTCGGTACTTGCTGATGACCTGTTGGCCTTTACTCTTGTCCTCGTTGGACAAGCTTTGGGCAGCGGGAATCAGCTGAATGAGAGTCCTACAATAGCAAGGGGAGTGCTATTATTTTGTTCGGAAAAATCTTTGCAAGTGGCTATAAATAATTTATATGGTCCATAACTCAAGCTGGTCCAAACAGACCTCATCACCGTGATGCAGCAAAATCTGGTACAAGCGGCTTTTTGGTTGCCTCCAAGCCAATTACACATTCAGAGCAGATGACAGTCAGACTGGGTTCCCTCCTGAATCGGATTAATGCCCCATGGCAATCACATTAATCACAATCTGTCCGTGATTAGACATTGGATAATCCCAGTGGACAAGAGGCGACAACCCAGATTCTATTATCTCACTTATTATCTATTTTTAGAATTTGCTGGTAACTCTAGTTTCCAGTGGAAGAGGATCCTCTGCAGGTTCTTTTGAAAAATTGTTGCATTATGGCTTTGATGAAAGCCAAATATTTGGTTCCTTTAAGATTCCTATTTTGTAGCAAGGTAGGGCACAAGTCTGTGGTCCTTATCATGAAAGAAAAGAGCTAGCATTTTACAAATGTATGTTGGGGAGGGGGGGGGTGATAAGAAAGCCTTTAAAACCTTTACAAGATTATGACAAAGACTTTATAAAGAGGCAGCCTTCCATTTGAGGGTATGTGATAAATCATTATCTATTTTCCGTATCATAAGGCCAAGCATCTATGATTGGCAAAGGAGCTGTAACTGACTCCAAAGGGCTGCATAAAAAGAGGACTGTGCAGGATGGAGGAGCTTCTGACAGTGTTCAGTATTCCCATTGGGAAGTTTCACTGAAAAAGACATCATTAGCATTCAAGTCAAATTGAATCCTGGATGCTGACAGTCCTTCTAACTTGAATGTAGAAATACCACAGAAGGAAAATGCTAAAACCACCTCCCATGACTACTGACTCACTCAGGAGCTGAACACAGCTGAAAAAAACTGGTCATTCCAACCTCAAGAGGATACAATTCACAGGAGGAGGGCTCCCTAAAGTTGGTGTCCGTATCTTAACGCAGATGTGTTTTTCAATATTTAACAGTTTAGTTACAAGTGAATGGTATTCTTTTTCTCTTTCTTTAAGGTAGCAAAATTGTGGTTACACCTTTGGTTACCAATTCAAGGATGAGTTCCCACTTTGGGTGCCAAGTTTAAACTTAGCAATCCTGGGGAGCTAGGTTGACCCACCTGGAGGGTCTTCAGCCCCTAAGGTTAAGGAGGCAGGACAGTACCCAAAAGTAGACACATGGAGATAAGCAACAAAAACAGAATTTATTTACGTAGGGCGAGGGGATGGGGAGGAGAATACCTATAGGCTGACACATTGCCAGATGCCATCTGTCCTATCCCAGGTAGCATCCCCTGAGCAGAAACTGATGTCCAAGCCAAACCTGCAGAGGCCCACTCACAAGTTCTCCACTGAGGGCAATCTGGGATAGCATGAGATTGGCCAGGTGACACCAGTCAAGTCCAAGGCCAAGGCCAAGAAGCAAGCACTGCTTTCTTCACATGTTTCTCTGCTCCATGTGCCTCCTCCAAGTCTTCTCTTTGCCTTCCTCTACCTCCTTCCAGCCTTTCCCCAATCTTTGCTAGCTTCTCTAAGATCCACCCTTCCTCCGGTAGAACGTGGAATCTGGAACTTCCCCTTTCTATGGCTATCACATTATTACAGAATCTGCTTTTGTTGTGCCATTTGGAAGACATATCCTCAGGGTTATAGGAAGAGTCATACAATTTTTGCCTAGTTTCTTTGTGATTTTTGTTACATTTAAATCTTTAATCCATCTGAGGAGTTTGTGGGATGGAGAAATACAACTTCGTTTTCAAATCGACCCCTAATATCTAGTGAATGTTCCCACTGAATTCCTATCAAATCAAGAGCCTAACTTGATTCGGCCTTTCCAATCTGTCACGTTAAATCTCATAAGTCCTATTTTAGTATGAAGCTGTTTTCATTGTTAGAATGTGATGATGCTTTCGAATGTCTAGTAGGCAAAACTGTTACCAGAACCCAGCCGTCTCAGCTGTGGGGGCTGGCAGGAGCCATGGTGTTCTTCACCCTGCTGCCCCACCGCAAGTCAATTGTTGCAGTTGCTCCTTAGAGTCCAACAAATGACTTTTTGTCGGTTGTGGTGCTTGCTCCTCAGAGCCCTTTTGTGCAATTGCGTACTTCCTGGATTGTGGCATGGACCGATCAGGTGCAACCTATGAGTTGATTGGTGCTAAATGGTCCTATCAACCACAGGATTGAAAAAAACGGCCTAATCAGACTTGTGGGTGGGGCACCCTTATAGAGGCGATAAGCCAGGGCTGGAGGGAGCTGAATGGGGAGATGGTCCCAGACCTGAAAGAGGAGAGATGACTTCACGACAGACAGCTTCGGCCTCCAAAGGAAGAAGGGGAAGATTCCATTCCTGGCCTCTGAAGAAGAAGAAAAGATGCATCCAGCAGGCAGCCTGAAGGAGGAAAGAAAAGCCAAAGACTTCTGTCACAGACTGGGTCTCCGGTCCTGTCTCTGATGTTGCCTGAAAGGAGCAGCAAATGTCCTGGGCCTGGTGTCTCAGAGCAGTTGGTTGTTGGCAGAGCTGTTAACGCTCGGGGCACCAAGTAGTGGTGGTACTCATGGCGACCGGTGGCATCACTGACAGCACCTGGGTGAAAGAGCCACCATTTGTGACTACAGGAAGCTCTTTTCCCCCTGTTTGTTGCTTAGACTGTGAATTCCTTGATACATGTCCACCATGAACCAAGTAACAGATAAATGGACAAATAAGCTTATTCGCATCTGGATAGACTCAAGTTGCACAAGTTTATAACTACTCTCCTTTACTAGTGTCAGTGTGGGTTTGAGTCTCAGTTCTACTTTTTACCAGTTGTAATAATTTGTAAAGCTTCTTGCTTTACTCATTTCTGAGTTGCTGAAAGATGGCAGCAGGACTTGCTTAGAGTCTGAGCTTACATGTCTGTGTTGTCGACATGTGGCCTGTGCAGTTCACAAGGGCCCTGTGCTTTAGAAGGGCCCCAGGTTAAGCTTAATGCTCTGCCATCTTGAAGTTCTTAATACTTTTTGAGCAAGGGGACCTACATTTTTATTTTGTACTGGTATCTACAAATATAGCCCACCCTTTTCAGGGTGGAGGTGCATGTTAGGAACTTTAAGTGAAATTTTATGTGACCACTTAGTTTAGGACCTGGGCTATAAGAAATGCTCAGTGAATATTAGGGAGAAAGGGGGGCTCAGGAAGGAGGAGGGGGCCCAGCAGTGCCACTGGGTACCTCTTGACTCAAAGGGAGCATTGTCTCTGACTGCCTTGGGGGGAAAGACCCATGGGTCTGGAAGGGAAGAGGGTCAGAGGAAAGGCCTGGTCTAGGGACAGAGGTGAGCAATGGCAGAATGCCATCCCCTGGACTCAAGCAAGACAAGCCCTGGTCTGAGGCAGAGGCCCTGCCTTTCAGCTCCATGTACATCACTTACATGCTGGGTGACAAATCACTGGATCCGTTTCCTTTCCAATGTTCATGGTGAAGATTAATGCTCCTTCATAGCAGCTTCTTTTGTGTTGAGTGGACATTGTGCTGTGGTCTTCCTTCTGTGAGTGACCAGGAGCAAGATGGTACCACCATGTCCAAAGTGGGCTCTGGAAGCAGCATCTACTTGGGAAATATCTCTCAGCTTCTAATCCCCAAGCATCACCCTTTCTGGATCTTTCTCTCAGGTCTTAATCTTAGGATAGCAGCTGCTATCACCATAGTCTAAATGACCATCTGTTCTTTCTCAGGAAATTTTTTTCTGCACAGTAATTCTATCATTTAGGAGAATGGTGAACAGTGTTAAAGGCAGCAGTGACGGGGAGAGGCAATGTTGAGAAGGGCTCCAAGGAGACTGCTACACCTCAGAACTTTTCCCAGGAGGAGGGTCTTAATTTCAGAGGGTAACACAGAGCTATGCAAACCTCAGCGAAGGTAGCGAGTGTCCTAAAACCCAGGCTTTCTTGTGTGCTGTAGCCTGGACTGTGGAGGGTATGACCTCTGCTTCCCCTAGAAGGAGATCCCAAGAGCCACCAGGAGCCAGAAAACCAGGACAGGAACAGAGCAATGGTTCCTGTGGGAGGATGGATGGGTTTAAGAGCTAGTCTCATGAGAATGGCTGTGACCTAGAAAACCCACATAGAGGGATCTTGAAATGGATCCTCTAGAGAAGTGAAGGGGATGAGTGGTGGAACCACTCATGGGTGTTTAACTGCACAGTCACAGGGAAAACAGAGAAAGCAGTGAAAGAAGGGTAGTTTGGGGTGCCAACTTGGATTTATACAATGGGAGACAACAGTACCACCTCTCAAGAGTGTTTCCTCAGGAATTGAAGGAGTCTAATGCTATCGAGTCATAACCTGACCCTAAAGAACTAATAGGTTAATACCAAGGGATTTAGAACTGATGTGGACCTGGCTTCCTGGCAGCCCAAGAGAAGCAGCAGTCTCCTCCCTCCCACCCCTGCTAAATCTCAAGAGGTTGACTTTTTTTCTGGGTGGTAAGAAGGAATTTCTCCTCCAGTCAGGAGCGGGTTAAAGGCTGGGCATAGGCTTTCTACTCCCAGCTTCCTCCCCCAGCAATCCTTGGGCTTGTACCCCAGAATTGATTCAATTGCTCCTGACCCTTGCTGGAAGTCATTTCAGACCCAAGGGTCCCTGAGCGAGAAGCTCATCCCTCAGGCCACCTCCACGTTGAACAAGGGAGGCACACTCACCACTTGCTGCCTGCCCTGAGACTGAGCACGCAGACACACAGACATCGCCTAGAAAAACCCACACTCATCACACCGCTCTGCCTGCCATCCCCACAGCAGACACACAGAGCAAGCACTGCCAACACTCACCAGGAAACCAGGCGCACAGATCCACTTGGACTTCGCAGGAGCATACACAGGCACTGCAGGCAGAAAAGGCCCAGCAAACCCTGAGGATCCCAGCCCGGAGAGGGGCCACATGATAACCCTGCTTAACACGTGCTGTGCATTTGCTGTGTGCCAGGTATTGTTTTGAGCCTTTTCCAAAGAATAGTTTAATTCTTAAACAGAAGTAGCTGCTATCCCCCACCTCCATTTTTGCCAATGAGGAGGTAAAATAAGCCAGAGGTCACAGAGAACGGCTGAGGACATGCCCAGATGCCACCTGACTCCCCAGCCTCACTTATTTCCACGGACACCTCACTCTCACGCTGCATCCCCCCACCCCGAAATTGCTGACTCGCTCAGACGGAGCGCTGCGCGATTCTCGCGGTCAAAGACGCCAGAAAGGGCCTGCTGGGTGAGTGGTCGGCGAGCGGGGAGGAAGCGCCCGATCGATCCGTGAGGAGAGGAGGCGTGCCAGGAGCGGCGCCACTGGCGGAAGCCTCGCTGCGGCGGGCTGGGCCGCCGGGGCGGCTCTGGGCTCCGCGTCGGGCGGCGCGGACGGGCTCGGCGGCGCCGCGGCGCAGGAGATTCAGCGCCCCGAGGAGCCGGCCGCCGCCCTCGGAAAGCCGCGCCCCGGGCCGGTCGGCCGCGTCCACTTCCCCGCAAGCAGCCCGGGCGAAGCGGCAGCCAGTCTAGGTTTTGGCGAAGGGCGCGGAGCCCGACCGCCCTCGGGGCGACCAGCCGGCCGAGACCTGGGTTCGGATCTGGGATTCCGGGGACACATGATGTCCCGAGGCGCTCCCGGCGCCGCAGCCAGGCGCGCACCCACTTCTTGGTGAACCTCTTAATGGGAAAACGACGGCCACCAGGGTCGGAGAAAGGTCATTTATGATTTATGGCAGGCTTCGGACACTTTAACCAAAACCCACGGCGGGGTCTCTGGGAGGAAGACGTGCTGCTCCCATCTCGCGGGTTTTCTAAGCACCGGCAAACGGCTGCGAGGATAGTCAGGCACCCCGAGGACCACGCTTGTTTCTGATTATCTGTGCGATAGTTGGCTTGGGGAGTAACACAGAAGTTTACAAAAGACCGTTTATTCTGGAAGTGGGATATGCATTCGTGCCGAAAATATTCCTAGAAGGAGCTGTGCTGTTCTGTGGGCAAAATATAGGTCGAATCAGTGTCGAGTCCCCCCGCCACGCCCCAAACGCAAGTTAGGGCTTGAGTCAGTACCCAGCGGAGTCTCTGGGGTACACATCCTGGCAATACCCGCCTAAAGCATCAGCTTGCAGAAGTTTTGCACCAGCGGGCGGTGGGAAGTCCAAGAGCTAAAGAGCGTCTCCAAACCTGAGGTCGTGCCCCGTCTCTCTCTAGTTCGGACCCTGGCAACAAAGGCCCCGAGAGGCGACGGTCTTGTTCAAACGGACCCTCTTACTCTTAGCTCTCTCGTCCCCAGAGTGGATTACAGCGCTATATAATGTAACATACATCATACATGCAATGTGATGGGAGCTTTTAAAGAAGAGACCCATTTGCACTCTCCAGGTGTCCAAGACCCCGCTCAGGAGGTTCTGGGGAGACGGCCCGAGTCCAGGAGGAAGCTCGGAGCTGGGGGTGGCCTCCGAGCCAACTCAGCATTGACGCAAGGTCCAGCCGGAGAGCCGGATCCCAGGCGGGAGGAAGGATCCTGGTGGATTCGAGGAGGGGGCTGTGCGCCATTGTTCACTCCGGGCCAATCAGAGCTTGCCCACTCCCTTCCAGCCAATCCCCGGCCAGTCCTGCCGTTCACCACCCCGACCCGCCCAGCAGCCCCCCAGTCTCCTACCTCCCCCGGCGTAGCCGGCAGTTCTGGGGAAGCTTCGTGACGCCACAGGTTCCGCCCCCAGCTCCGGCCCCGGGCTAGTGCGTGCTGACGTCATGCTGCGTGCGGGCCGGTGCGGAATCGCCCCTTCAACTCCGCGGGGCAGGAGTTAGTTAGCAAAGAGCCGGGGCTGGGCGCACGACGGGTCTTCTGCCCTTGGCCGCGCACTTGGCTCACATCTCTTTTCTGCATGGTGGATATTATTTTTCATTATCCTTTTCTGGGTGCTATGGGGGATCATTCTAAGAGTAAGTCTTTCTCCGTGTTGGTGGGTGTGTATGTGTATGTGCTTAATATGCAGTATTTTTAATGCAGATGAATGTTGAGTGAATTCTACAAGTGGTTTCTATTTGACAGGACACTGGGGGGGAAAAACCAGAACGAATGCATTTCTCCTGCAGGATCGCTTATCCTCCGAAATCCTGTTGTATTAATTTATAACTAAATGCCATTCCTCAGGCTTGCTAGACTCATCTCAGGCTGTGAAATAACGCTTCGGTATTGCGCTACGGCAATTAGGTTTGATTTAAAGACGTGGGGTTTTGTTTGCTTGCTTGTGCCCCTTTTGGTCTTTCCAACAAGGAAGGTTTCTCTATCTTGATCTGGGATATTTAAACTAAGAAATGACAGCGAGGCTGCACGGAGCCAACGCTGAACGCTAATAATGTGTCTGTGTTGGGATGGGAGGCTGCTGCTGTGAGTGTGCGGATGAAAATGCCCGAACATCACCGCTCAGGCTGATGCGGTGGCATCCGCAGTGCTCGAATGTGTTCGCCCTTTCCTCTCACCTACACGCTGGCTTTTTAGTTACGCGGTGTGTGGATAAAATGACTGCGTCTAATGGATGTAACAGCCGAAAATGGGGGCGGGAGAGTGACAAAAAGCCTTAACAAATTCAGATTTTGTCGTCGTTTCCAATTATGTGACCCTTTAGAAAATCCACTTCCTTTCCCTTGTGGTTGCCATTCTTGAAAGAGCTGTAAAGCTGGCAGGTTCGGTTGGGGCTGAGAGGCCGAGTTCGCCGGCGGTGGGGTAGCCAGGCCTGACGCGAACCCCGCGCCCTTCCCCGGCAGAGAAGCCCGGGACCGCCATGTGCGTGGGCTGCGGGAGTCAGATCCACGACCAGTTCATCCTGAGGGTGTCCCCCGACCTGGAGTGGCACGCCGCCTGCCTCAAGTGCGCGGAGTGCAGCCAGTACCTGGACGAGACGTGCACGTGCTTCGTGAGAGACGGGAAGACCTACTGCAAGCGGGATTACGTCAGGTGAGGCCCGCGGACCCAGGCCCCGCGCCCGCCCGAGGTCCCCGGCCGGGGAAGGCGGGCCGCCCCGACCCTGGCTGGTTGAGACGGCCGCCCTGTCCCGAGCGCGGGAGGCCCGCGCCGCCCGGCCGGGGACCCCCGCCCCCACGCATGCCTGTGCAGCCGCCGGGTCTGCCCCCAAGAGGCCCGGGCGCGCGCACCGGAGCCGGTAGCAGCCAGCCGCGGAGGCGAGACTTGGGGTCCCGCTGACGCCGCCGCGCCTGGGGCCCGCAGGCTGTTCGGCATCAAGTGCGCCAAGTGCCAGGTGGGCTTCAGCAGCAGCGACCTGGTGATGCGGGCGCGGGACAGCGTGTACCACATCGAGTGCTTCCGCTGCTCCGTGTGCAGCCGCCAGCTGCTGCCGGGCGACGAGTTCTCGCTGCGGGAGCACGAGCTGCTCTGCCGCGCCGACCACGGCCTTCTGCTGGATCGCGCGGCGGCCGGCAGCCCGCGGAGCCCCGGCCCGCTGCCCGGCGCCCGCGGCCTGCATCTGTCAGGTAAGCCCGCGCCGGCCCACCCCGGGAAATAGAGAGGAACGACTCGGGAGTGCGCGTGCAGGGCAGCGCCAGTGTGCGGAGGAGAAGTTGTCACGGACGAGAGGTTGCTTGTGCCGAGGGCCGCCCGCTCTTCCTTGGAGGTTTCTTCGTGGAAGGGCGGGACAGGGTGCCAGGAGCACGCTCGCGTGTTCGTGCTTGTCCGGCAAGCATTATGTGTGGTCAGCGTGAGGCCAGTCTGTAAGAGCCAGGGCGCTGTGGAAATGTGTGTTCTTCAAGCCCAGGAGGGCGCGGGGCAGGGTGGTGGGAGCAGGAGGGCAAGTGACAACAGGGAATCTGAACTCTACTGTCTGTGTGGGGTTCTGTACCGGGAATTTCAAGTGTAATTGCCAGAGTGGAAAATAGGTTTGTCCGGGAACGTGTGTAAGGATTGCAGCTTCCACCCTGGAGCTGGGCCTGGGCCCTGCCAGCCAGGAGCCGGAATGTAAAAAACAGCCCTGAGGATACCGCCCCAAGAAAGAGCTGGTGCCCGTGGTTGTGTTTTGAGGCCCAGTTTGTTGAACAACTTCAAGTGCTTCCCTATGGGGAGGGAGGGGGAGTGAAGGCAGAGTGGACTAGGAGGTCACAAAAGACACCTCCGGGAGGTTCTGCATCCTAATCAGGAGCCACCCAGAGGTGGGGTCTGACAGTCTAGTGGGGTGGGGGTAGGGACATACCCTGCTGGGCAGGTAGCCACAGCCCTAAAGCGCCGGTCTCTAGATCAGGCTGAGCCTCCGGTGCTGGGTGGTCTTATTTTGCTCCTTCCTTCTCTCCTTGCCACCCCCTCCCCCACCCACTTCACCACAGAATGAGGAAATTGGGCTGAATGAGCTATTTGTAAATATTTATCCAGACTTAGAGATGCCTGGAGGGGGTATGAATTAAAACCGGGCGGCCTTAGTCCTTGGGCGTGTAGACCCGATTCTGAGGGGTGTGAAACGGAAGGCAGCTGGTGTGGAGCACTCGGTCCGCGTGAGGAGGGGCTCCCTTTTGTTCGTTGCGGGTTGCGGGCTGCAGGAATCAGGCCCGGTTTGTCCCGGGTTGAGAGAACCCGTGGCCAATCGAGGGGAGTGGGGACGACTGGGCGCGGGCCTGGGAATCTGGCGCCTGAGGGAGGACACCTAGGGGGCCAAGCCGGAGGGCCGGAGGGAAAAAACTGATTTTCGCTCTTTACGAGCGCCGCGGACGGGTTTTTGGAGACACAGGGCCTGGTGCTGAACGGCCGGCCTCTGAACCAGAGGGCAGAGCCCTTGCGGCCCCCGGGACCGGGAGATAAGCCCGTCGCACCCCCCCGCCCCCCAGTCCTGAAGCGGAGGGCTGCTGCGGGTCGGTGTCTGTCCCATCCCCCTCCCGAGTCTTGGGCGCGCCTCCTTCCTCTTCCTCTGAAACTCCGGTTTCTTCCGGAGGGTTTCCTTGGTCCCGCAGGCCCGAGGCTGACTCTCCAAAGTTCGGGCGAATGGGGGAGGCACGCTGGGCGCGACCACTCCTGCCTCACGGGCCTCCCACGCCCCGCTGGCGTCCCGGGGACATTACCGTGGGCAGCCAGTGGGGAGCTAGGGAAAGGACACACACGCACCCCTCCGGCGAGGACGAACGGTGGGAAGAGAGGGGAACAATACAACGAAATCAACCGAATAGAGAGCACGACGTCGCGGGGTGCTCGCCCGGGGTGGGCAGGCGGCGGCTCCGGGTTCACCTCTCGCCCGGCGTCTTCTCAGACCCGGGGTCGGGGCGGCAGCCCGCGCTGCGCCCGCACGTGCACAAGCAGACGGAGAAGACGACCCGCGTGCGGACCGTGCTCAACGAGAAGCAGCTGCACACCCTGCGGACGTGCTACGCGGCCAACCCGCGGCCCGACGCGCTCATGAAGGAGCAGCTGGTGGAGATGACCGGCCTGAGCCCACGGGTCATCCGCGTCTGGTTCCAGAACAAGCGCTGCAAGGACAAGAAGAAATCCATCCTCATGAAACAGCTGCAGCAGCAGCAGCACAGCGACAAGACGGTGAGCGATCGCGTGCTGGAAGAGCGCGTGTGGGTCCCGGTGCGGGCGGCAACCCCGCGTGCACTTCCTGGGCGAACTCCGGGAAGATCCAAGGGGAGCTGGAGTCTCCTAAGAGCGCCTGCGAGTGTCTTCAAAGCACGGCTTACCTTGGGGTTTAAAACTCTCCTGTGTCTGAGGTCGGGATTTCTAGGCCCAGTGGCCACCCAGAGCTGGGAGCCGCCGGGAGCCCCAGGCGCGGGGTTGTGTCCTGCCGCGTCAGGGCTCGGTTTGCATACCGGGGAGGGGGAGTGCAAGTCTCGCATTTCCTCGTCTCCTTGGCTTCCGGCATCTTGGCTGGCCCACGGTACCGTGTTGGGGCTCTGGGGTGTCTTCACTGGGGAACCATCGTTCACCCGGTGAGGTCGGTGTGTGACTCCCCCCAGCCGTCCCCGGGCCCAAATCGCGCTTTAGGGCCTGGGGCCCGGGTTCAGAGGTGGCGGGAAACTCCGGACCTAAATTAAGCGTCCCTCACCCCCACTTCTGCTTGCCTCGCAGAGCCTCCAGGGACTGACCGGAACGCCCCTGGTGGCCGGCAGCCCCATCCGCCACGAGAGCGCCGTGCAGGGCAGCGCGGTCGAGGTGCAGACCTACCAGCCGCCGTGGAAGGCGCTCAGCGAGTTCGCCCTCCAGAGTGACCTGGACCAACCTGCCTTCCAGCAGCTGGTGAGGCGCTGCCCTTCCCGCCTGACCTCGGGGCTCCGGGGGGGATTTAGCCGCGGAGCCAGGTGGAAAAGGGGGTGCTCCCAGGGGGGTCCCCAGGCGTTGGGGACAGGAGCGGGGTGGCCGGCCGTCACACTCCAGCCCATAATTCGTTCTCAGCACGGTCTCCCTGGATTACACCAGGCGGAGCAAGTGGAGGGTGAGCCCCCGGGGTCCCCCGCTGTCAGCTGGGCGCCCGGAGACCTGGCCGGCTTCACCCGGGGCCTTGCTCCCGCCCGCGGCGGGAGTCCCCAGGGACTCCCCGACCACGTCTCCACCCCCTCCTCCGGCTCTCTGCCGCCGCAGGTCTCCTTCTCCGAGTCTGGCTCCCTCGGCAACTCCTCCGGCAGCGACGTGACCTCCCTGTCCTCGCAGCTCCCGGACACCCCCAACAGCATGGTGCCGAGCCCCGTGGAGACGTGAGGGGCCCTCCCCGCCAGCCCGCGGACCTCGCATGCCCCCTGCATGAGACGCACCCACGCTCAGGCCATTCCAGCTCCGAAAACTCTCGCCTTTGTAATTACCATTCCTGTATTTAAAGAGGGAGGACCAGAGGCGGCCGGACTGCCCGAGCGCGGGCTTCACCTGCTTCCGCCAGACCCGACGGGCCCGTCCGAGGACCTTTATTTTTTCAGAACCAGAACTTGGGGTTTCTTAGCGTTAGCTCTGCCCCCCTTACCGCGGTGGTTGTCCCCGTCCGCCGGCGCCCCCAGGCGCGTCCCCGCGCGGGCGCGGGGCTCGGCGGCCCCTCGGACCGGTCCGCCCGCCCGGCGCTCCCGCGGCTCCGCCGGGGCTTCCCGGGACGTGAACGGGGCCACTCGAAGCAGCAGCCGCTGGGCCCCCCAAAGCGCATGATTGCTGGACTAAAGTAGAAACGAGACTTTGCTTGAAAATGTTTTAAATTATCATTCGACGGAGGACAGAGTGTGAGACTTTGCCGACCAAACAAACGTAAGTTATTGTTATTTATTGTGCGAACAGCCAGTTGATAGCGGGACGAATATTTTGCTCTTAATAAAATAATAAAAAAACCCACCAAAACCCGATGACCGCGGCTCCTGTGTGCGACCGCGCAGCGGGGGCCGAGCCGGGAGGGGGCGGCTGGGATCCGTTCAACGAAAGCGCGGCCCCGGCGTCTGCGCCCAGCTCCGCGCGGGGCCCTGCCGCTCGCGCCCGCGCTCGCGTGGGGGCGGGCCGGGCGCGGATTGGGCGCCGCGCGAGGGGCGGGGCGGCTCGGGGCGCGCGCCCGGCTCGCGGCCCCGCCCCGGCTCCTCCCCGGGCCTGCGGGCACCGGCGGGCGGGGCGGGGCGCGGCCGTCCGTTTGGGCGGGAAACCTGCGAGGCGCGGCCACCAGCGCTCCGCGGCTGATCCGGCTCGCGAAGGCGTCTCGCTCCCTTAACCCGCCTCAGCTGCGGAGCCGACTCGGCCCGCGCGCCCCGGGCCGGCCCCCACCCTCGCGCCTCTTGCGGCCGGTGCTCTCAGGCCCTCCGGCCGCGGTCGTCCTCGCCCCGGGGCCGGACCCTCGGCGGAGCAGGGGCCGGCGGGGCGGCGGCGTGGCGGCCAGCCCTCGGCGCTGCCCGAAGTGGACGCGCGACGCGACCCGACCGCCGCGCCTATTAACTCCGCGTCTAGACGGAGGAGGGCCGGGCGGCGGCCCTTATCGCGTCTGGCATCACCTGCCGGCGAGCCCGCCGGGCCGCGCTGCGGGAAGGCCGTCCCCCAGAGGCAGTCTGGCGTGTCCCCGTCTGTTTTCTTCCCAGACCCGCGCTGCGCGGGCGGGGCGGCCGGGTGGAGGGGCTGGGGATGGCCCCTGGGCATGCCGTGCCCGGGCCAACCTGGTGTGACATTTCAAACCTCTGCGACTTGTTTTCTCGAAAACTGGCCTAAGTGGTCGCAGGAAATAACCGGGAGATACTGGATCTCGAGCGGCCCCGGGCAGCGCGAAGCGGGCGGCTCAGGTTCGCCCTGCCGAGCGCTTAACCCCTCCGCGGCCGGGCGTCTCCCCGCCGGCGCGGTGGGCGGACTCCGAGCGCCCGCCGCGCCGGGCGTCCGGCCTCTGGAGGAGTCTCTGGCGTTGGGTTTCAGTTCCCTTGGCCCTTCAGAGCAGCGGCCCACACGTGTCTCCTTCGTACGGATTCGTTTGAGAGCGGGGCAACGCCTGAGTGAGAGTTGCCATCTTAGCTCAGGTCCAGTCTGGTAGGGGAAAAGGCGCCCGAGGGACAGCTCCGGTAGCTGGAGAGGGCAGTAGGCGCCGTCTGCAGAAGACCACGGCGACTTGGACGGCCAGAGGACGTTTTCCAGCAGAGCCTGTCTCATTACTGCCCCCGCTCCCCTCCTTGGGCGGGGAAAGGCGCGCTGGCAATTACTGAAAGAAAATGGGAAAGGTGGGAAAATTGAGCCACATTTGTATTTACTTCCTGAAAGTAAGGTGATGTTGGCACAAATATTAAAGAGAATCTCCTTCTTGGGAATTTAGGAAATGGTCCTGCAAACGAAGAGATAAGGGAAGAGATATGTCGGGTTAATGAGGACCAGCTTTACCGCTCAAGTGTCCTGAAATGGTTTTAATAATCAGGATTAGGTTCTTTGAGGCTTCCCTGCCTTAACTTATACCATTCCCTTCCAAACAGAAATATACAGACTTCCACTTATTTTCTGGCTGACCATTGTCTTGGGGAATACATGTCCAAGAACTACTACTATTGAAAAAAAGTTTTGGTTTATCTAGTGTATTGGGTTTTGTCATTTAAAAAAGGATATAATGGGTTCTTGAAGAGATTACTTCATTAATGGTTCATTAGCTCTGAATTTTTTATTTTAACAGACTGCAGTATTTTAATGCGACCAATAGAAACGCCTACCTATTTACAGTTCATCTCTTCATCATCCATAGATCAAGCATATAATTCTGTCTTTTATAGTTCTATGAGTGTCTGCTTTTAAATTTGGGGAAGTCACCCAGATAAAGGTGGTTACTGAGTACTAGGATGCCGACATCTATCTATTTTACTGTATAAAACATCACAAGCTTTTCTGTATGTTCTTCTAGCAGCCCAGAGGGGCGCATCGTGTTCCATGTGGGTTTCCAGAGAAGGGGACTGACTGACTTTGAAGCTATATTACAGAGGTCCCTGGTGAGGTGTCAGATCTATGCTTGGTTAGTTACATTAATAAATATCGGTTTTACAGGTTTCCAGGTTATCTTTAAGCATCTTCTCTAATATAGTAGGGTTTTACTTATAAATTAAGTTACCTGTAACAATTACAAGTGTTGTATTTTATGTTTTCTGAACTTTTAAAGTGAGATAGATGCTCAATTGTGTAGTGAAATCATTTCAATAAGAGGCCATAGGTGGACAATGAATGGAGTTACTTAACTAGATTCACTTTAGAATAAGATTTTTCTGAGATGATTTATCTAATAATCTGGATAGCTCTGTGTAACTGAGGCAGGAAAGGGATTCCCAGAGATGGAAAGGTTTATGACCATTTACCACAAAATTTAATACACATTGAAAGGCTGCATAATTCTGGGAAATTCAGAGCTCCTGTGGCAGCATTTCCACCAAATTTTAATATTTAATGGTTTGTGGGACACAAATCAGTCTTTTAGTTTTAAATATGGAATAGCTTAATCTCCCCCTCCCCCCCAGAGTTACTGGGTTTAAATGAGACATTGTCTAAAACTGTTCTCTAGAAAATGTGAGATTCTGTCACTGATGCCTAGGGGAGGGCATAAATTGCCACACATACATAGTTAGCTGTGTTTTCCCATACAGCACTATACCAAAGAGAGTAAGGGAATTAACTGAATAGCAGCATGCTGGAGAGAAGAAACAATGAATGAATAACAAACTATTTGCAGAGAAGTTCCCAGTGGGGTTGTGATAAAAGCAGGAAATTCAGAGTTTATTAAGCTGATGAAGGGGAGATTAGGAGCTTTTAAATATGGGTCTGATTGATGTAAAGGTAAACTTTCTTCAAGATACTGGGATCCAGTGCAATAATGAGGATTGTGTGACCAATTACAGACTAGCACCTTGTTGATGGAGACTGTGCATTCAAGATGAAGATAAATGGAGCTAGACTGAAAGCATTAATGGGAGAAAGGCCAGGAGGAAAATCTCCTTTGGGATCCAGATGTGGAGTTGGTATGGGAGGGGCTCAATAGATTAAAAAAAAAAAAAAAAAGCTTGCCCTTTCCCCAACCTCCACCCCCAGCAATCGTGCGGGAGGCCCAGGAGTGCTAGGTGAGTTCCCGCTAGGCGAGCTCCTGGTCAAGAAGTTCAACTTGCTGGCGGGAGAAAGAGTTGAGAAGGGAAAGGCAGGAATTCTGGAAAGCTGAACGTGACCCCACTGAGAAATAGGATTTTTAAGGGGGTGGTGTGAGTACACAAGGCTGGAGATCACAGTCTGGGGAGGGTGAGGAGTAACTGCCGCTCAGGTCGTTGAGACTCCCGGTCTTATAAAGCGAGCCAGGTAGCTCTGCAAGAAAGGAACCAGGTGTTTTTCTTAGCGGCAAGGGAAGGGAGGGAGAGACATTGGTGGGGGCGGAGGTCCAGACCCGGGCAACCCGGGGCCCTAGTGGGCCAGGTAGGAGGGCGAGGCTGAGGCTGCGGAACTCGGACTGGACAGGAAGCAGCTGCTCGGACCTGTTGCTGGGCGTCAGGGGTGACAAGCCGCCTGGAGTAGACCAGCGGGGCCGCGGCGTCAGCCGTCGCCACTGT
Organism: Galemys pyrenaicus; assembly: GCA_019455555.1. Lineage (NCBI taxonomy): Eukaryota > Metazoa > Chordata > Mammalia > Eulipotyphla > Talpidae > Galemys > Galemys pyrenaicus. The sequence continues at coordinate 283,005 of JAGFMF010012159.1, read as the reverse complement.
TCCCACAACTCGGGTGACTCGTACCGATTTGACTAAAATTTTGGGCTGTAAAACCCGGAAGGCAGTGGCTTTTGCATTTACGGGACCCAGGGCGCCCACAGCTGGATCGGCTGTACCCCCGCGGCGGCCTTTCCCCTCGGCCGGGCGTGGCCCCGAGCTTCGGGAGACCCTGGAGCCACCCCCTCTGGGGAGCCACCCCCTCTGGGGAGCCACGGGCTGGGGTGCAGGCGGCACTTGTCTAGCGAGCGGAAGCAGGGGCGCAGGCGCCCGGGCCGCGGGGACCTCAGAGCGCGTGAGCCCGGGGAGCCGAGCGCCTCCCGCCCCCGCCACGTGGCCGCGCCCGGAGCGTGTCCCGGAGCCCTCGGGCCGCGCGGCGGGCGCCCCTGGGCGCGCGGGGCCTGTCCTGGCGGGCTGCCCTGCCGGAGGAGCTGGGGCTCTGCCCCCTCCCGCGCGGTGCACGCGAACCCTTTCCAAAACAAGTTTAATTGCGAGTTCTGGGGCGACTTCCGAGACGCTAACAGTCGCGGCCGCCTGGTAGTTACGGCTACGGCCGACTTGACCCGGCCTGTAGATTGTCCACGTGAAGCGTCTCGCGGGCACACGGGAGGGCGCCGTCAGGTACGCGCGCGCCCCGGACTGCGAGCGGCGGGGTTCGGAGGCTTCTCCGGGTCGGGGGGCCGGGAGCTGCCGTCGGGTGCACGCGGCCTCCACCCCCACTGCGGCCCCCCACTGGGGCGGGGGGCGCCGGCAGAGCCGCGGCCTCCGGGCCACCCGGCGCGGGTGTGCGCGGTGCCGGGGGCTGGACGCGGGGGCGGCCCGAGGCGGGCAGGGGCCCCGCGCCGTGAGGGCCGCGCGCGGGAAGAGGCGCGCGTCTTTATCTTCTTTTGAAATTAGACCTCCTTATTCCCCCTGGTTTTCGAAAGAAGTAAAAAACGGCACCTACAGTTAACTCGACGCCTTTATTGGGCGCAAAGAGGTGGGTCCTGAACACGACGTGGCAAGTTTCCTTTCTAAAAGCACACGAAAATTTCCTATTTTCCAGTTTTGCCCCAAATAATCTTAACTCTGATCCCTACTCAGACCAATTTTTTCCCCCCATCACATCTTTTTTCTCGGCGATGTCTGATTCTTACCTGACAGAAATATCAATGGTGCTCAGCAAACGGCTCAGCGCTGACCACCCCTTCAGGTGGAGACACCTAGAGAGCAAGGCGGAGAGGAACGAGACCTACGGCAGGCGCTTCTGCGCAGAGGCGAGCGAGCCCTGCATTAGAACTAATATTCCAGAGTTGTGCTCTTCGGATTTGCTTCATCGGTGCTTCGTTTCACAATTATTTGAGGAGATGCTTTAGGGATTTCACTGTTAACTGATCTTTTTGGATCACCAGTTTTAACTCTGGAGAGTCCTTTCAACTTAGCATTGCCATGGGAGGCGTATATTGTCTGCTAGGGAAGTTTAGGCAGCCCAACCAACACGAAGCTCTAAGGTCACTTCAAATAACCCCAGACGTATGTAAATTAAAATGTGACGGGGGTGTTATAACCCTCTTTACTCCAAACTTTAAAAAGGGAAGTTTAGCGCATATTATTTAATTAAGATACTTCTGGAATTGGAGTTAACATTTTTCTTTCAAATTTGTACTGCCATAAGAAGTCACCTTTGCAAACAGAATAAGTTATTTTATTACAAGACAGACTTGCTAACTTTGTCTAATTTCAACCATATTACAAATACAAACAATATATTATCATTAAACAGGGTTACCAAACTTCAAAATATTGTGCTTAAATGAAATAAACTCAATTTGCAAAATTAGAGAGTAGAACATTAAAGTATCTACAGTCATTATAAATAATGCAAAGTATATACCATATCTACAGAGCAGGGAGGAAGTATAAACATATGAAAAGTGAGTTTAAGGAACAAGTAGAACATTTGCTTGAACAGTTTAAAAATACTAAGGAGGGTATTCAAGTACAGAACCAACCAAAACATTTATTTTTTCTCTTTTTTTAAGAAAAACTGTCGAGCTTCTTCCCAGGCCTGCTGAGGAAACCTGTTGGCCAGTTCAAGATAGTCTTGGGAGTTAAAGCATTTTCCTGATCAAAAGGAAAAAAAAAAGAAAAATTAAAAAGTAGTTTAAAATATTAAAATTTTAAAAATCAAAATTATTTTGATATCTGAGTAGAGAATGGAGACATGCACTTCAAATAAACCAGATATATAGTTTATGTAAACAAAGTGATTGTTCTCTTTGTAATATAAAATATATATATAGATTTTAATCACAATCTGTTCTAACATATTCAAATATTACCACATGTGAAATATTATGAAGACAATGGTTTTGGATTCCAGAGTCTAAGAAAATAATCAGGAGAAAATAAGTATAGTGAGGAAAATAAATAGCATTCATGTATTTTTTCCTTAGCCTTGAAAGAGCAAATGGGTATGTAAACTTGGCATTTGTTTCTGAAACAGTCTATGTAATTTCAAACATGATTTTAGTTTAAATATAACTTAAAACCTGCTCAGAACTGGCATCCAGTGGCCCACCTGGCAAAGCAGATGGGAGGGCCGGGAGCTTTGCTGGCTTTCTAGGTGGGCAAAGCAAACACTGGTGGCTCCTGCAGGCAGGCGCAGCCAGTGCTTGGAAGCCAGCAGCCTCCTGAGCACTAGGGAGGTAGGCCGCCAGGAGTGCTATCAAACAGCGAGCAGCGCGGGACATTTTATGGGGACTTAATCTAAGTAAAAGGCACACTGATGTCCAAGGTGTAAACTGGCAACTTAGTGAGACCAATTTTTTTTAAACATGGAAGCATATTATTAGCTGTCACCAATATAGTGATGGCTCTTAATGCACACAGCAGAAACCAGTTTCCCACTGGCTGTTTGGTGGGTCCAGCTATTTCAATTGAGGAAAACACGCAAGTCAGAGAAGATGGTCCTTGGGAAAGAAAGAGGGTTGAACAACCCATAGACCCCAGGCCAGGGCAGAGGGCAGCCTTCTGGACTCTGCCTGTCAGCGCTACGCTACGGTGACTCATCTTTACAGTCAGGAGAAAGGGAGAAAGAGAACGTTGATACTTCTTACTGGCAAAAAGACTGCTGTTTAAAAATAAATACATTAGAAGCTTTTTCTAGGTATTTTAATATATTTAAAATAAAAAAAAATATTGTATAAGAAATAGTAACAGACGATGCTGATTTCTTCCAAGTCTCTGATAACTTTTTAAAAAGATGGTGACTCTGGCAGAAGTGACTGTGTCCAGTTCTGGCTCAGACACATAGTACCGGCTGGATGGGACTTGCATTTCTAGTTTAAAAGGAGCTTTCTGTTCACTTCTGAGTACCTGACAGTACACAACACAGGACACTTTTCCACAATTTTATTAGTTTTACTTCTGGTCTATGTACTTCTCAACACCTACGCGCTGGCGATAACTGTGTGTATGTGCACGTGTGTCCGAGTCCAGCGTGGCCCTGTCCAAGTCAGGAACTCCTGGAGAGTGCCTGGAGGGTCTTCTGAGAGTGGCTTCTGATTGGTCACTTTAAGGGCTATCAAACTATTGGGAGAACTGGAGAACATCTGAAGCAGGGTCCACTAATCAGAGACGTTGCCAGGACGGCCAGACAGAGAGCAACTTGTACTTCCCAAGTGCGAGCTGGGCAGTACAATATTTAAAAAGGTAAAAACGCATTTTTAACTTCAACATCTCCAACTGTAAATAGAAGAAATACTTCAGCGGGAATGCTAGGGGACACAAAGTATTGTAAAATCTCTTGAACTCTGCTGAGCTGTTGACTTTTTTTTTGACATAAAACAATTTTATATTTTCAATAAAAATTCAAATATTTTAATTGAGGTGGTAAATATAGGCTACTATCATTGACAATTTTATTTTGAAGATGGACAGAGAACCAAGCCTAGTAATGTCAGTATTTATGTGCAAAATGTAGCCAGTATTAATGATCTGTCTCCTGTATTACAAAGTTGCTCTTTAGTAATTATCTGGCATTTATTATATTGTGGATGAGGTGAGTGTAAATTACAGAGATGTTTTGTGCTTTCTTTTCACTTCTGTAAATTTCTCCTTATATCTTGGTACATTCACTCTTGAGATGACAAAATTGATTTCTTTATTCACTGAAGTATAGTCACTTGTATCCAAATCTCAAATATTGTAGGTGATGTAACAAACTGATTTCTTTAACAGCTCCAGAAGATGAAGTGAGAAACATGTCTGTTCAGTTGACAAACACACAACATTTTATCTCAATAAAGACATACCTTTTGGCTGATAAGACTGGTTATCTGCCTGACCTGGAGTCTGTGCAAAATCCTGTGTGAGACAAAAAAGGTGTTTTTATACTAATGCTATGGACAGAGGATTTTGGTCAGGGCTTTAAAAATGCTTCTGAATTCTGAGACAATGATTTTTGCATGAATACTTTGGAGTTCAAATATGAAAACTGAAAAAGATGTGCTGTCTACGTTCTTATAAAGTCAAAGAGTTAACTTTTAAATCTTGCTAAGTATCACTAGGGCTTGGGTTGCTGTCTGCTATGGAAACTACGACTTTATTTTATATCACAGAGTAAATGCTTTAGTCAAATACACTGTCTTAATATATTGACAGCTTTCTAACATTTTTAAAAAGTGCAACTTACATATTCTGCAGTTAAATCTTAAAGTCTGATAATTTTACTTTTAAATGGAAAGTGAGAAAAATAATAGTGTGCAAATTTTCAAGTCTATGACAAACTTCCAGAAATTCTGCAAACTACCAGATTCTGCTTTTTTTAAACATATTTTTTATTGACTATTTTACACCCTTGTTCTTTTTTTATTCCCTTTTTTTGCAATAAAGAATTTCTCCTTTCAGGTGTGCCAACTCCTATTTATAATATCATTTTCTAGTGACTGTTAGTGATATAACACATGGGGACTTTATAGAACCATTTCGTTAAAAAAAATCCAATGCATACTCATTCATTCCTTCAAGCACAATTATTTATAGGAAAAAAAAAGTGATTTAACTTCACTAAGCTAACATACTATCCCAAATAAACATTCTAAGAAGATCTGTAGCATTTATACAATCTGTTGTTAAAGCGTGTTAAATCTTTAAGCTACATTAAGTGTGTTAAATGCAATGGAATACATTAAGAAGTACTTTGAGATCAATACCAGATGAAAGCAAGTAAAGCTTCTGACATTATTTGTATTTTTTTATATATATAATATACTTTTTAAGATTTATTTTTGCATACAAGAACTGGGGTGTAGGCCAGAGGTGTGGGGTATGCGTGGGAGAGTTCACCAGAGACAGAGTGGGGAGCAGAAGAGGCAGATCGACTGAAATACACTGCCGAGGGGAGCAGTGGGCAAGGCAGGAGAGGTCTGCTTTTCATGTAGGTCACCTCCCTGGGCGGGGAGTGAACTCATGCTGCAGTGGCTGCCTATAGCTTACTAGCACTGAGATGGTAACCCCGTGCCACCAAGGAGGCCCTCTATTATATTTTATAAATTGTTTTCCAAGCAGCTGAAAATGTAAGGGACTAAGTTGGTACAAATGCAAAATTGTCTCTGCGCAGCTCTCATTGCCCGTTTTGAGTTCTCTGCTCATGCCACGAACAAGTGAGCCTGACCTCGGCAGTTCTTATACTTTCCTGCCTCAGTTTTCTCCACAGCACTTAATACTATCTGACATGCTATTTGTTTCATTTATTTATTTGTTTCTTATTTGATTCCTGCTATTTTAGTGAAAGATCTGCGAAGGCAGTAATTTTTATCATCTTATTCACTGCTGTATTCCCAGTGTCTAAAGCAGTACTCAGCACACTGTAGGCATTCAAAAAAAAAAAAAATTACTCTTGAGTAAAAGAATGGATGATCTGAATTTAAAAAGATCAGTCTTAAAATCCAATGTATCTTCTGTTAAGTTTATCCTAAGGCTCTAGGAATATATGAAGAATTCTAAATGCTCAAATGCTGGTTATATAAGACTTTAGCTAAGATTTTAACTTAACCATGGACATGTTTGAAAGTCCATACCCTACCTGTTCGGAATGACTTTTAAACTATGTTTTAGAAAAAAACAGGAACCCAGACACAAACCAGAACAACTAAGCAGAGAATAAATCATTTCTAAACAAAATTGATGTAGTTGTGTTTACTAGTTGGTCATCTAATAAGAAGGCATCTTAAAGAACGTACACCACTAATTGCTGTCTCAGGTGACGAGGGCCTAGGGGACCGGTTAGCAGCCCTGCTGGATGGCCCTGACACACCCTTCACCAGCGACAGACGCGCACATGTCAGCCAGAAGAGGGAACGGCACTAACACAGCTCTGCTTTCTGTTTCGTTATTATGAACAAAAACATTGTCTATTAATTACATGTGCAAGTGGAACAAAAACACACTGGTTTTATGGTAGGACATTTGAAAAAAAATGGAAGATTTTCATGCAGTAGTAAAATTGCATCTTCACTATTAGCAAATGTTTAAGAATAGCCAACTTAGTTCTTCTATTGTCAGTTGACCGAGTTAATTTAGATGTGAAATTATTGCTTTATTACAAATCTAATTCTGATCTCCATCCTACCGAATTCAACTGGATCAGAAAAATAGGACTATACTTAACAGTTTTAGATTAAAAAGGTCACGAGTTCTTCTGATACACAACTGTGTGTATATATATGGATCACATGTTTAAAAAAATTACTAAATTTACAAATAGGCTGAACTTTTAATTGACCTTTTTAAGCAATTCTTATCTATTTCCTACAGCTAGATTATAAGCAAGATGAATATAATAATTAAAGCCTTAAAGAAGCCTGGCAGTCTTTTAAAGATACTTCCTTCGTGTGGGCGCATCATGTCATTAACTGGAAAGTAATCTTTTCTTAAAATCCTCCAAGTAGAATTTATACAAAACCTCAATTTTACTGTTCTGGTATTTTAGAAATTAAGTTTCAAGCACAGAAATAAGTGAAAAAATGAAAAGGCAGCGTTGCTGGCGAGACTCAATCACTGGCTCACTTTCACCCACGTTACCATACAAGGAAAGCCAGAGAATCAGGCATAGCACGGAAGGTACCTGAATGAACGTGGCCAGTAAAACACAGCTCATCTCCTGCTCCAGAATGATCTTGTTCTGACGGTTGTTGCAACAAGCGGCAATAAGTGAAGGGAACAGCACTTTGATCAGCCGTGGGTCACTGAAATACCGGAAGGGTAACTGGCAGAGCTTCTGCAGCACCGTGGGGTAGCGGCCCGACTGTACCACGACCTGAGACAGAGGAGGAGCCTCAGGTCAACTGCCAAAAAGCGACCCCCCACCCACCCACAGTGTCAGCAAGAACCCTGGGGAACAGGCTGAGAGAGAGTTAGGGAGGAAAAAGAAAAAAAAAAAACTAACTCCTCACCAGAGCTTAATGAAAGTGGTATCTGAAAGGGGAAGAAAAGAAACAAATCTCATTTTCTAACTTGTGAAAAAGATTCCAACAGTGCCGCAGCCATTAAAAAGTACTACAGTCTGGTGAAGGCGACAGCTGCCATGGATTGAGGAACCTACAGAGTGCATTCAGGACACACACTGCTTTACCCAGCTCTTCTGCAAAGGGCTTACTCTCAAGAAAGATGCCCTCTGCTCCCTCCCTGCCCGCTGTAGTCTCCCTCACCGGGCTCATGGACTGTGCTGTGTGTGGATCTGCTAAGAGAAGTCTGTCCTGTAAGTCCTGGAAAGAAAAGGGGACCGAAGGGGAACCAGGTGCTGCAGCAAGCACAGGCTCCCAAAGACGTTCTCTGGCCCCTACTTCTTATCTGAGTTTCCATCAGTGTCACTGAGTCTAAAAGGAGAGTTGTTTAGATAAACGAGACTGTTGTCTTGAAGTAGTCTAGGTTTACAACTGTGTACATTTTAAGAAATGGGGCAATGCAATTAATGGGTTGCAGGGAAGGCCTCCTAATTTACTCCCCAGGCCTACACGATAAACTCAGAAATGTCAAGATCAGATCTGTTTCAAGTAACCTTGATTAGACAGTTCTAATATGAAAGAGCCGGTGACCCAAAGTCCACTTCTTGGTACAGGAGGACGCTCCGAGAAGGCTAGGAACACTGTAAAATCTAAGGTCAGGACTGTAAATTGTGCTTGGAAAAACACAAGTTTACAGGTACACACCCAGACAGGACTGCATTCAAATTAAAACCAGAAGGACAGAAAGAAACAGCAGAGGCAGGAGAAACATAAATTACAGGGATTTACAAGTTTTCAAAGTACTTTTAACAATACTTTAAGAACACACTCAGATGATAATGCAGTTTGGTTTGAGGACAAAATCAACAAAGTAATAGTTCACATATTTTAGTTCAATAGCTAAAATGACATCAAAAACCTTTAGAGAATGTTGATAGGGACTTGTTAATACCTTCAAATCCAGCAGGAATTTTAAAGACTTGCAGTGTGACAATTAAGCACATGGTGATCTGCTGCCATTTCTGACATTAGCTGAGAAAAATATGCCCTACCGTCTACTTTATTGATAAAGCATTTATTTAAATCTTTATTTTAACTATTAGACACATTCTGTAGCAGAGCCAAATGATCACTACTTTAGGGTTTATAATGATACCATTATTTAAAGTCTCTTTTCCCTCTTCAGACAGAATTTTTCTTTGGCGCTTTGTAGTTAACGTGCTATTGCCGCTACAGTCACCGATCGAAAGGCTGTTGCTCTGGCTCGAGGCTGCCACAGGCACAATGTTAGCTCCAGAGTGACCCTGCTGCCTCCTGGTATTTTGCAGAGAGCATGAGAGCTCACTCGGACTTACTCCACCCGGACTCTGGAGCCTCACTGGGGTGAGGGAGGGCTCCTCAGAGGCCTTTTTGGACTTTCACTAGTTGACCATCAGTTTCGCCTGTTGAACAACTGAGTTCCCAGAGGAACACCCAGTGTTCCTCTGTGACACCTGCTGGGTGTCACTGCTTTGAAGTGCCTGGACTGCATAAGACACATGTGGATGCAGGCAGGAGGCTGCTTTGGGGCCAAGAGTCCTACTCACACGTGGCTCATGACTGGACATAACCGGGTTACAAAGGAAGTGGTGGTGAGAGCTAGCACCATTTTAGAATTGTACCGAAGAGCAAGTAGAAAGTTCAATTTCAGTCTCTTTAGATATGCCAGTCAGCAGCGCTGTCCTGTGATCATGCTTTGGACATTATGGGGAGACATGTCAGGACAAGAGCCTGCACTACCCAGACTTAGTGGTTAACAGCAGTCCTGTGGCACTCAGGGTGCAGGTGGGGTAGCTCGTTGAGCTAAGAAGAGTCTTCTGCATTAGCTCAGAACTTCTTGGGGCTGGGGAGTCAGGCCGGAGCGCCAACAGCCTCACCTGATGAAGGACAGAGTGGCGGCAAGAGCAGGGCCCAGTTTTATTTTATCTGGTCACTCACTCCCAGGCCTGAGGGTGGTCAATACCACCCTGGACTACTCAAGTTTTCCAAACTGAACAGAAAGTCAATAGAGCTCCTGGGATGTGAAAAGTTTTGCTGAATCACAGTGTACATAATTCAGGGAAATCTCACCTTTACAATATGGGGTCTTGTATTTGTCTGCCTCAATGGAGCTGTAATTACATTGGTAACTGCTGGTATGTCAAATGTTGTCTAGGGCAAGGGCTGCTAATAAGTTAGTAGGTGGGCTCCTGAGACTGACCAGGAGATCGGTCCTCCCGGGAGCACACAGATCAATGCTAAAACAGAGGCGCGGCCCACAGAGCTCCTTCAGCACTGCACACAGCGGAGGGCATGGCCTGGCTACTGGTTTCTTTGGTGGCCAACATCATGAGGTAGAGACAGCAGGCAGGGAGCCACTATGGCCCCAGTAAAAATGAGGACCTGCCTCTCAGATTTGATTTTCACCTTTGGATGCAGAGCAGAGCTCCAAGGAAATCAACGGAACTTCCAGCAACATTCAGATCTAAAGAGACTGAAATTGAACTTTCTACCTGCTCTTCGGTACAATTCTAAAATGGTGCTAGCTGGAGAGCGAAGAGATCTCTATCCACCAGCTAGTTGTAAAACAGTGCCAAAATAGTAACAGTGCCTACGACAGCATGAAGGGACATTGTCCTAGTAGAGGACAGGTCACAATAGTTGTTCACCTATTCACCTATGTGAACAACAGTAAGATCACTCAGGCTCAGGGGTTAGTAACAGGGTTGACTTAGCACACAGGAGACTGGGGAAAAGGAGTTTCCAAGGCTAGACAAGGTGCTGCTGTCTCACCCCAGATGGTATCTGCAGTGTCCAGAAGTTCCCAACATAGGCCACTCATAGAGGTGACATTGCAGCAATCCATAGCTAGTCAATAGGCTGGGCCAGATGCCTGCCCCGACCGTGATGGACACAGCAGCACCAGGAGGTGGTGCCAGAGAACTAGAGGCTGTGGTCAGCGATCCGTGAACTGTTGGTATACACCACCAGCAAACATCTCTGAGACACCAGGCTGAAGCCGACAGTTCTCCTTGTAGGCGGTATCAGAGCAGGGCTGGGGGCGTGTAGCAGTTGGCCTCTGCAAAAACCTGTGGAGGTCTGAAGGTCGAGAAGCCTAGAGAGGTCTGGTGAATTCTATGGAGGTTGTCTGCTCCGTGCTTCTCTCTCTCCTGAGGTGGTCTGCTGAATCCTTCTTTCTTCTCTTTTGGTTGCTGACTGACTCACGCTGTCTCCTGTTCTGCTTGTATCCTCTTCAGGGTCTCTCCAACCCTAAGCATCTGATTGGACTGTGTGCACCAATCAGCTCACTTTCCATTTCTAGTCTGAGTAAATTAACTCAAGGTTCAGTAACAGATGGGTCCCAATTGGCCCATTTTGCTTTAACTTGATTGGTCCATTTAGGATCCTGGAGCCAGGTGTAAAAGGAGAAGCCTGGCCCAGAGGTCAGGGCAGGCTGGTGGGCTTCAGAGCTCCAGGAGCCACAGCCACAGCCAGCCTCACTGGGGCGGGGGGAGGGAGGGGGCAGGGGGACACACGCCCACAAGCCGCAGGCCAAGACTGGTACCTCAGGTCTAATAAAGCCCCACAGGGATCCAGTTACAGAAGGAGGGAGAGCAAAAGATTCTCCACTTCCTCTTCTTTTTAGAACTATCAACAGTTCTGGGAAGAAGGGGCTTGAAGAAGGAAAAGCGCGTGTTTGGCAATGTGTGCCGCGGCTTGGTGGGAAGCGGGCCGGGGGTCAGCACGCTGCACTGGCACAAAGGGATCTGGAGCAGACAGATGGACATGCTGTTTCTTCTACCCACTGACTTCTGGCCACCCACTGGGCTTTCTGGTGGCTGTCTGTGCTTCTGCCAGGTGAAGCATACTGAGGCACGAGAGTCACAGTGAGCTGTAACTGCAGCTAATCTTTGCTGAGTGTTCCTGTGCTCAGTGCTATGGAACTCACACACCAATGACAATGCAGCAATGTGGGAGATGCCTCGATAACTCTCAGGGAGATGAGACTGTGCACAAAGCACAGTGATACAAAGGAGCTTGGACAAGGAAAGATAGTTACCTGGGGACCCTGGGAGGGAGCAATTATTTCTGACTGAGGTAAATGTAGAAACTGAACTGAAAAGGTGGGTTGGGCCTTCAGGGCTGGATCACATCTCGGCTGGGGACTGTAGAATGAGAAGCTCCTAGATTGAATACTGGCTTGTTCTAGTCTGCTTAGGCTGCCATAACATAGTATCATAAACTGGGTGGCCGAAACAAAGAAATTTCACGTCATGGTTCTGGAGACTGCAAGTCTGAGATCAGAGTGCTGGCATTGTGGGGTTCTTGTGAAGATCTCCCATGAGATGGCCTCCCTCAGTGAACGTGCCTTCCGCCCTCTTCTAATATGGCCACCATCCCACTGCATTAGACTCTGCCCTTATGACCTCACTTAACCCGAGCACCTTCTGAAACTTTGGTCTCCAATTACCGTCATACTAGGGGTTAGGGCTCAACATTTGAATTAGGGGAACCCCATTTAGTCCAGCTCTGATTTCTTATCACCATTGGGCAGTAAAGGCTATCTTCACTGACCATGTGCATTTCAGAGTTGATGGCTTTTCCTGTGACAGCTGTCTCTCAGTGGCCAGAAGACATGTACCTACAGTTCAAGGCCACATGGGCTGTAGGCCTGGCTCTGACCAGTTAACCAACTTGAGTCTCAAGATCCTTTATAAAACAGAGGTGTTGGCAGTCTTCAAGGTTTAGATGAGGGTCAAATGAGGCCCTGTCTCCAGCACAGTGTGATATTAGGTATGAGCGTTCAGTGAGCACACCAGCACCGCTGCCCTCCCCTCTGCCAGATCTAGCTCTCATCCACTTGCTTGTCCAGAAGCCCCCTCCCAGTGCATGTTTTCCATAATCCCACCCCAACTCTCCACAAGGACTGCCCATTAGAACAGGGTCTGGTAGCGGCAGGTCCTGCTCTCAGGTTGAGACTCCGTGCCGCTCAGGAAGCCATGGCTGCACACTTCCCCTGCCCTGCCGGCACAGGAGAGAGCTATGCAAACAATGCTGCGGCTGCCAGCCAGGGTCTTGTGGTGGCGGGGGAGGAAGTGCATAATGACAGCTCTGAAAAGAAAATCCCAGCATAAGCATGTTCCAAAAAAAAGGATAAGTGGTACAGAGAAACAGGCTTAGACTATATGAATGCATGCGCACGTGTGTGTGTGTGTGTGTGTGTGTGTGTTGCTAGACTTGTCAATCTGAAAACAGAGCAGGAAGGGCCAAAGCTAATAGGCTGGTATTGTGGGCTCTGGATTCAGACTCAGGATGAGATTCCCTCAAAGCACTTAAGTAAATCCTTAAGCCTAGGAAGTTTTCCCAGTCAGCACTGCCAGAGACAGCCTGTCCCTTCCACCTACAGTACGCAGCAGCTACCTAAGTGTGTGTAGTCTAATCTCTAGTCCCCAAAGGGCAGGAACTATCTTTACTGCTGTGTCTGCCGTTGTTCTGCCAGAGGGCTAGGCCCATCAAAGTTACTGGAGTGAATGAATCCGAGTGATAGATGGTTTCTAGTTGACAAACTCACCTGTGCCTTACTTGGGGGAGGGCCATATTAAATCTCTTCTCATATTCTGGCTTGGAGGCCTCAATTATGTCTTCACATCTAGTTCCTTATTCTAGACTTACATGCCCCCACCCCCAACTCGTATGTTGAAATCCTAACCCCAAAGTGATGGCATCAGGAGGTAAGGGCTCTGAGAAGTGATTAGGTCATGAGACTGGAGCCTTCATGGGGGGGGGGGTCAGTGCTCTTATAAAAGTGACTCTCACAATTATCTGGTCCTTGCTCCCCCATGTGAAGACAACGATGAGAAGCTGGTGGTGTCAAGCTAGAAGGCCCTCCTCAGAACCGGTCTAGGCTGGCACCCTGATCTAGGGCTGCCAGTCCACAAATATGTGAAAAATAAATTTCTGTTGTTGATAAACTATATAATTCATGATACACTGTTGTTGCAACCTGAACTAAGGGATTTTTGTGATAATCTCTGTTACTCTCGGAGGAAGTTGGGCTTGGGATCCTCAGGTTCCTGGGATGCCTGGGTTGGTTATGGGAAGGGTCTGGGGAATATCCTCCCCCTACAAGGGTGGTGGATGATACCGGCTTCTCATTTGGTGTGAGGTAATCCAGTCTTTCAGGACATGGCATTGCCAGCCCCTAGCAACACTCAACACAGAAGGCTGCTTGTCACTGGGCCACAATATTCAAGTCTATAAAGGCTCCACCCACATTATCTGAGTGGCAAGACCTGCCGGGGGTGGGCCCGCAGGGATGCCTATAACCCTGGTGAGAGGGAATCTAACACTTGGAAAGTCCGAGACTTGTCCTAGGACCCCCAGCCTGGTGGACTGGGCCTGGGAAGCTTAGGACTCTGCTGGCTCTTCCCTCCCGCTCAGGCCCACCCAGGGCTGCAGGATTCCCGAGGTCACCCTGTCCTGGGCAGAGGGCTCTCGTTGCTGGCCTGAGTGCATTCCCGTGATTGGCTGCCAGCCAGCTTTTGTGGGACTTCGCCAGCCCAGATGAAGATGAGGATGACATACTGCTATGCTAAACACACTAACCCGACCGACACATGCAGATTAAGCTAGCACAAAAGGCCTTTCTTCAGAAACTATATTCTCCTTGGCTGGGTATCAAATAACCAGTCCTTGGGTATATGCTGGGCTGTGCCAGGAGTTTGTCTCAAATGATCAGATGTAAGAACTTGAAAGAGCAGACTGGCTGGTGAAGGGCAGACTCCTTTGAGTTAACTGCTAGAGCACGTGACCCCAGAGGAGCACTTTCTTGTGCTGCTTTTGCAATTGGCTGCCTTCTGTGTTTTGAGGGCTGACAAATCTGGTTTTATAGTCTCAAAAAAATACTATCATGTATAATAATACATTCATAATGACAGTCCTTGGTCGGCCCTGAACAGTTGTCCCAATTGTTCAATTTAAAAGGAAAAGGGAAAGTGGAGGTAGGGTATTGCTGTCTAGAAATGCCATCAGCCTGGGGAGTTTGCAGATGTCACATCTGTAAAAGGACAGCTGCTATACGCCATAGGACCTAGAGGAGAGTGGCTCGGAAGGCCTGTGGAGAGTCTATCATATGATATAAATGGAAAACAGCACATTTCACCTCACGAGGAGGGCCCCTTTCCTCCAACTGTTACCACCTGGAAGGCAGCCAAGAACCAGGAAGTGAGCAAGCAGTTCTCTGCGCAGACAAATTAGTCTATTCATCAAATATTTACTGAGCATCTACTCTGCCGACGGTGGTGTGAGGCACTGGGGAGTGCCTAGGGAACAGGTCAGACATCCTTGCCCTCACAGAGCGTCCAGTCTTCCCACAAACTTGTGACAGCTCCTCACAGGAAGTTCTGCAAGCTCAGACTCAAGACACCAATGCACGGTTCAGAAGTGGGTGTCCGGGGTGCAGCAGACTGGGCTTAGCAAGTTAGGAGATCGACTGAGCCAGGACTCCCTCTGACCACGTGACAGCGTGATGGGAAAAGCAGAGCACCAGGAAGCAGTGTCAGCTGACACTAATCAGTAAAGGGCTGGGGGTTAAAACTGTCATAGGCAGAAAGCACAAAGCTGCCTGGGACTATCTGGTGTGCAGTGAATATGTCTAACCTTTTTAGCTGATCTGAGAGCGTTTCCCCTTTGGAGTAAAATATCTTACTCATTTTAACCTGTTACCTTTATTTGTAACTCTATATTTGAAAAGTTTACTTCTACACACGTGATAACCCTCACGTGCCTAACACTACAGTAGGTACTCATTTCTGAAGGCATCAAAAAAGTTAATGTATGAAGTAGAATTTAAGAAGGCAGGAAGTTAATACTTAAAGAATGTTAACAAACAGCTAACAAATGTTAAATAAACATGATGCTTTAAAGGTAACTTTGGAGAGCTGCAAAATTCACTTCTATGGGAACAGCTCAATCCCTGTCCATACCAAAAACCAGAAAAGCATTCTGTAGAAGTTTCTGGCTCACCTCCCTCCCCCAAATCTATTCTGTCTGTCTGAACATCTATCCATTGGTCACTCATCTATCTCTCTTAGACTTAATCATGGTGTCTTATAGAAAAAAAAATCTCTCTAGAATTCACACTCCAGAACATAATGGTCAAAGAACAAAATGGTCAAGCTGTTTAGCTAATTATACTCTGAATCCTGTTGCTTTGCTAAGAATCTCTCTTAATTTCCCCCTTATTTAGGAGCTCCATCAGTATTTTGCTTTATTTTTCTAGCTAGACCCCCTTCAGATTTCCTGCTGGAAAATTTTGGTACTTTCATTACTGGGACCCCAGTGTCCTGTCTGCCATGGGCCAGAAGACACATTCTCGGCCCTGCCTATTTGAAAACAGGTCTCAAGGCTATAAGCTCGTGGGGGCAGGAGTCCGGGGTCTTTTCTTTACTCTTGTGTCCCTAGTGTCTGGTGCTCCGTAAGCGCAACACTTCTCCGTAATTGCCAGGGGAAGGAATGCCTGAGGACAGCTCTGGCTCCCACGCCTGGCTCAGGGCTGACACCTGCCACCCCAGAGTGTGGCTCACTCATCCAGGGCCTTCTAGATGCTCAGATGACACTGTCCTTATTTGGATTTGCAAAGCAGCTGACTGGGGACTCGGCCTCTACTGAATCCCACAGACTCTTGGCGCAGTAGTGAGAGTGAGTAGAGAGTAGAGAGCAGGGCTGGCCGCCTTCAGCGAGACTGGTGAGCCAGTGTGTCAAGCCCACGGCCAAGCGAGCACCCCAGTCAAGTGTGACGGGGTGGAGTGTGAGGCCACACAGAAACGTGCACAAACAGTTAAACCTACCAAGGCAAATTCCTCATGCCTAAGGATTCTTGCTTTGTTGTGTTCCTTTTCTTGTCAGAGACAACGTGTCCTCAACAGAGGGGCAAAAATAGGTGTCTAGACATCTAAATTCATTAAAAAAGACAGCCGAAAGTCTGCAAATCACTGGGACAAAGAGTATTTTTCTAGCAGAGCAGAAACAAAGCAGTTGTTGCATTCCTCTCTGAAACTGGTCTTGCCGCCACGTGAGGTGGCCAGGTCAGGCTCTAGCTGAGCCCCCACCTCCATACTGCCCCCAACAGTGTCGCCGCACCTGAAGCCCGGGCCTGCATACGACCGATATGACAGGAGGGGTCTTGGCCAAGACCCCCAGGATCATACAAAGAAAACGGCAAGCCCAAACACACATATTTTGCTTTTCAAATCTTATGCCTTGGGGTTTGAATAGGAAGGACAGAGAAGTGGCTTTATTTAAACATTATAGGAGAACAATTTGAAGAGTCTGTCGACATACATAATCAAATCAAATTCAGAGCAGAGAAACACAAAGATTCCCTTGGCCAGCACTGCAGACACATTCCTTTCCTCCCAAACTTGCTTCTGCCTTAAGATAGATTTCTAGGCTGAGATTAAATGCAGAGATCTTGGCAGGCTGTGTGGGAGGTAGACCCTTTAAGCACTGGCCTTCGTCTTGGTGGTCCCCTGGACTCACGCTATTTAGCACTGGCAAAGCACAGGGAGGAAGGAGGGAGGAAGAAGAGGACCGGAGGGAGGAAGGCCAATAGCTGGAGTCTTGGCTCTCTGCGGCCTGGGAAACCAGGTGATCCTAGAGAAACAGGGCTCTTCTTGCATAGTAAGGGGTGAGTGGCTGCCCTGCCATGTTCCTTCAGGGAGACTGGTAAAAGGTGTCTAGATCTGCTTCCTGTGGGAAACAGGTTGTGTGCCTGGTACCCAGAGCAGAGACGTGCAAGAAGGTTTCTGGGTAGACCCTCCTCCAGTAGCACTCTGCCTTCAGGAGAGAGCAGTGCTTCAGAGCCTGGCCTCTGCCACAGCCCTGGGGTGCAGGTATAGAAGTCCTGGCGCCAGCTCCCCATTCCCTGCATTCTGGTGTGGACTCTGAGACACAGCTAGAGCGTTTCTCGCCTGCTCGTAATGTTGAAGGGCTCCTCAGCCTCTCCCAGGGGATCCTTTTCCAAGCGCTTGGCCAGGCCCATAGGACCCTTCACGGCCTGGGCATGGCCCATTCTTTAGCTCTTGTTCTCCCCCTACCTCTAAGCTCCGGTTAGAAAGAACAGCTTGCAGTTCTGAGCCTACCATGCTATTTTACCTCTCAGTACCTTTCCTCGTGGTTTTTCCTATTCCTGCAGTGTCTTTCTTCCCCATTTCCCGCTAAACATCTATTCCACTTTCAGAGGCCAGTTAAAGCGTGACCTCTACTGTGAAATATTTCTGAGGAGCTTCTCGTACAGACTCAGCTCATGGACTGTCTGTCCTCCATCCCTCTGACTGTCAGACCCTTGCCGGCAAGGGCTGTTTGTTTCGGCCTCTCTTTGTGTCCTGGAAGCCGCTGCAGCTCAAGTGTCTGCTCAAGGATGAGCCTCAGCACCATAGCACCAGTGCTGCTCCCAGGCTGTGGGTCCCCCAAGGACAGGGCCTGGGTTGTACCCCTTTCTGCATCTTCCAGCACATGATCTGACAGGCCGGGCATTCAGAAGTTGATGAATGAGAGAAGAAATGAGTGATGGATGCTCACATAGACTCAAAATTCACAATATTGGCATTTCCCCAAGTACAAGGCACCTCTGTCCTCTGTTCTGTGTTAGAATTTCTTTTCCCTTCTTTCATGCTGTATGTTCTGTGAGAAAAGTCACCTTCAAATAGAGCACATTTTAAGTTCCCTTCAGACATAGCTTACAGCGAAAGAAGGTTGGACTAGATTACCTCAAATACCTGGCTAGCCCTAAAAGTCACAGAATCTATACTTTCTTTGCAGGGACTATACCTAAAAGTGCTATTTCCATTTTAATTTACATCTGAGAAAGAACCTTGTCTACAGAACATAGACCTTGGAAACTATACAGATTTATCATATCATCACACATTTGAGGGACTACTTTAGGATTTTCTGAATATTTGCATTATCTATATCCCATCTACCACAGGGAAGGAGGGAGGGAAGAGCAAAGCTGGTCACGGAAAGCCTAGTGCCAGTAACCTTAATGGGCCCTTCTCTCTGGCAATGATGGGAGCTGAACAAGATGATGTTTGAAAACCTACGGGCTTGTAGCCCTGATAAACCTGTGCAACTAGTGTTCACATACATTAACACCCTTTCCAGCCCCTATGTTCTGCACAGATACTATATACCTCCATATGGGGAGAAAGAACTTAGGACTATATCTTATTTAAGAATGAAAAAAACTACCACACAAAATATGCTGCTCCCAAATTCTCAACTAGCAGCTACTCTGATGTTCGAATACAGCTTCTTTGAGAGAGCATATACACAACTGAAAAGCGAATCTATTACTGACTAACAGGATATGTCAGCGGGGGTTGGGTAGGGGATGGACAGTATTAATAATACCTTAAAACACAAATAGTTCATGTGAACGCTGAACCTTTCCTGTGAGGAGAACTTGGGTCAGACCTTCCTCACCACAGTCTTTGGGTGGTGTGAGAACAGGGTTAATAAACAGAGCAGAGGCAGCCCCGAGCCTGGATGCATTCCATGGAGCGTTTATAGACTCACCAGCACTAGTCTATGACAATTTTATTTAATCATAAAAATATAATAGTAGTCAAATCTTTTTGTAGTTTCAGTTTACTGCTTTCTCAAGTGAAATGAATGGTCTCTCAGATTTCTTTTGCTTTCATCTCTCTGCCCTAAGTACAGTAGGATAAGGTTCCAATTAAGGCCCATTAAATGTTCACATTGATTCATGTGTCCCCTTTCCCAGTTTCTTTTCCTAACACAATCTCAACGCACCTCTGAGTTACCTCTGTCGTGTGTTTTCAGTTTAGCGGTTGCCCATGTAGAAGAGAAAGATTTGGGTGTGAGGTCTCCCTTCTACTTCTGCAATCTGTGGTGGGGGCTGGAGATTCTTTTTCACTGTCCTCCAGACCAGCATGTGCTTATCACCTGTCAGGTGTGTCCAGTGGGACAAAGCAGGCCCTTTGGGAAGGGGAGCCGGCAGCTGGCCAGAGCTGGAGTGACCTCCCAACCCTGATGCCAGGCTGTGTCGGTTCAGTGTGTTAAGTGCAGCCCAGGAACCCTACAGGAGGAGCCTGTTGTGCTTTTACACCTTTAAGGTTCACAGAGGAGCCTGAAGATAGGGGACATAGAGAGGAGAAACATGCCCTGACAGCAGAGATGGGCTCTCTGAAGTGGAATCAAGTGTCAGAGCTGACTGGATGCAGATTCCAGGACTTTTCCTATTAAAGAAAGAAATCTAGAGGCAGAAAATGCTAATCTCAGCATCACAGCAGGCATAGTTCTAGCTGAGGGAGTGTGCTAACCCGCTGCCTGTCCTGGTTTAACCCATTAACAGTGATGTCCCTATTTTATAATGAGGAAGTTGGCGGCACTAAGTAAGGGGTTCTCCTAGGATTCCAGAGCTAGTGGCTGCCACCACTGAGGCCACGACTTAGGTCACTTGGCTCCAGAGTCCACACTCCTTTCTTCAAGCGATGAAAACGCACCACCCATGATGTAAAGCGGGACCAGCCACTGACAGCCACGTGACACACCTCGGCTCACTGCTTCTGAGACGTGTGCGGCCTGTGGGGGCTGACTGATGGTGCATGTTTTTGAAGGACTGCATGTGAAATACTGAAGAGGCATATTCTGAATGCTTCTGAGAAACCTTGCTACTAAAATAAAGAGATTTACCCTAATGTGCTCTCTGAGTGGGGCTTATCTGCCAAGGAACTTTATTTATACCAAATCATAGTGAGTCAAGTCAACTTGGGGCATGTGTAGTAAGGATGACATTAAATGTTCATGACAACACTGGGAGCTATGACCTCCTGTCTCCGGCACTAGTTGGGGAGAGTTGCACTCAGAACTACCAGCCCAACTTACCACCCAAGAGAGGCGGCCGGCTGGGAGAGAAACCCAAGTCTGCATCCAGCATTTTTCCTCAGACGCTGCTGTTGCCTCACCTGTGGCATATTCTAACCCTTAAACACGGTTGTTTCCGCTGGATCTCAGAACTGCTGGGAAGGTTCTTTTATAAGAGACTCAAACTTGAGAACCAAAGAAATGTTTCTTAAACTTTTGGCTAAAAGTCTGTTCAGGAGGTTTGGTCAGTAAAACAAAAGTGCCTGCTGAATCTCTCAAAATCTAGGGCCAATGTGGCCTTTTCTGCAGTCTCTACCCAAGGGGAGATGCGGCCTTATCTGATCGTTCATTCAGCAAACACGTGTTAGGCCCAAGAGATCCTGCTCTCAAGGTTCTCACATTTTGTGGGAACGGGGAGGGTGGGGATGAGACAAACAAAATAAATAAATGTCAGAGGAGTAATAAGTATACGGAGGGAAGTAACGAGGAAACAGGGATGGTAACTAATAGTTACTGTGGTCAGGGAAGGGCATACGCAGGACATTGAGGAAAAAAAAAACACCTTTGGAAGCCCCCAAACCATGCTGCTTTCTGAGGGCAGAATATTCTAGGGAGAAGACAGCGAGAGCAAATGCTTCAGGGGGGAGGTGAACAGGGTGTTCGTGACACAGCAAGGATGCCAGTGTGGCAAGTAGCCTATTTATGATGACTGTGCTTGGAGATGAAAATGACTGAATTATCTGCTTATCTTGGTCTGGCCAAGACTGCTCACCTCTTAAAGGCACATGTCCACCCTCTGTCAGACAGCCTTGCCTCTTTCTTTCATGGACCGGAAGCTAAGCCCAGGGACAGGCAGGATGGGCCCACAGGCACGCTGTGCAGCTGCGGGGGCCAGCGATGCTGACTGCACGGTGTTTGCTCGTGGTGCGGGTGTTACATGAGATTCCCTATCTCATAAAAGATATTTTCTCTGTGGGTACAGATTGAGTCTTTATTGTCCATCTCAGAGTGACTTATTAAAAAGGTCCCTCCATGACTGAAGGCCACAACAGAACATAATCAGATTTACCGCTGGGCATGTGTTAACAAAGTCTTCCTCTGGCCTGGCTTTCTGCTGTGTGCAGAGGGAGACTTCTAGGCAAGCTCAGGCTGGCCGAGGTCCGTGTACAAACCTGGCAGCAGCATTCCCCTGTGAACCTCCTCAGAGTGTCTGGGCTGGGCACCCTGGGGAGAGAGTGTTGGATATTACGTGGTATCTCCATATGTATGTTCTCTATTCTGCCTGGTCTCAGGATGGAGCTCAGCTGGGTTGATGAACTTCTGGTCACCTTGCAGCTAAACTGAGCCCACCACTTAGGGAGTATGGGGGAATCCCAAGTCCCAAGTGAGCGGAAGTTAAGTGGCCAGTCTTCCATTTCTTAGTATAATGTTAGATTTCAAGACAGTTATTTTACTGAAGTGTTCTGAGTCTGAGTTCCCTAAAAATGAGCAACTGAGAAGACCAGTCAAGGACAGTTTACCAGCACAGTTGTGGGATTTCCAGAGCACCCTGTCAGAATCATGGATCCAGCCTCCTGCCGATCAGGGCAGGCTCAGAGCAAGTGGGCCCAGTGCCATTCCTCAGGATTCGGGCCTGAGCTGCCTCCACTCACAGGGCAGCAGCCTCACAGGTGAGGCTCGGCACAGGCCACCTGCCTGGTGCCACAGTGCCATAAAGTCCACTAACTTCAACGCCTGTGCTCTTCTCTCTGTGACATTTGACTTCTGGAACCATCAGAGATCAAGTTTACAGCCTCAGCTTCAGACTGTGTCAAGATGTGACTCTATCCAGGGGCTACACGAACCAGTGCTGCCTCTACCACTAACGGGAGGATCTGGGGAGACGTGGCTCGTGAGTTGGGAAGCACTCATCCTGAGCAATCAAGGTTGGTAAGTTGGTGCCCCCAGCTCCCTGGGGTAGGCTGCCATTACTCCAGTTGATCCTCTGGCAATGCAGCCACTGAGTCAAGCAAGGAATCCCTAATAACCTCTCAGGTGGTCTGCGGATTGAAAAAGGTACCCAGTGTGGGCTTATGGAGCTCCCAACTACCTTTGTGTTAGAAAATTCACCAGAGATAGGGAACCAAAAGTGTCTTTTAATTGAATTCTGTGAAACTGGTGACTTTTAATACAATTGGCTAAAATTGCGAATGTCATTCTTTATTCTAACATGAGCCAGGTCACTCACCATAAGTCTCAAGATAAATGTTTAGGCAGAAGCTATTTTGAACTAGGATCTATTGTTCCACCTTTGGGGAAAAAGGACTTCCCCCTACCCCCATTTTTTCTTTGGGTTGTAATATTGAGAGTAACTATAAAATCTATACTGTTGCATTCTTAGACATTTCCTCAGATATGACACCTTTTTATTTTATGAAAGGAACTGCAACTGCAACACAAAGAAAATGCAAAATCAAGAATGCTTGTGTTACAGCTAGAAGAGCTGAAACCCCGGAGACAGCCTGGGAGGCCCTTGGCAGCTCTGCCCCTGCACTTGGCAGGGCTGGGTGAGTTTACCTAGTGGGCGTGACCTAGGACCATATGCCTGTGAAGAAAACAAAGAGTCAAGTAAGAATGTTTGGGCAGGAATTAGGCCTCCTCTGAAAGTTCCTTGAGCTGGAATGAGGTTCTGGAAAACCGCCACTCTTAAAACAACTGCTCCCTCACCCACAAATGGTACGCAACTGGGAATCGACCCTGTTTCTGTGTGTGGAAATGTTTGCAGTGAACACAAGAGACATGTTTCAGGAACCTTTTGCCAGTTAACATAAGGGTTTCCTTACGAAGTCATCAATTGATAAAAGACCTAGAAAATGCATATCACAGCAGAGCCAGAATTAGTTTCTTAAACCCCCAATGTCCAGCTCCCTGGCTTTTTCTGATGTCCTAGGAGCCTCTTGGAAAGAGCAGAGCAGACGATTACATGATCTGAGTAGATTTCTCTGCAGAGAAGCTGATGGGGTAGGGCAGGCCCCAGGGAGCTCTCCTTTCAACTGTCACACAGACTCTCATTGGAAACTGAAATCTATGGTCCTTTCCAAATGAAAAAGTCAGTCACTAACTAAAATGAATATGCAAAGGTGCTTATTCCCAATACAGTAATATGCAGGCAGTCAAATCATCTGTCATTCAAGTTAATTTAATTATCAGACCACATTTAATTATCCAATATAAAATGTAAATAAAGTGAAGGGCTGACAGCACATACTAATTATGTTCATTATAATAATTAAATGGGAAGGAGTTTAGGAAGAGTCATGAAAATGCCATAAAACACAGGGAGGCTCTTGATTAAAAAACGCTCTTAATTAGAAACGGCAGCCCTATAGGAAACAGGTGCCTCCAAGGACGGGACATTACTTGTATTACCAGGTTTCTCTTCTGAACTCATCCTTGCTGTCACAGGGCACCAGCCTCCCAGTTAATAGACTAAATGCTGGGAAGTAAAAAGTGTCAGCCCTTTATGCAAATCAGCTACCTAATAAAACAGTCTTGGGTTGCAGCAGGAGTTCAGATCTCGTTTTATAAAGAAAGATACAAGCTGTTTCCCCAGTAGGAAATGAAGAATCCCTGCAGACAAACAGATCTTGCAAATTAACGTGACTTCTGACTAATGATCAGCAACATTAAATGAATTGAGCATTATAATTTCTTCCCTGACTTAGAGAAAGTGGTGTCAGGATAGATAAATTCACTTTCATAAAAACAGAAATGAGGTAAAAGGGCACTAGCTGAACTGTCCATTATAAGGATGGGTCATGGTGGTTCTTACTTAGCAATTCCTTTTCCTTTGCTGAGCCTCAGCTTCTCTCTGTATAATGTGGGGGAGTCAGACTAAATATCTGAAGCTCCTTTCCAGGACTCCACAGATCTCTAATTGAAGCTGGGCGAGAGCTTAAAACAAGTTTTTAGAATAAATGAAAACATCTTTTTTTTTAAATTATAGAAAACTCCCCAATTTAACTGGGAAATGAGCAGCTGCCACATCGAAAGTTTGAGGTTCCTTACCGCCCCTGCCCTGTCAGGCTGACCGCCTGGCACGCAGCGCCCAGTCCACGTGTTGAGGACGCCCTCCGTGCGCCGGGAACAGCAGTGCTCAAGCTGGCACCACCACGCGAGGCCCCGGACGACTGTGTGTGCTTGCACACTTACCAGGACAGGGGCGCTAAGGAACAGTCAGCTTTTAAGGATCAGCTACCACAGAAGCAGGCAGCTTCCACAGCTGTCTGATGCTGACAGAGTCTGGAAGAGGGTGAGAAGGTTTGGGAAAACCATAGAAGGGCTCGGAGTCCCCTCACAGGCCTGTGTGCTGTCTGTCTGCTTCCAGTCTGGGCCTGTCACCTCTCAGACTGACGGACAGGGCTCGGAGGAGCTCGTCCAGGACAATCACTTCTGTTTTAAATTTTCTATTTTTCATTCTGTTGTGGTAAAAACATATAACACATAACTTACCTTTTCAGCCATTTTTCAGCTTACAATTCAGTGGTACTCAGTATATTCACAATATTGTGCAGTAATCACCACTGTCCATTTCTAGAGCCAGTCTACATCCGTATGAGCAAGGATGCTCATGCTCTGAGGGACAATGATTTGTCTAAGTTACTGTCAGGGCTCTGGTTAGAAGCTGGGTCTTTGTTTGCTAGACTGTGGTTCACTTGTGCTCTAAAACACATCACTTACACCTTTCCGGGACTTTTGTGAGTCTTCCTGACAAAGGCTCACATCCATCCATGTTCCTGGAGATTCCAGTCAGCACGCAGAAGTGCAGATGGAGCTTCTCGATGCATTGTTAGGGGTAAAGGGGTATTGTGTGTGGCACATACTTCAGAGGTCACCCGTCGGTGGGGCCTGTGACACATCTTATTTTCTTAAGCCATGTGAAAGGGAAAATGTCACCAGTTGGACTTTAAGACCTGGGTTCTGGCCTTTGTTATCTAGTGATTCTCTATGCCATTTCAGGGGATTACTTCACCTCTCTGAATCCTTATTCCTCACCTGTCTGTGAGGTAGAATAATTTCAGTACTTACAGCCTCACTTAAATGCTAATGAGGATCAAGAGACAACAGACAGGAAGAAGACCACAAAGAATTCTACAACAATCAGGAGTTTTGCTAAAAAAGAGCATCTCCATAGGTGCAGTATCTCAGTATTTGAGGAATTACTATCATTACTATCAGTTTATAATTTCTTCTCTACTTTTTTTTCGTATTCTTTCTTCTCACAGATTATTGCATTTCAGCAGCCGCGTCAGGTCTGAATTGGCTTTGTTGGACTTCCTTTGACTCAGAAGAGGCCGTCCAGTGTAGTATTCAATCCCTCTGGGAGGTAAGGTGTCAAAACAGAAAGCCTGGCTTTTCATACTTTTCTAATTTCTTCTTCATAGTGAGCTTACCTTTCAACAGTGGTCTCTGAACTCCATTGTATCTCCTTCTCCAAAGAGAAGCCTCTGGTTTCTGTGTCTAGCTTGTATGGTTTCTGCTCTCTGCCCATTTAATGTGCTTTTTTCTTGCTCTGACATGCTCAGTCATTACTTTGCCATCAGACTCAAGTCAGTTCTAACATGCCATCTCCAAACACCAGTCCCCCATTCACTCTGGTGAGCTCAGAGATACTTAGAACGTGTATTTTATCTCCAGGAGAGGATTAGCTTATGATCCTGTTTTAGCAGAAAAACTCAGAAATTCCCCGAGATTCTGATTTAGTCAATTTATCACAGCAGATTTGGTTTAAAAAGAGTTTCAAATCATCTCTGAATAAGAATGTGCTACAGGAAGTAACTTTTGCTGCAGAACTGCACACAGCAGAATATCGTCACACATACAAACTACGTAGATGTTGTCTTGACACAGCGCAAACAACTCAAGTATAAAAGTATACAAACAAGTTAAATATAAAACAAATTAAGTATACAGCATGCTGTTAGGTAAACCATGGGCTCTCTACATATAGCCACTAAAAATGACACTCACAGAGTTACTGTGACACACTGTCCAGCATATAAAAGTGGGACGCGAGTGCAAGTACAGGGTAACCTCAGCGCTGCAAAAATATTCACAAAGAGGTGGGGAAGGTGAAATGGGCGAAGATGGTCGAAAAGATACACATGTTTAGTTGTAAGTTCTGGGTAGATAACTGACAGCAGAGTGACTAAAGTTAACATTGTACCATGCATTTGAAATTAGATCATTCACAATATACCACCCCATCCTGTTGTGCACTTAAAACTAATAGTTATGCTAATTATACCTCAAAATCTGGAAAAATCAGTCATAGAAAAGGGGCTGTTGGGGAGCCTACCAAAATAGTAGCAAATGCTGTGTGAGAGGGTGAGCGCACGGGTGACTGTGATTCCAGCTTCTTTATACTTGCCTATTTCGTGATATGGAAGGAACACTTTTGTCATTGTAAAAATAAAAACGAACTTTTAAATGAAATTAAATCTGATTTTCATGTTTACGTATGACACTTGTTGGGAGTGGTCTGCATAACGTCTTTTTTCTATATTTGGATCATGGGAATCTCTCTAGAACGGGATGTACGTCCTCAGCCTTCTTAGAGGGAGGGCACAGAACACGCTCCCATGCCTAGTCAGGGGCAGCACCAGGCGCATCAAAAGTAACTTGAGAAATAAAATACAGGGCTAGTGTCCCTGGGGTCCAGACGGCTGTGATTCCTGAGTTCTTGGGTCTCCGCTGTAGCTTTAATCCCCTTTCTCCTCATCAGGAAGATAAATCCAGCTCCTTGCTGCAGTGCCTCACCTCACATTTGGCTTTGGCACCACAGTCCTCTCCAGTCCTTCTTCTACCTTGGTCTGGTTGGCTACAGGCTAATAGGCCTAGTAAGTACACTAGCTAGCGATCTGCCCAAAGCAAAAACTGGGACGTGCAGAGTGATGGGGGCCTTTTTCTTAGCTATAAATCCATATGGTTAAGGTTGTTGAGTACGAGGTTTTAAATAAATGAGGCTGTCGGGAATTACTATTTGATGTGTTATTTGTACCACGATTCTGTTTTTGAAAATAAAGAGAAATAAGGTGCCTTGTTATTATTTTTAGAAACTGTGTAATACATTTTTTACCAACTTCTTAAAGTAGCAGAACCCTACTTACAGAGGCAGTCTTGCTCAGAAAACGAATCATTAAAATAGTTAAAAGCAAAACCACTCCAGATGACTCACTGGGGAGAGGCCCCGCTCTCCCTTTTAAGGGCCTGTCCGGTGCCATCCGGCAGTCTCCAGACACTAGGCAGAAGCTAAGGGCCAAGAGTAACTTCATAAAGCACCTGCTTCTGAAACTATCTGCAAAGTGACCCAAGTTGAAAGATATAAGCTGCCTCATCCACACAAAAAAACACATGGACAGAGCATCAGAATCTACGTGGCCAGGAAGCGGATGCTCTGTATGGCCTAAGAATATTGTAGTCACACTGTTTTCTTTCTTTCTTTTTTTTTTTTCACACTGTTTTCTTTTTATAGTCTGAGAGGAGACTCAGTGCTAATCCAGTACCGATCGTATCTCTTTGGAGAGAAGAAATCAGAGACGCAACCGTGAGCCTGGTAAGGGCCTCGCACAGGGTTCCAGCAGGCTAGTCTGCCTTTTCTCACTCCAATACCTCACACTTTCAGTGCTGGGGAGTGGCTGAAGGAACTTTTCAGGGCCTCTTACCTGGTTATCCGGGTGGTTGACAGTGAAGTAGCCCACACAGACAATGACCTCATGAAGGAGGCTTTCACAGGAGACTTGGCTGCAGTGGCCTAGCAGCGAGCTGGCGATGTGCCGGAAGGCAAGGGACAGGCCCTCTGCCCCTACAATAGACTGACAGAGACAAGAGAAGGTAGAAATCTCAGCTCAGGTCCAGCCACTATGGAACACAGTGTGGCGGTTCCTCAGTCTACTAAGAATGGAACTTCCATAGGATCCAGCAATCCCACTCCTAGGAATATACCCAAAAGACACCAATACACTGATTCAAAAGAACACCTGCACCCCTATGTTTATAGCAGCACTCTTTACAATAGGTAAGACCTGGAAACACCCCAAGTGCCCAAAAACAGATGAGTGGATCGGGAAGCTGTGGTACATATACGCGATGGAATACTACTCGGCAATCAGAAATGAAGAACTAGACACATTCACAGGGACATGGATGGATCTGGAGAGGATGATGCTCAGCGAAGTAATTCAGAAGGCAAAAGAAAAATACCAGATGGTTCCTCCCCTAGGAGGATTATAAGGGAACCAAATAAGGACCAAGGAAAGGAATAAGAACAACAACAACAATAATAATAACAACAATAAAGACACAAAAACCAAAAATGAAAAGACAAGGACAAATTAGGGACACTTGGTGGGGAGGGGGGAAGGGGAGGGTTGAGGGCAGAAGGGAGCACGGGGGACTGAGGTGATGGTGCACTGGTGATATGGTGATGGGGATTACAATTGATGTCAAATGTATATAAATAAAGGAAAATTTTTTAAAAAAGAAGAAAAAAAAAGAAGAAGAAGAAAAAAAAAAGAAATCCCAGCTCAGGAAGAACTAGGGCTGCAAAGCACAAAGCAAGCCTGGGCCCTGTGTGTTTTTCTGCCATGGCGCTTACAAACATTCATGGAATTTCTAGGGAAGTATTAACAGACAAGTTCAGGGGTTCTTATCCTCATCAATGGCCATATTAAATCCAACATTTAATTTGAAAAGGGACAGAAAACAGCACAGCACACCAAATGCCAAATGGGCTAAGATATTATCCACTGAAAGCATGGTTATCTATTACATTTTTAGTAAGTTAACTTTTCTTATTGTACAAAGTCTCACTAGAAAATTCATAAAAATAAAAATATTAAAATTCACCCATAAATCTACTATTTTGCTAACTTCCAATATATTCATTTCTGGAAAAAATTCTTCTTGTACAAAGGAATAAAAATATAATTTGAATCATTTACTTAAATATCAAACAGAAAAGAAATGTAAATAACAACTAGTTATTCAAATAAACTGCTCTATAAACCCAAGGCTCCTGAAAGAATGTAAAAAAACATAACCTTTTCCCCATTCCCCCCCCAAAAAAAAAAGAAAAAGAAAAAACAAACCACCATGAAGCCCCCTCAGCTAGAGGCTTCTGGGATCCTTTCTCTAGACAGGCCAAGGGCTGTCGGTGGCTGGTGACGGAGGAGGCCCGAGTCTGTCTGTGCAGCCTGAAGTTTCTATTTAATAAACATGTCAAACAGACAGAGCGACAGGAGGGCAAAGGGGAGAGGCGAAGCCCAAGAATACACTCTGGAATGAAGCACCACTGCCGGCCTGTGGGAAAAGGCAGAGTTTTAAACTCATTTCTTGATTTGAGGTCTTGGTGGGCTTTAACCAGGTCAGATTTACTGCAGCTTGGAAGTTTCAATGAATTCACTTGCCTAACAGTGGGCAAAACACAGTCCTTTTAGGGAGTACCACTGAAACAAATGACCGCTAGATTTGAAGAGCACCTCTGCCTCAGTTTCATAGCTTTGAAACAAAATGTTTCTTGGGCCCCAAAGAGATTTCAGAAAGGCTTTGCGCCTTTAAATCAAGTAGTGACACCTTTTCAGCTCAGCCCTTATTTAATTAGCTGTGTCCAGCATGCTGTGACCCAGTGCCCTCTGTTTAACCTTCACTGATAAGAGCAGGTCAAGGGGCATGTAAGTTTGAATATAAAAATTAAAGCAATTTTTCAAGGAAACGATATTTCCTTTTTAGCCAGAATTAATTGCCAAGTCAGTACATTGATTTGTTTCTTGAGACCACCTTCAATTGTAAAAACTGTCAAAGTGTGCGCAATATACAATATCCCTGATCTCAAGGCCATCTGTGCCAGTATGAATTCAGAGTGAAATCAAGTTCTTGCCGGAGGGAGAAAAATATTCTGACAGCCTTATTAGTATACAATGAAAGAAACTAGCTAAGAGAATATCTTAGGCAACCTTTTGTTGCCACTACATGACAATTCTCAGTCTGAGAGCACACCGGTCTGCAGAGGCGCCCACCGGGTCCTGGCGCACCGGGAACACTGTATTCAAGTCTTGACTTTCTGACACACCTGCCAGAGTGTTCTTTATCTTCAGAAGCCGAGTGCACACATATTTCTCAAGGGCCTACTATGTGCTAGCTAGCATTCGCCTTTATGTAATCTCACTGAATCCTCAGACTTATGAGATAGGCTTTTAAAAATTTTGATTTTATAGATGAGAAACTGAGTCTTAAGGTTCAAATGACTTATCTAAGATGGTCCAGCGTGGTAGCATGCTGGACCTGACTGAAGGTCTAGAAAGTCTGATGGGTATGCTCCTATGGAGTTCCAGGTCTGAGTTCTAGTGACGCACAGGATTCAGCCGTTGGTATGCACAAAGTCCTGTCTAACCTTTAGCAGGTCGTAACATATACCTCATTTCAATTTTCTTCTTCATTTCCTATTATTTTACTAGACAATTTATATATTGTCTCCCAGTTTTATCTGAGGTAAGGTCTATAAAATCTCTACTCCTACCCTTTATAAACTTAGCCCCTGAAATTTCATTGTGAACACTTAAGTTGTTCTGAACTAGAATATGAATGTTCTCTGGCTTTATCTATCATAAAAATAGTTCTTTTTTCCAAAACTCACCCCCTGCTTTGAAAAACAAATCTTGTGTATCTGTATTGTATTTACTTGATCATTAAATGTTTAATTGCATGTTCATCTATTTAATGGTATCTGTGTGATGAATGCACTGCTTTAGCTTGCCAAACAGTGTGTTCCAATCAATGACTACATATTTTTGTGGCCCCCCCATTAAAAGGTGGGAGTAGGACTTCTCTCCTTGGATCTGGGTGGGAGGCTTATGACTGATTTCTATTTGACTTCTGAGGCTAAGTCATAAAGCCATTCAGCTTCGTTCTGATTCTCTTGAAATACTTGTTTTCTGGAAGCTTCCTCTCAGATGCTCCTACTCAGGACCCAGGCATCACAATGTTTTGAGAAGCCCTAGTCTCACAGAGACATTTGTGTAGATGTCTGGCTAAGAGTCCTTGCTGAACTGAGTTTTTGAATCAGCCCAAGTATCAAACATGAGAGAGAAGGTGACTCCAGGTAACTTCAGCACCCAGTCTGTAAGTCCACTTCTCTCACCTCTTCCCCTACCTTATTCAGCCTCTAGCTCAAGCCCCTTGTCCTGCAGTAGTGACAGGCTATGTTCACTGTGATAAGCCCTGTCTGAATTTTGGACCCACAGGATCTGTGATCATAATAATTGTTTTCTACTAACTTTTTTTTTTTTAATGTATAGAAGTAACTAGAACAATTAAATCACCATGTATAAGCACCCTGATGCTAAGTTCTGGGCATTTACATCCCCATACAAGATAAGTAGTCAGGGAAAAGCATGAGCTGGATCTTAGGCACCAAAAGGATAGCAGCCAGGAAAAATACATACAGGTTCTTCTGGCACATGCGCTGGGTGCCAGACAACAATGCCTGGAGAGACTAAGAACATGCTTACAAAACTGACTAAAATAAAGGAGGATAGGGGAGTCAGAACAGAGGAAAAAAAAAAAGAGAGAAGAAAAAACAGAAAGGAAAGAAAAGAGAAATGTGGGGTTGCATGGACAGAGAAGCTGTTTCTAAACAGAACCCAACGGGTTCAGGTTTTCATAGAACACAGGTGTTCAACCCAGAGGCAAGAACAACTGGCATTTTCTGGAGCAGAGATCTCCTGCTTCAGGAATGGCAGTAAACCCTAAGACCTCCAACCATTACCACCTTTTAGGTTTGTTCACCTGCTTTGGAAACTAAGAAGCATTAACCCTAAGGAACGGGTGTCTGCTCTTGTATTGATAAACACCACAAAGTTGAAAGATGCTGAACTGAATGGCACGAAGGCAAGAACCGCACACTTGTCATCAGTTACCTAACAGAAGCGCTTCCTCCATCTTGCAATGACCAAAGACCGCCAATTTCATGCATTTGTATCTCTGTAACCTTTTCTCTCTGAGCAAAGCAATTTATCTAAATTATGGGTTCATCATCTGCCAAGTTTGTTCCTTTTTAATGAAATCATTTGACAGTTAATAAACTGAAAGAGAAAGTCTACTCCTTGGGGCTTGCTCTGTTCTAAAGGTTCAGTGTTTCTGAAAATTAAATTTCCTACATGGAAAAAAAAATGTTTCTAAGCAGACAGTCTGGTGTTATAGCATAGAGTAATTTCCTATCTTTCCCTATAAAAACTTAATTAATGGGGGTTTGAACACTTAACTATACATGCACTTTACACTGTACCTGAATCAGTTAAATCATGCATAGAAAGTCATATATCAAAACAATTTATCTAATTTTGATTCTATTGATATAAGAAACCATTTCTCTAATATTTAAAAGTTGATGGAATGATAATCCTTTATCTAGAGAAATCAAGATGGAAGATTTATTTACAAGCAGCAGCGTGGCACAGGTTCCGTTATGGGGTCAAGGAACCAAGGGTAGCAGTCCTGGCTCAGCCACATGTAACCTTAGGGAAATTACTGAACTGCCAGCTCTTCCATCAGCAAGATGGGCATAATAGCATTGTGCAGGGTAGTCGTGAGGATTCATAGGTAGAGCATCTAATCCAGCCCTCAGCAGACAATAGCTTAGTAAACGGTATGTACTATTTAATAACGGTGGGTGTGATAGTATGAGTGACTCCCTTCACTGTACTTTAAGAACACCGCATGAGAACAAATCCCTATTATCGGTACGCTGAAATATTAACTCTTGGCTGGTTAACGCTAATGCTAAACAAAGCTGAGTACCTGGAAAGCAGGCAGATCAAGAGCTGCAAAGCTGTTGAAGAAGCGTAGGCTTCGAATGGCCACTTGCACTGTGTTGGGAGCGTAACTCTCTTTGGGGCTGGCGGTGCTGGGGTCCGCGACGGCGCCGTGGAAGAGCACGCAGTAGAGCATGTGCAGCACCCCGGCCAGGTCTGTGGCCTGAAGAGCAGCTGTCAGTCCCGTGCTGTCCTGGTGATTATCATCAAATATGCTGTATGACCTGACAAGGAAATATTCAACTCTTTAAGAGAAATCTACTTAAAGGATGTTTGCATTTTTATAGGTCAAATGGAACAAGACAAGCAGACCGTTAAAAGCAAACCATCTGAGTTGTGTAATAAGGTAACAAGAAACCTCCAGGAATAAAGGTAGCCCCCCCACCCCCGAGCGCACTGTGGCTTGCCCTTTCCTTCCCCTTGGGAGACCAGGCAGCAGTGGCAGCTGAGCACTCTTCAGCCAGTGTGGAGGCTGCCACTACCCCCTGACCTCTGCATCCTGGCAGCCCCACTTTGTTTAGATTCTAGGTCTCGGAATCCTGGACAGTGTCCATGAGAGCTGTTGTGACTCAGCCATCACAAGCACTACAGCTTCTTCTCTGGATACACAAAGGGGATCTTCTGCGGGCACTACCAGGGAAGCATGTGGCCTTGAAAACCCAGTATATGGTAGGGCGACACTTCACGAGTGCCTTTGAAGACACTGCCCCATCATTCAGGGTGGGGCCAGCCTCCCGAGAACAAGCAAGTGCTGGATGAACGTTATGCAAGTCAGCATGAAGTGAGTTTAGCCAGTGTGGCAGGAAGTGTCCTGGACAAAAAACAATGGCAACAGCAAATCAACCCCTAAAATCAGTAGCAGAGCCAGCAAAGTTTTGTTGACTCCACTGCACTCCTGAACGCAGGTAGACATGAAGCGCAGAGTGGGCAAAAGCTTGCAGTTTAGTGAATGTGGTGGTCAACTGTGCACTTGCTCTTTCTCCCCTAGACACTGCACCTAGACTTCTTTCTGCGGAGGCCTCTCCCTCTGTCATCGCCGACATGCTGCAAGGGGAGTGGCCTTCCTACTTACTATGGCTCAAGAGTGCGTAAGTCTAAGGTAAGCTGTACATTTTCTTTCTCTGGCTGTTCATCATGGTTCTAGAATGAAAAATGCCACAGTCAGAGCTGCCGGGATGGAAGGAGACCTATGAAATGCTTAGAAGTCCTTGTGTTTTCTCTACTGGGTTTGAATCTGAAAAATGCAAGTCCGTGCCTGCTATAGCCGCTTGTTTGACCACCGCACATGCCCTCAGATTTCTCAGAGTCTTTCCAATAGGTCAGTCATCTTCCTTCCCAGGTCATGGCTACTTCTCAGGAAGGGAAGATGCAAGGCCCGGCTCAGTGACTCCCTTTAATGTGGTGCAATCTGCAGAACACTGAGCAGAAGTGTCTTTCCGTGCGGGCCTGGGATGATGCCTCTCCCTATTACTAGCACTCGAGCAGTTCCCCATCTCGCCTCCCTTTTGCTGGTGTTGCTTTCAGCTGGAATCTGGAATGGGAGAGAGATTTAGATCTATGCTTACGTTATTAACTTGGCTAGAAGCACTCAAGAGATATCACTAATTAAATAAAAATTCAGAATTACTGGCTAGCAAGTTTCTGATATCTTGTCTAATTTTCTAAGACTTATTTTTTTCCAAATGGATTATTTTAATCACTTTAATTTGCTAGTTGCATGAAAGTGGAGTTTTATTCATAACCAAGGAAAGTGTTCTAAGATGTGCGCCATTTGCGAGATGCTAAGATGTGCTAAAATGACCTTGTATACCTTGTTTTGTTTCTTAAGAAAACAGTTCTCTTATAAAATACTGTTATCTCTTTATATGGCAGGCTCTGCTACATACACTCATATCTTTGTTTTTTTTAAGATTTATTTTTTGCATAGAACTGGGGTATAGGACAGGTACAGGAGGTAAGAAGATTCACAAGAGACAGAATGGGGAGCAAAACACGCAGATTTGCTGAAATATACTGCTGAGGGGAACAGCATGGGAGACAGAAGAGGTCTGCTGTGCCATGTGTGGGTCAGCTCCCTGGCCGTGGTGTTAGTGCTGAGATTTTAACCCCTAGGCCACCAGGGAGGCCCCCTACACTCACATCTTTCATCTCTCATTTTTAGTTTTTCAGAGTTGGTGGAGAGGTATTCTCAATACATACATGAAGCAGCTGAGACATAGAGAAGCTAGTGGAGATATTTTAGGAATTCCAGATTTGTCAGTAGCAAACACAAGGACACTAGTGAGGACTTCTGTCTTTTTAAGGGCAGAACTTTGTCCAGAGACCATAATGTCTCGGCCAAACATCCATGCCTCTGTTTAAGTCAAATCTTGGGGTTGAATGAACATTGCTAAATAATGACAGAGATTATATTGTAATCTTGTATCATCACTTGTTTAATGAGACTCAGTAAAATAAAAATCTTGAGAAATGAACCTTTACACAAACTCCACTAGCTAAGGTCAGATAGCCCTTCCTTCCTTCCGTTATAGCCATAGCGTTGGGGGTCAGACCCGAAGTAGAGACGTGAGTAGAGATTAATGTGTCTGAGTTTACTATAGTGGTTCCAAAAAGGGGTCTGTGTTTGCTTAACACTGACTGAGCCCAGGACAAGTCAGAAGACACTTAGTCCTCGAGCTGGTCTCTAACAGGCTTGCAGAGCCTTGGGGGCGAGTGACATCACTGTTGGTGATTGAGAACACTGATATCCCTTCTTACTGCTTTCTTTGGTTGTTTTCAAAGTGCTTATCAGTATATTTAAGTGCAGATATTCAGGAGCAACTGCAGCATTTAAGGAATTTTTTCAAGCATGTATTATATGACATGCATTCATCACTATTATTTTTTCAGAGGAATAAACATTAAAAAAAAAAAGAGAGCGGGAAGGCCATCATAATAGTTCCTTCTTCTCTTCACTCAATTATGTAGGAAAATACTAATCAGACTATAAAACAACATCTCCCAGGATCTTTTATAGTATTCTCCTGATGAAATAAAAATGTTGATTCAAAAAAGTTAAACATCTAAGAACTCAGATGTGGAAATGTTCAAAATGCACCTAATATTGCTTCATGGAAAAGACCATTCATTTAAGAGTCACTAGAGTTTGTCAGGCAGAGGGGAGGGCAGAGGCCTTGTCTGTTACATTCGGCTTCCACAGAACTAATGCAGAGCTGAGGAGACGTCAGAGAATGTTTACTTTGAGTTAGCCTGAAGTATAGATGATTTGTCCACAAGCAGCTCATAGGCTCCTGTTGCTCTTGTCAGTTATAACCACTTTAAGCCTAAATGTTTATAATAAAAAAGTAAAAGACCTTATTCATATCAGGCATGAGTTATAACGTTTTCTTTTAAAAATACAAGATATGAAAAATCTGATCTGAGATTTTGTGTTATTATACTCTGAGATATTCTCAATTTTACTGGATTTTGTTTGGTCTCTAGGAGTAGAGGTCTTAGTGGTATATTTATTTCCATTCTTTAAAGACTAGATTGAATTATGAAAATCTGTAATAGGGCTAGCAAGACTAGAAATCCTGTGTTTCATATCAAAAAAAGTAGCAACAACAAATGTTGGTGAGGATGTGGAGAACAAGGAACTCTCTTACACTGCTGGTGGGAATGCAAGCTGGTCCAACCATTA
>JAGFMF010012159.1:201546-245921 GCA_019455555.1 Galemys pyrenaicus | reverse complement strand
AATTCAGAAGGCAAAAGAAAAATACCAGATGGTTCCTCCCCTAGGAGGATTATAAGGGAACCAAATAAGGACCAAGGAAAGGAATAAGAACAACAACAAACAACAACAATAATAACAAGAACAACAAAGACACAGGAACCAAAAATGAAAAGACAAGGACAAATTGGGGACACTTGGTGGGGAGGGGAGGCGGAGGATTGAGGGCAGAAGGGAGCACGGGGGACTGAGGTGATGGTGCACTGGTGATATGGTGATGGGGAATACATGGGGATTACAATTGATGTCAACTATATATATAAATTAAAGGGAAAAATAGAATAAAAAAAAAAAAAGAAATCCTGTGTTGCCTTAAAGGAGGGCACAGTCGCACAAAACAAGCAGTGATTTGTGTGGGCATGTGTCCCCTGCCATCCATCTTTGGTACTCAAATCACTTACATACCAGGCCTCAGTCAGCCCCCAAAGTAGCTGTGATGTCCTATATCATACTACAAATCCCTTTCCCTGAATGCTCCTGGCTTGTTTTCACCTCCTGGTGCCCAGATGCCTTGGTAAAACCAACTTGGTAACACCAACCACAACAGTCTTCAGTGCTGGCGTCTTCTAGACTGCTCTTGGATTTTGGTCTTTTTCATGCTTTAGCACTAAACACTTGAGGTATCTTGTGAGAACCTTTATTTTAGTGCCTAAATTCAAGAGAACACCACTCAGGGGTCTGTAGTGTTGGGAATGGGGTAGCTGAGGCATCACTGTTCATAGGTTTCCTGGGGGGCATACTATCTGTTAGAACAAATAACTGCAGCTGGTAACTCAAAACAACATAAATCTATTCTCTTACAGTTCTGGAGATCAGAAATCCCAAACAGGCACCACTAAAGTAGGATCCCTCCTGGATACTTTTCTTGCCTGTTGTAGCTTTTAGATTATGACTGCTTTCCTTGGTTAGAGGTTCTTCCTCTATATTTAAAGGCAACACAACAGCATCTTCAACTCTCACCCTGACTTTCCTGCTGCCCCCTTTCTCTTATAAGGCCCTCTGTGATTATATTGGGTTCAGTTGGATAATCCAGGATAATCTCATTTTAAGATTCCTAATTTAAAATAATTTCTGCAAAACCCCCTTTGCCATCTGAGGCAACATGAATTTTGGGTATTAAGGATACAGATCTCTTCGGCAGGGCCATTCTATCCACCCCTCCCCCCATTTTTATTGTGGTGAAATAACACGACATAAAGTTTACCATCTTAACTACTTTAAATAGATAATGTCACGTAACCATCACCACTGGCCATCTCTGTAACGCATCAAAATTGAAATCCTATGCCTATTAAATAATGACATCCCTTTCCCTCCTCCTACCCTCCCTGACAACCACATTTTACTTCATGTCTCTATGAATGTACTACTCTAAGTACTTCATGTAAGCAGAATCATTGTATGGTATTTATCTTTTTGTAACACTTAGCATGGTGTCCCCAAGCTTCATCCATGTTGGAGCATACGGAAGAATTTCCTTCTTTTTAAAGCTTGAATAATATTACATTGTACGTATAACAACACATTTGCTTATCCATTTACCCACAGACGGACACTAGGGTTGCTTCCATGTTTCAGAGCCACGATGTTTTCCACTGCAGCTATCCATTTTACATTCTCATCAACAATGCACAGAGATTCCAATTTCTCCGCATTTCTGCCAAAACTTGTTATTTCCTGTTTTTTTTTTTTTGATAGCAGCTACATTAGAATGGGTGTGAGTGCTATCTTACTATAGTTTTGGCTTGCGTTTCCCTATGCTGAATGATGTTTAGCATCTTTTCATGTGCCTATTGGACAGCTGTATATCCTTCTTAGAGAGACACCTATTCAAGTGCCTGATCTATTTTTCAATGAAATTTTTGTTGTTGTTTAGTTTTAGGAGCTTTCCATAGTTTTCAGTATTAATCCCTCATCAGATACTTGATTTGCAAATATTTTCTCCCATTCTTTAGATTGTTTTCTACTCTGTTGAGTAGAATAATACTATTTGATAAGTAAATTAAAATATTTTCATTAAGTCCAAATTGCCTTTTTCCTTTATTGCCTGTTCTTCTGGCATCGTTTCTAAGAAATCATTGCCAAATTTGAAGTTATGAAGCTTTTCCCCTGTATTTTCTTTTGAGAGCTTTATAGTTTTAAGTCTTACAGTTAGGTCATGATTTATTTTGAGTTAATTTTTGTATATGGCATTAGATAAAGGCCCAATTTGATTCTTTCACATTTGGTTATTCAGTTTTTCCAGCATCATTTTGTTAAAAAGATTGCCACTCCCATTCAATGATTTTGGTACCCTTCTCCAAAATCATATGAACATATATGTATATTTCTGGGCTTTCTATTCTATTACATTGGTCTATATGTCTCTCCTTATTTTGTTGTTAGGTGGCATTTTGGAGGGCATTATTTTGCCTACCACAGTGGGTATATTCATTCATGCAATAGATAATTATTGAGGACCAACTTTCTGGTAAGCACCATTTGAAGCACTGGGATTCTACAATAAAATCTATGTTCCTTTCCTGATAAAACTTCTAACTAACAAACAAGTAAATGTAATATATAATATATACTTTGTCATATGTGTTAAGTAATACAAAGGAACTGGGGATATGGCTAGGAAGTGAAAAAGTGTGTGTGATACTACTTTACATAGGGTGATTGGGGCAGCTTTCTTAAACATTATTTAAGCGTAATTCTACATAAAGTGAAGAAGGAAGCCATATGGATATCTAGGGAAAAGGGTATTTTTGGCAGAGGAGTAGCAAATCTCAAGACTTGGAGCTAGAAGCATGAGTAATATGCTCAAGAAACAGAAAGAAAACCAGTTTAGGTAGAGTAGGCTGAAAGATTTGAATATTAATAAGAGATGGAGTCAGAGAGGATACAGGGAGAAGATCAGGTAGGATCTTATAGACCTTTGCAAAGATATTACAAGGATTTTAATGAATGAGACAAAGTCATTATATGGTCTTGAAAAGAGGAATGAGGTAATCTAATTAGTTGAAAAGTTTTTAGAAGAGTCAATGCAGAGCAAGGAGAGCAGTTAGAAAGTTGCTTCAGAGAGATCATGATGAATGAAATAGGAAGGTAGCCATGGATGTGGTGAGAAATAGTTGAATTGTGAAAATATTCAGAAGGGAACACCAGCAGGATTTCCTGATGAATTGGATATGGGTATGAGGGGAAGGAATAAAACATGGGTCAATGATTTTTGGTTTGAGTAGTAATAATTACAGAAACGATGAAGACAGTAGGTAGAGTACGTCTGGGGAAGAAAACCAGGAGCTTCGTTTTAAACTTGTCAAATTCAAGATGCCTTTTACCTAACTAGAGATACCGGATTGAAAGTTAGTTGAGATGCACTTCTCACGGGTAGGAATTTTTGTCTGATTTGCCCACAGGTTAGAACAGTGTTTGGCATGTACCAGCTACTCAAAAAATATTTATCGAATGAATATACAAGCCTGAGATAGAGGAGTGGCCTTCAGATTATTTGGGTGCCATCGACACATAGACTGTTTAAGTTAGGAGTTTGCGTAGTGAATAAACAGACGGTAACCTGAGGATTGAGCCCCAGGATACTGTCTAAAGTGGGAAATGAGAGGAGAGGCCAGGGAAGGAAATTGAAAAATAGAAACCAGTTGGGTAGGAAGAAAACCAGGAATGTGAGTATCCTAGCAGCAAAGTAAAGATAGTGTCAAGGAGGAGGAAGAAATAAAAAAAAGTTTATTAGATATGAATGAGGACTAAAAACGTTATAAAAATGATGGCTAAATCTTATTTTCGGATTATAAAAACTAACTGCAGATGTTTAGGATGAGTTGATTTCAAAGATAAGTGGAGAAAAAGAAGTAGTATGTTAGCTGCTTACCAGTGCAAATGAGGAAACAGTGTTGTTTATCAACTAAAATAATTCAATTGTTACTGAATTAATGAGTACAATGTACACAAAAGCAAAGTCAATCTTCCTCTAATGTGCTGTGTAACTACACAGGAAGTAGGGTGCTGCACTACATTTAGGACACTGATGTGTCAGAAAGTTCCCGAGGAAAGTGATTTTTGTGCTAAAAGAATCTGGAAACAATATCACCTCATGAACATTCGAAGGAATTGGAGGTTTAACTCAGAAGTCAAGGACATGAAAGTTATCTTCAAACTGAAGTGGTATTACACTGTTAAAAACCTCAGCAGAGGGACATTGAGTGAAAACAGTTTTTAGACAAACGTAGGGAAAATTTTCTAACAATTAGAACGTCCAAAAGTGACTGGCTGTTGGTG
This sequence comes from Galemys pyrenaicus, assembly GCA_019455555.1. Lineage (NCBI taxonomy): Eukaryota > Metazoa > Chordata > Mammalia > Eulipotyphla > Talpidae > Galemys > Galemys pyrenaicus. The sequence goes on along the minus strand of JAGFMF010012159.1, from coordinate 241,604 downwards.
AGGTATTACATTTTTCTCTATTCTGGATGAAGCAGACGATAAAATCCACTGAAGTGGTAGAGGGCACTCCAAACACAGATGGGCATGGGACAGGATGAACTATAAGATTCTGTCCAATCCTGGGATGGGATAACATAATCTACTCTGAAAGTCAGTTTCCTATGCACACACACATTTTTTTGTATACAAGGGTGTCAAAATAGCTTGTTTAATGAAATGTAATTTTGGAGTTCTGTTGAAGGGATTGGGGATGGCTTAGTGGTGATGTGAGTACAAGAGAAAACTGTGAAATAGATGTATGTGCAAGCACTAGAATACAGTTTAAACATTTAGTTAGAGAAGAGGAAAAATATAGGGACAATGAGTGAGTAAACACGGTGAGGCTAATACTTGGGGGATTTGCAAAGTACCTTATTATGAGTTGCAACTGACCTCAAAGAGAACTTTTGAGAAGGAAACCTTTTGTGAAGAGCAGTGATAGATGATGAAAACAGAGGAACATATTGTTTGGTATCAACAATCTGAAAGAGGCTGGAGAAAGAGGAAGACCAAGAGGATACTAATGGGAATGGAAAGTAAAGTGTGAAGTCACTGAGAAGAAACTCTGGGCTCTGGCAAAGTTATGAATAGAAATGCAGGAACGTGGAAGTTAAAGAGGTGCTGGACTCGGGACATTCTTGGGACAACTAGAGGTGAATGGAGGGAGGGAAGACACCCAGGAGGTGCGTTTGCAGGCAGACCTGGATGACTGACCCGGGACGCACAGGCAGGGCACTGCGACTAATGCCTCAGCCAGGACATTTCTGGCCTCTGGATCTTCAGTTTTCTCACGGTCACTGTAAAAAGCAAAGGGCTCGCTACTGTTTTTGGCTAGTTTAGCTGATATTATACGCTTAGGAGTTGGACATTAAGCTAAAGGGTTTTTGCCAAAGGCCCTGCTCTGTTGCCAAATGAAGGCAACACTTCCATGGGTGAGTAGCTGGGAAACAAAGACTGTGATAGTGGCTGCGAAATGACAGCAGCAGTACCATCCTGACTGACTCTGATGTTTCCATTCTTGTCCTCCAGGCCACTCTACACAGAGTAAACATGCTCTCAGCCTCAGGACAATCTCCCAGAGAGGCCTTCCTGACCACTCCACAGGGCAGACGTCCGTGCTTAAGTCACCCTGCTCCATTTCTTGTATTACTGATCACTTGCTAAAATTATTTTGTTAGCGGTTTTCTTTTTCTCATTAGTCTGTAAGCTCCACTAGATTGGGTGATTTATTCACTGTTATATCCCCAATACCTTGACATGTGTCTGGGACACATGAGCAAGTGCTCATTAGTAGTGATGGGTAAAGATGTGCTGAAGCAATGAGGATAGTGAGGGAGGATTGGTCCCAGGATGAGGGCTTTGCAAGTCTCACCTTAAAGGAAGAAGATGGGATGTGGGCATCCTTCTTTCTATGTTAAGAGTAGACCCAGGAGGTGGAAGTAGGGAAAAATTGGTTAAGGGGGTCAAGAGGTACAAATTTTCAGTTGCGGGGCTATACTGCAGTGTAGTAACTAGTTAATAAGACTGTTCTGCACCTTTGAAAGCTGCTGAGAAAGTACATCTTTGAGACTCTCATCACAAGAAATTTCTTTTTTGGGGGTGACTATATATGGTGGCAGATGTTAACCATACTTATTGTAGTGATCATTTCACAATATATGCAAATATTGAATCATTTTATTGTATACCTGAAGCTCTACAATAGAAGCTATAAATAGAATGCTGTATACCAGTTACACATTTAAAAAACCCTCCCAAAACAGGCTTGAGAAGCTCAAACATAAAAATGAGTAGGCCCAAGAAATGGGGACCTGGTACAGATGAATGATACACACTGGTAATCTGCTAACTCTGTCATGAACAATTATTCCCTAAGTTCTGATTTTGATTCTAGCCTTGTGCTAGGTACCTGAAGGGAGTTGCTAAGACATTTAGTCTCTCTCCTTCGGGAAATCTTTACATTTGAAGACAAAAATGTGTACATAGGACAAGGGAACTAATGAATTGGGAATACACAAATATCAAGTAAGAGGTATAAATATTAGGTGCTATCTCCTATTTCTGAGGCTAGCATCCCTTTGTTTGAGTTGGCTAGGGTTGGGATGGAGAGGTTAAAGATGAAGTTTCTGGGTCTTCAAATCATGATTATAATCATGACAGAGTAAGGTAGCTAAGAACAACTAACTTTGGGTGAGTGTGAATGAGCTCACCATCTGATATATTACATTATAAATTCCTTGTAGAAATTGCTAGTAGGAACTCCATGAGCAAATGTCTCTCAAGGGCTAGTTATGAAAATGGTTTGTTTCTTAACTTACTTGCTGCTAGCTTGATTTCCTTTTTCCTACTATTTTCTTTTGTTCTAATTTCTTCATCATTAAAAAAAAGTACCTGTTTTTGTAAGTCATCTCAAATCTTTTTGACTATGGTGGGGCATATTATGTATTATATGTATTACATAAATTTATATAATACATGTGTATACATACTTGTATACTTACACATAACATCTCAGACAAGTGACATATGTGTCACTATCCTGTCCAACCCCGTGAGAGAAGAATTACTAAGTTCACTTTTATGTTATAAGGAAATGGGTTTTGAGAAGCTCTCTGCCAACGGTCACAGAGCTAAAAGAGCAGGCACCGCACTCATGTCTCCCAGACGCCTAAAATTGTTTCAGCACTATACCACACAAGGGTTTTCCTGCCCCAAAGTCCCTAGAGTCAGTGGGAGTCCAATGGCACATATATCTTGGAGATTCTGCCGGAGCCTGGCAAGCTTGCACATGATGTACTGACAGTCTTACCTTATTATGCACTGTCCCCTCCAGAGTGGAAAGTCCCTGTGGACTGTACCTAAACCTTGGCTTGTGGGCTGGGGCTCACACGGCTCCCATTTTTGGTGTCCAGCATATGGTGGATACACTGAACTGTAGCAATGACACGGCCATTTTTTGTCCCTATAAGTTGATGAGGGCTATATTACCTGCTCAGAAATCTCTATACTAGCAGTTGTCCATTTTGAATACAAAGAGAGTAGAGAGAGTCCTGCTCCTGTATTCTTCTTACTCTCCAGATATGAAGGATGTAGACATTCTTCTTTATCATTTGAGTGGTTGTTATGCTCCCCTGAGTAAGGAGGGTAACTGGGAGATAACTCACGAGGAGCACTGAGCCAGTGCCTTAAAAAAAGGTGCTTAACATAGGTTACTTCCTTTAGTTCCACTTACCAAGTCCTACTGCTGCTGGAACCCAACCACCTCAGGGGTGGGAGCTGGCAGGAGCAGTGGTGTCCTCTCATTCTGCTGCTCTGCCACAACTCAGTTGTGCTCCTCAGAGAGCTTTTACTTCCTGCATTGTGGAATGGACCAATCAGGTGCAAGCTATGAGCTGATCAGTGCTAAATGGCCCAATCAGCCACAGGACTGAAAAATGGTCCAATCAGACCCGTGTGTAGGGTACCCTGAACGAGGATATAAACCAGGGTGGGAGGGAGACAGAGTGTCTCTGAAGAAAAAAAGAGGACGAGAGCCCTCGAAGAAGAGAAGATGGTTCCAGTGTCCAGAGAAAGAGGAAAAGAAGCATCCAGCAGCTGCCCTCCAAGGAGGGAAGAGAAGCCAAAGGACTCTGCAGACACTGGCCTCAGGCCTGTCTCGGACATTGTCTGAAAGGAGCAGCAAAGGCCCTGGGTCTGGTGTCTCTAAGAGCTGTTTGTTGTTGGTATAACCCAACAGCTCACAAGAGTTGTTAAGACTGGGTGTCTCTGACACTGCCCCTGCAGGACCAGTAGTGGTCATTGCTTATTGGCCAGTGCTATCCACCACTCTTGGTGACCAGTGGCGACCATAACTGACGTTATTTGGGAGAGACTGCCACCACTTGTGGATACAGTAAGCTCTTTGTTTGCCTGTTTGTAAAATAAACCCCATGGTTGTTGGTCCGGGAGCTTGAGGTCTCTTGTAATTGTGTGTGTGAGTGAGAACCAGAGACAGATACCTGTCCCTCTTATCGGCACTGTCCTTTGTTAGGCTATAGCCCATAGCCCCTGTTGTGTGGGTGTTGCATTGCTACAGCCCTTGGTTTTGGTTTTGGCCTTTTCGGTGGTTCTCTGGTCTCAGAGACCTCTCCACTCCTATTTCACTATAATGTTTACTTCCTTCCCTATCTCCCAATACCAGCAAACTTTTTGTCTAAGGACAGGGTCTAATGACAGCCAAAGATTTAGGAGTTAGGAGTAACGATGTAAAGTATAAGATATGAGACTTCAAAGAGAATAGAAATGGATGAGAACCAGATTGGGAGCACATTTATCTTTAGGGTAGGTTGGAATGTGGCAGATGGTATATTCCAAACAGCAATGTTTCTGGTCCAATATGCTCTCTTAGAGCCTTTATAGTCCCTATAATGAGGTGAGTGCATTTCTCCTTCCTTTGGAGCTAGGTGGAACTTTGTGACTGCCTTGATGCACAGAGCTTAGTGGAAGTGATGCCACAGCCCTCAAGGTCATAGAGGGCAGTACTGTCTCATCTGGCTCCTCCCTTGTCAGAATGTTCCTTCCTAGAACCCGACACCATGTGGTGAAGAAGTCCACCTTACCTCATGCAGAATGAGCACTCGAGAGCTTACCGGACAACAGCCAGCATGAAATACAGGCCTGTGTGAACAAGTGCTTAGATGATTCCAGTCTATGGCCTTTAGGTCTTCCAACTGAGGCACCAGACATTTTGGAACAAAAATAAACCATTTTCTCTGAATCATGACAGAATTCCTGACATAGAATCTATGCAATTTATAGATAGTTGTTTTAAGCCACTAAGTTTGGAGGCAGCCATAGTGACTGGGACAAGAAGAAAAGCAGCAATGTGCAGGAGGGTGAGGCCAGAGAACTTCAGGGAGAAGGGTGGGATCAGAATAGTCTCTACATTGCCAAGGGGCACAAAAGGTGATTACAGAGTAGGCATCAGTATGGGGAGACAGATCACAGCTTGGTATAAGGACTTTTTAAGCATTAAACTAAGCATTGACTTAATTGGCTCCTATAGCAAGTAATGAGTTGGAGGTAATAAAAATAGACTGGAAGAAGTTATTGAAGATATTCAAACCTGAAAAAAAGAATGGCCTAGGGTTATTTTGGTTCTTTCTACTGAACAAACTATGACAACAAGAGAGATAAGAAAAGATGAAGACACCTGAAGCCCGATACCTGGGAGGGAGTGGCACATACATAAAAAAGAGAAATGATGAAGGCTTAAATACAAATAATTCTTTTCCATGCCTGAATGTCAGTGGTTCTTCCCACCTTCCATTTCCTCTCTGGAGAGGAGACAGGCATGATATTGATAGATGCTCCCCAAAATGTGAATGTTCTTAGCATGTCATTTCCCAGATCAAAGGCTTTCAATGACACCACTGCTCCTGGAGCACAGCAGCAAATCTCTTCATATAGTTCATGCAGTATTTTTATGTTTATTGTTTCATTTGAAGCTAGTAATGAAGCTAGTAATTGGGAGGCAATGAAATCACCACTATATACATCTCAAAATCCAGATAAAGGCAATCTGTTCTTTATCTTTTTCTGCACTGATGTCCTTCTTTAAGCTACTTCTCAAGTCTACATGTTCTAAGCTTTTATATTTTTCAAGGTCCAAATTACATGTTAGCTGCCCTAGAAAGCAGTTTTTCCTACAATCCAGAGTGATCTCTCCCTCCTTTATACTCCATCAGTGCTGATGAAATAGTAGTCAACATTTACTAAGCACTTACTATGTGCCAGGCAGAGTGCCAAGTGCTTTTCACGTGCTATCTTCTTCCTCCACACTTCTCCCCGCCTTATCTGTATATTGTTATTTGTATATGCCTCTTCTTCCCCTACTGACTTACAAGGTCACTGAGGACACGACTGACAGATTAGTCATTTTTGCTTTCTCTCCAGCCTAGCACAGGGCCTGGCATAAAGCAAGTGCTACATAAATATTTGTTTAATGAATGAATAATTTAGGCAGGCAGAGTTAAGTTTACCTATGATCAAACAAATGGTTTTCAAGTACCCTTAACCACTTGAGAACCACTCATTTATATCCACATAATTAATGGGCTAAATTACTATCATTCTTATCTTTCTATGACACAGATTTCCAGTGACCTTGGCTAGGAATAATTAGTATAGATTATGGACATGAAAATGAAAATCACAAACATATAAAAACACATTTCTTTTTTTGTAAAAATATCCCAGCATTCAAAAGCCTTCTTCAATCAGAATCAGCAAGGTTTTTCAAGATCCTCTCTTTCTTCTGTGTACCTATGAGGACTGTAATTCCACAGCTACATGGCCTCTTGCCTCAGTACTTGTTAGGAATATAGCAGGTGGTTGCTGATGAAGTGAAAGAAAGGAGTGGCCGCCCACAGTCTGTAATCCCTCATTACTGTTCTGCTTCTATTGGTTTGGTCAACGAGTCAGACCCGAAAAGGGCCTCAACAGGCACCCCCAGTTAGGGCAGTTGAGCTGCTGCGTTGATATTTGAAAACCATCCTTTTTCCTTTACTTCTTTAGGACTGGGAATAGAAAACTGGAAACAGTAAAGGCCAAGCAACAGGCATTTCTGAAGTTCTATTATAGATGATCGACTGTTGTTTAAGTGCTTAGGAATTACAGTTTATGAACAACTCCCATATTCAAGTTTGGAATAATCCTAACATGAAACTAATTCTTTTACTGGAAGGTTACAATTTCGATTTTTACTTAAAGAAATGCAAGTAATTGTTCAAACCCAAGTCAGGTACAAGTCATCAGCTAGTGCTTTCCTCTCCCTTGTTGAGGCAAAGATTAACAGCCTCAATTCTGACCCTAAAATTGTCTTTCAGAAAACCTAGGCAAAAATGAGAAGCTTAAGGGCACAACAGAAAGCAGTAGAGACAGACCTGTTATAACAACAGTCACAAAGTCTGGGCCCGGCAGACTGCGAAGTGTTTACACAAAGCCCTGTGCTATCAATTAGTCCACTTAATTATCTCAGGTCTGCGGCTCACAGGAGGCAATTTGGGAAGGGCTCTCCGGCTCCTCTTTGTCTTTTATTCCTGCTGGTGACAAAAGGGCTTTGAGGACAAGCCTTCCTCGACCCTCTGGCTCTGGCTGGCTTCTCCTGGAAGCCAAAACAGGCATTATGCGAATTACTCCCACATTCACAACCACCGCAGAACCCTTCTCCCCTGGCCACAGCTGTGAACTTGTGCAGAAACTCTACTTAACACATATAAAAAGTGTTTCGACAGATCCCTATAGTTTAGAAATTAAATTTTTGCAAAGAAATGAGAAGTGGTATGAAATGGTTGGAAGTAAGTAAGTATTAGAAGTAAACAAATTTGAAGAGGCAGAAAAACTGTGCCTGGTGGTCTAGCAGAAGCCAGGGAACGCTGGATGACTGAAGGATGAGAGGAGGAACGGCAGTCAGAGCCATCCTCACGACACTGCTAAAGTCCCCGGGGTAAATTAATTAAGCCTGGGTATTTTTCTAGCCTAGCCTGCTTTTATGGTCTGCGAATAGAAATTTGCTGAGAAAATCGCCTACTCGGAAAAACGTATTAAGTGTTCTTAAAAACCACCAAGAGCTAATCACTGATTTATTTAAAGACCAGCTTTATTTCAACAGACAAGTCTTTGTTTTTCCAGCATGCATGTACATGTGCACGCACACACACATACACACATATGTACTGTGGGCTACTGGCATAATCCTTAGGCATGTCTAGCACTACATTCCTATTTCCCAAGTGTTTATATTCCCTAACTTGGCCACTTTATCATACATCACTAAAATTTTAAAAAACTGGGGAGTTATTCCCCCCCTCCGCCCCCGATTTCTCTTCTGTTCTCCTACAACACTGAGAGCTATCCCTTAGATTTATTCTATCTCCTCTGTATTGCCACAGGCCCTCAATATTTCTCACTAAGATGACACAGGAACCTCTTTATTACTTCTTCTGCCCCTAGGCTCATGCCATTCCAGTCATATCTACATTTTTCAGAAATGATTATTCCATAACAGAAATTTTATTTTGTCACTCTGTCTCAGAGGCTGTCAGTGGCTGCAGTTCTGGTGTTGCTCATAGGCTCTTGTCTCCCTTTCAGTCTCCTGAGAGCTAACATTCAGGTAGCTCATTTACTACCTCATCTCCTGCCACTCTTCTCACCCTGGTGCAGTTATGTCAAACTGCACACGACACAACCTCTTGTATTTCTAGATCTCTTACTTCATTCAGGCTGCTCAAAAGCAGATCCTGAAACAAGGATATGGATACAATGAGTTTATTTGTAAGGATACAATGAGTTTATTTGTAAGGAAACAGAATAAGGAAGAGGGAGGAGGACAAAGTCAGGTAAGGGTGTGTTAGTGAGTGGGTTACTGCCAGGCCTCGCTGAGAAACTGCAGAGCACACCTCAGGACTACACCACTGGTGTTAGTGGCAGTCAGATGTTACCCATCAATTCATTGCTGGAGAGTCCCTTCTGGAGCTTCTTACACCCCTGTACTTCTAGAAAACAGTTCCTTGTTCAGAAAATATCCTCAGGCAGAAAATACAGGAAGCTGTTGGCAGGAGACCTCTAGGTGGTGAAAGTACCAATAACATCCATCTTGTGCAGTGGACATATTATGCCCTTTTCCTCCACCAAATTTTTCCTCCTCATCTTTTGACCCTCTTTAAGGTTTAGTTTAGAATTGAAGCTCTTCTTCACCTCCACTGGAGATGCCTCATCTCCTCCTCTGTGCACATCTTCTCTCCCTGCAGCTTTCATATTGCAGCTGTTAGTATATAGTCTGACTCCAGACCAGACCCTGAGCAGTATCTCTCGGAAGTAACTTGGTGTCTAGTACAGGGCAGACGCCCAGTGTCTGCCAGACAAGGATGTGATGTATGTATGCATTAAAGAGAAGAGGCTCCTGTTCCATGTATGTAAATAAGAAATCTTCAAGGAAATGAAACATATCTCATATTTTGAATAACATAAAATCAAATGTGTACGAGGGAGCGCTGCATCAGGAGTCCAAGTCCTAATTTAAGTTAGTTTGGCTCAGCAGCTTTCTCTATGAAAATGTGTCTGTGAATGACCTTTAAGTTTTTGTCATGTTTCACAGATTCCAATAGACTGAATGTGCATGGAAGTGAAAGTTGAAGCCTTCTGTACAATAACTGCACAGGGAAACGCTTACATGCGTGCTATTTATCTGTACTCATGGAAAGAGTACAGGTGACAAAGACTTGAGATGCTGGGAGATTATCGATGCTATGTATACAACAGAGTCGGTGTCGGAAGGGGTTTCCTTTGGGGAGAGAATCACTCCCAGGAAGTGGCCTGGCCACTGCACAGAAGCTGAGGCAGCATGGCAGCTCCAAGCTGACAGTGGGCAATGCCTCAACGGGACCCTGTCTCTGCTGCCAGCCTCTGTGCAGTGTGATACACCCAGAGTCACTCAGATCACAGACCCAAAACACTCACTGCCGAGTTTTCTGTCTAATTCCTGGATGGCAGACTGTCTGCACGTCTAGGAGAAAACGAACTAAGCGGACACTGAATACAGGCCATGCTTGGCTTCCCTGACACCTCAGGCCACCTAATCCTCCTCGGAATGTGACCGGGGTAGAGGGACTGGGTAGGAATAGGGGGGTTAGAGGTTTCTGAATGATGGACGAAAATGTTAGGAGTATACATTTTAGAACACCAATTCTCCCTCATAGTTTTCAGAACACAGTGCCTGGCATTCTGTGCATACCGAATATGGATGGATACTTCTTTAAGCAGGAAAACCTTAAAAGTTTCAAATAATAGTTTTTTTCTTGATGAGACGCTAAAAAATACATATGCTGTGCAATTTGGAAATTAATTTTAAGAAAGTCCTTTGATGGAACACCTTCTATATACCTGTCAGAGATATCATATTACTATCAGAAACACTAGATGTGTGAATAATTCTTATTTGGTGGGTTGGTGAGAAAAGGGCACAAGGAGGACTTACTCTGTCCCTCCTACAGAATTTTCACTTTTGTAAAGAGTCTGTGGGGTGGGGGCGAAGCATCTAGACAGCCGACTAGGTCAGTAGCATTCACTGGCACATTGGCTAGTCATGCTCATGGGTCACATGTGAGTTCAGATTTGCTTTTTGTGGATGGCTCCCTTCCCTTATTCGTGGAGGTACTTGGAGGAAGGGACAGAAGGGAAAATAAATAAACCCAGAAGGCTGTAATTAAAAGCAAATGGTCATGGACACTGTGAGGCTATGCTGTGTCGTGCTGAGGGTTTGGCTTGATCTGGTCTAGGTTTGGTCACTGACTGGTTGACTAGATTCCTTTGGATCTCAGTGGAAGTGAAACTTGATGACCTCAAAGTTTTCAACCAGCAATAACAGAATTAAGACACCATTAAGAAAAACAGACTCTGGCAGGAAAAAGGAGACATGTAAGCCAAGTCCTATTGGGAAGTCAACAGGACAGAGGAAGGACAGAGAGGAAGAGGCCAAGAACAATGTATCTCTATGAAATGACTCTATTTCAGGAAAAATTCAAGAGGTAATTCAAAGGTTGAGTCTAGAGTGACATTAAATTGAGACCTTACCTTCTGGTGACAGCAAGGCACAATGTACACATCCCATGTAAGAGACTCGAAGCATGCTGCAGAAATTCAGTCATCTTGGGATTGTCATCCACTGGGCCTTGCACAGACAGGAAGCAGCCACAGAGCTTGTCAATCAGGCCTATGTTCACCATGTAGCTAGATGTGGGGAGAAATGTGTGTTACTGATCTGCACAGGCCACAACATCTCACCTTCAAAGACAAATCTCACCAAACAATAAAAGCAAACATAACACAGGTTTAAGGAAAGCACCTCAAGTAGCAATTTCCTTAGATTCATTCTGGAGTGATAACTATGTCTGTAAGTTATTCTTTTCTACTTTCTCTCTTTGGGTTATTTTGATGCTATTTTTAAAAGAAAATGATTATCTAAACATCCTTACTGGTCTAAAGAGTCTTACAGTAGTTGCAAAGATACATAATGACCTCTACAGTCTTGAAGAGAAGTACTTTTTAAAGTACGAGGAGTCAAATTCACCAGAATCTCGGAATTCTGGAGATAATATATCACCCTACTCCTGTTTTAGCTTAAACTTGTAATGCTAAGTGTAGGTTCTCTATTTTTAAGAACTCTGTTGCCATTGAGAATGTAATGAACAGTAGAGATCTAGTGCTTTCTATTATGAAAAATACCAGTCCTGAGAGTTCACAATAACATTTAAGAACATGACTTTCATCTTTTCAGTCCATTAAACAGTTTCCCCTAGTTGTTTTTTAAATGTGTTTTAAATGGGACCAACAAAAGTAGCTTTTATTAGTCCACAAAGCAACAATCATTGCTAATAATATCTCAATACTATAAATGACCTGGTAGATACATCTGCTATATTGGAGATTTTATGCCTTTTCAGTACTGCTGCCTTTGGAAAAAGGCAAAAATACAAAATATGTTAGTTCTGAAAATCAATATGTAAACTCAAGAGTATTATATACTAAGGAATTGATACTTTTGCTCCTAAGTGCACAAGAATCCCTATTTACCAGTATACCTTTTTGTAAAAGAAAGGAGAATCTGATGAATAATTCCCATTTGGAGCTTCTTAAAAGTTTAATATTTAAAAGGTGTAAGATACACTAGAAAATGTATTCACCTGGGCTATGAGCATCTTCTGTTATTTTAAAATAGCCATTTTACTATCCTTTTTTTTGGCTTAAGTTATCTTGACTTAAGTTTCTAAAAGGGCTCTAACCATAGAAAGTGGAAAACTATTTTTTCTTATGAAATGTTGGCCACCAGCCCTATTCTCTTATAATGAAGGAAACTGAGGGACATATGTCTATATACACTAAGTCTTACTATAAACTGACTTAATAGAATTAGACCTTTAAAACTGCTTATATTTCACAGAACTTTTCAATTGAGAAAATGTTTTTACATTAATCATTCCAATCAATTATCCCAAAGATCCCCTAAGGAAAGAGTCGGTGACAGTTTTGGTGTTTGTCTGCCCAGCATATTCTATTCTCCTATTCCTGGGGCCCAGCCTGGTTTGTTTAATATAGAGACCCCCCCACTACCCCTTAGAAGGCAGGAGCAACATGTTCCAGGAGAATCAAGAAGTGTTCATTACTTTGGGTGTCACAAAGTTCTAGGAATGGGTACATGACCTCACTACCAACCAGTATAGTCTGTGGGATTAATACATGACCCTAGAAGACTCTCTTTCCACTGGGGAAATCTAAATTGAGAGGGGTCAGCTGGGGCTTACCTGTTACATGGAGAACATACATTTATAGAATGAAGTCAAGTGGAGAAAGCAGAACTAAGAAAAGAGATAAAACCCACAGGGTATAATTGGAGCCTTAGCATCTGGCTCCAAACTCTGACTTTTCCACGTACATAAGTCATTTTACTATCCTTTTTTTTTTTTTTTAAAAGCTTAAGTTATTTTAAGTTTCTAAAAGGGCTCTAACCATAAAAAGTGGAAAATTATTTTTTCTTATTAGTAAAGTAATAAAGAATCATTATGGCAATTTATTCAGTATATAGTATAGAAAAACAGAAGAAGCATAAAAACCATCCATAGTTTCACCAATGATAACCACAGTTTGATGTTTTCTTTCATGTTTTTTTTTATCTCTACACCTCTTTTTTTTTTTTCTCTCGCAAAATCTTATACAGTTTTTTTCAGTCTCAATTTTGCTGTTTATATCTGTTTGGTGTCATCTAATACATTTTTGAACTACGTATTTTCTGTAAAATAATATAGATTCTAGAGGTCTGATTATATACATAAACATCACTTTTTGTCTTAAAACATAACTTTTTAATGGCTGACTTATACTCTACAGAGAAATATTTCTGGGAATTTTGCTAGTTTTCCATATTCACCATTACAAGCTATTTGTGATATTTGTGTACATTTTATTTATAAATCTCTGCCAACTTTCATATTGCTTTTTAGCAACACACACACCCACACACTAAATTTTCTTTATATATTCATCTGTCATAGAAGATATTAGTTGTTTCTAAGTCTTGGTTACTATAAATGACATAATTAAATTAAAATAGGTGTACTGATACCTTTTGGAGATAGTGATTTTATTTCCACTGGATAGACACCCAGAAGTGGAACTGAAGAATTTTATAGTAGTTCTATTTTTTATTTTTTGAGGCACACATTGTTTTCCATAGTGGTTGTATGAATGAATACTCCCACTCTCCCCACCCCCATCCTTAACACTTTTTAGTATCACTTTGTGATGACAGCCATTCTGGCAGGTGTGAGGGGATCGCTCATTGTGGCTTTGATTAGCATTTCCATTTCCCTATGGTCGGTAATGTTGAGTGCCTTTTCATGTACCCATTGGCTGTTTGTATATGGTTTTTGGAAAAGTGTTCTTTTAGGTCCTTTGACCACTCTTAATATCATGGATAATTTGGGTTTTTCATTTTATTTTTTGCTATACAGTTGTAGAGGTTCACTAACTATTTTGGATATTAACCTGTTATCAAGTATATAATTTGCAGATATTTTCTACCATTTGGTAGGATACCATTTCATTTTGTTGACTGTTTCTTTTACAGTGCAGAACTTTTTTAGTTTGATATAGTCCCAACTGTAAGTGTTTTATTCTGTAGCTTGAGCTTCTGGTGTCATAGCTAAAGTATCGTTGCCAAGACCAATGCCAGTGTTTTCTTCTAAGAGCTTTAGGTTTCAGGTCTTATGTTTAAGTCTTTAATCCAATTTGAGTTAATTTTTTGTGAGTAGGTACAATTTCACTTTTTGCAAATGAATATCCAGGTTTCCAACATCATTTATTGAAAAGACTGTCTTTTTCTCATGGAGTAGTGTATGCTCCTTTGTCAAATATTTCTTGACTGTAAATGTATGGGTTTATTTCTGGGCTCTCGATTGTGTTCCACTGGTCTATATGTCTTTTGGTATGGCAATAACATGCTGTTTTGATAAATACTTTTGTAATACACAGTAGTCTCTCAGATTTTAGCTGCAAGGGAAGTTTCAAGACTTCCTGGATGACAGAAACTATGGATAGTACCAAACTACATATATACTGTTTTATCTATACTCATAACTAAGTTTAATTTATAAATTAGTCACAGTAATAGATTAACAACAATAATAAAATAGAACAATTTAAACAACAAATTGTAATAAAAATTATGTAGTCTCTCTGTTTTGCTCTCTCAAAATATCTTAATGTACATGATATTTTCGGACCATGATTAACCAGGGGTAACCTAAACAATGGAAAATGAAGCCACAAATAACTACTGGACCCCAGCTCTTGTATGCATAAATAAATACATTTTTAAAACAAATTAAAAATAGTAGGAATTAGCTATTGTCTTGTCTTTTAAAAAAATCCTGTTTAAAATTCTTTACAAGATATTTACTTACTTTTTTTAAAGGGGAATTTATTTGGGAAAGTATAAAAATATGACAAAATTTCATAGGTCACTTCATGCAATAAAACATATATCAGGAGAAATTTTACCTTTCATAAGTGCTGATGTAATCTCTATTTACTGAGGAATTAACTATCAATGTTTTTATAAACACAGAGTATGTTTATACACAAAGTCAACACTGTGATTATATGCTTTCATGAATTCAAATTTGCAAAAAAATACATAAAATGAACTAAAACTCTCCAAGTTGTTATATAATTTATACCTCCATTATTGGAAATGAGGCTGAGGTGAAATACATAGCATAGTAAATTGTAAAAAGAAATCACTACAATTTAAATTAGTAAAAAAACCAAAACAACAAAAACCTTAAACAAGAAAAAATTAAAAAAAAATAACTAAAAAGAAAAATGACATATAAAAATGTGTATTATAGGGATGGACAATTTGCATGGTCCATAAGAGGTGGCCATGTTTCATGATCATTAACTATATTTTGAAGCCTTACATGTCAAAGAACTGCTGCCTTTTCCTCCTTTCAGGTGTGGCTCTCCTTGAGTACATTTTCACCTTCTTCTACACGATGACGGTTTTTTTGAAGTTCTTCTATGGTTTGTTAAGACATCTATTGAGCATTTCCTATTACATGTTCCCATCTCCTCTGCCAGGCTTCTGTGTTTTGGGTGTGTGGTAATCTGTTCTGCATGCACTCAATTACAGACCACGAAACTGGCGGGAGTAATACTGGTAATGAAGAGCCATGCTGTTTGTCTATACGTCTTTTTATCCTACTGTGCACATATACTTATTTTTGAATCTGTCAGGAACTTCACTGATTTCTTTAGGCAAATTCAAGTTTAAGTCATTAAAGCTACTGTAATCTCATCAGATAGAAGCTAATGCGGATAAATGATTTATTTTTAAATGAAAATTTTCATTGTTGCCAGAATCCCATATGGTCAGTCCACTCATCTGAATTTCCCACCACACTGGGCTAACTGGAGAAAACAAATGTTAATGGTGGTAACACCTTGAAAGCTGCCTTTACAAACCTTGAGTTTACCCAATTACAAATTCATCATTATGGTTTGGATACACAATTGAAATCAATTTTTTTCTACAAAGTTCACTAACTCTTCAAAAAATATTTATAGAATGCTTCACCTTTTCCAGTCATTAATACTTAGACAAGCAGAAGAGTTCTAGAATTTTTGTATCCAAGAGGCACGTGAATTGCATATAGCTTATAGAAAACAGTGGGGACAATTTTGAAAGTGTGAGCCGTTATTTAAATTGCAAAATTTGTTAGTTTTTCATGCTGGATTTGGTGGTGAGTATAAGAAGTCTATCTCTTTGACAGCCACATCACTGACAGGAAAATAGTTGACATATAATGTGTTTTGTAACAGTGGAGAAATTTCTATATCAGCAAGTGTCTTTAGACCAGAAGTTTGCTGAGACTGTCAAATTCTATTTATTCTCTAATGAAGGGAGTTTTCTGAAGACAAGCAAAACACTGTGTGGAAAGGGGCAGCAGTCATACACAACTAATTTGGCAGAAGAGAGTTCTAGTATTTTCCATCTGTTTTTTTCACCTCTTCTCAGATTTCAATACTTGGGATCGTGATTTTGGGGATTTTAGACTCTGGGAATTTTGCTCTTTGGGGATTTCAACATTGGCATTTATGGTACAGTCCCCTCAATCCCAAATTCTTTGGCAGTTATGCAAATAGAGGATAGTAAAGGATCGTAAACCTCCCAATATGACTGGAGCGCCCATGGACACCAATCAACTAAAAGGACCAACGAGGTTCAAAAGGCAGGCACTCTGGAGTACTTAAGCACTCCAATAGATGTCTTAACAAACCATGGAAGAACTTCAAAAAAAAGCGTCATCATGTAGAAGATGGTGTAGAGCTTGGAAGAGGGTTTGAAAAGGAGCTTGAAGAGAGAGCTGGGAGGCAGCTGGATTCACCTGGAAGATATTCACTGAGCTGCAACACTGAACCCTAAACTCTGGCACCATGCCTTCACAGATCTGACCTCTGACTGCTCTGATGTTACCTACTGAATGACACCATCGGTCCTGTGCTGTGTGTCCTTAAAGGAGTCAGTTGCTATAGGCTTTATGCCAGCATCTCTGAGAGCCATAACACTGGCCCCTGCCTCTGGCATGTCTGGCACCATCTGCTGGTGCTGGTGCCTTTGGTGCTATCTGGTCTGGTGTCCAGTGCTGCCTGGCCTTGTCTTTGATTATTGTTGCTGATTTCTGTGGTGCCATCTCTGCTGAGACCTTTGAGACCTTTGTCACCTTCAACCTTTGAGACCTGAGAACTTTGTCACTTAACCTTTGAACTACTGCTTTTGCCTTTGCCTCTAACACTTTACTCTCTCCCTTTGTAAATAAATCTTGTTGCTGAGCCTGAGCTGTGTTGCACAGCCTGAGTTATGTCCTGCAACTGCAGCAGTAAGCACATGGTAGGAACCCACCAACCGTGACATTTTGCCCCTACCTCCTGCCCAGGCCTTTCATGGTTACACTTTGACTCAGAAATCCTACCTGCAACATTTACTAAAAGAAAATAATCAGTTGGAAGGACGAGTAAGTGTACAAATACGTTCTCCATAGTTATATGTAATAGTAAAAACTAGAATAAATCTATCAGTAATAATATATTACCTGAAGCAAATCTTTGCCATATAATAAAAGCAAATCAATGCTCTATCCCAAAAATTAATAACCATGTGTATGTGTCCCAAAACCAAAACCACAACAAACCCAGTGATTTTCTTTGGGTACTTAGATTAAGAAGATTTTTGTTTTTAAAAATACCCATGGCGCTCTTCTGTGTTTTCTAAGTTATTTCTCACTGGGCACATACCACTTTTATAATTAGGACAAAAAGTTATTTTCAAAAAGGAAAGAGGAATAGGGTGGCTATCTGCTATTACAAGAAAGTCTGAACAATGTATAGTGCCATTAATTAAATGAAGCTGATAAACTGAGAGAGGTCTATAAGGCAGAATCAGTATCTGCTGAAGATTCAACTGTACATGGTTTATGAGGAGTCTTTAACAGTGCTCGACTGCTGGATTAAACAACTGAATAGGGTAATGGTGCCACTGGCAAGGACAGAGGTCACAGAAAAAGGAGCTTATTTGGGTAGAATGATTATGCATTCAGTTTTGAATTTCTGGAGGCTGAGGTGCCTGTGATATATCCTGGTAAGCAGGAAGGAGGCAAGAGTCTGTTGGTCAGGAAAGTAGCAGGCTGAAATACAGTTTGATTACTTCTTGAATATATGTCTTATGCTTGATGATTCTTGGTTGATTTCCAGAAGACCTGTATCAGTCTCTTGGACTTATCTATTTGCCTCTTGATTGAACATTTTGATTTCCCTATTTTGAGAGACAGATACAAATTTCTAACTGGACATGATAAAAAGAACTATATTAAAGTAAAAGATCACTAGTAGTCAAAGCAAGTCTGTGAAAGAACAAAGGTAGAGGCATCACATGTTATTTTAAACTGTATAACATGTTAACAGTTTCAAACTTATTTCAAACTGTATTAAAAGATAGAGTAATCAAAACAGTATGGTACTGCCATAAAAACAGACACATAACAGAATCAAGAGGACAGAACCCACCCACACATGTCAACTACTATTTAACTAGGGAGTGAAGATACTCATGGGGAAAGGATAGTTTCATCAATAAATGGTGCTTAGAAAACTGAATATTCACTTGCAAGATAACATAGCGAAGTAACTCCATGACTGGTTTTGGCAACTTTTTTTTGGGTAACCAAAAACACAAGCAAGTGGACCATGTCAAACTACAAAGTTTTTGCAAAACAAAAGCAACCACTAGCAAAATGAAGAGGGTAACCAACAGAATGGGGAAAATGTATTTTTAAAGTACATATCTAATCAGGGGTTAATATTCAAAATATAAACTGAACCTTTAAAGCTCAATAGCAAAGAACAAATAAACCAGTTAAAAAGGCAGACACAGAACCCAAATAGACATTTTTCCTAAACACATAAAAATGGACAACAGGTATATAAAAAGGTGCTCAACATTAGTAATCATGAGGGAAATGCAGATCCAAACCAAAATAAGATCCTACTTTCACACCTCTTTGAATGGTTATCAAAAAGACAGTAAATAACAAGTATGTAGTAAAAAGGGCTACTCTTCTACCCTATTGGTGGGAATATAAATTGATGTTGCCACTATGGAAAACTATGGAAATTAAAAAAACTAATAAACCTACCATATGATCCATCAATTTATTCTGAAGGAAATGAATCATTATTTCAAAGAGACAGCTGTACTCTAATGTTCACTGCAGCATTTTAATAGCCAAGACATGGAAACAAACCAGGTGTTCATCATTGGGTGAGTGGACAAAGAAAAAGTAGTGTGTGTATATATTTGTATGTATATGCACAGACATATATCTGCACACACACCAGAATACTATTCAGACATCAGAGGAAGGAAATCCTGCTGTTTGTAACAATATGGATGATCCTGTGTTTATATTGAGTGGAGAAAATTAGACAATTATTACATGATCTCATTTATATGTGGAATCTGAAAAAGCCAAACCTGGAATAGAAACAGAAAACAGAACTGGGCTGGGGTGAGAGGTTAGGGGGAGGTGGATGTTGATGAGATGTCAAAGGGAATAAGTTCTAGGGTTGTGATGTAAGGACTGGTGATACAATAGTCAACAATACTGTACTGTATGCTTGGAAGTTACTAAGAGAGTAGCGCTTTAATGAGTCACCACATACGGTATATATGAGGTGATGGTGGTGTTAACTAACCTTATTGTGAAATCACTTTATAATATATGTGGATATGAAATCATCACATTGTTCATCTTAAACTTATACAATATTATATGCCAATTATACCAGCAAAGATGAAAAAACAAAACTGTTTCCAAAGCTTCAAAGTTGATCCATTTCCTGAACAAATTTCAAGTAGGCATTTTAACTTGGAATTTATGTCTGTCCTATAAACTATATTGCTTTCCTAGAACTATGCTAAACACGATGATGCCAATCTTTCCATTTTATAGAAAACATTCTGATGTTTGATAGCCAAATAATGCTATTTATATATTCTGCAGTAGGTGTTTTTATTTTTGTGTCCCACAACCTGTATGGGTCTGACACAAAGTGGGCACAGATGTCTATACTTTAATCTGATAAATATTTCTTAGAAATTTGATTGAATCATGTAAGATAATGAGAATAAGTGCTGTCGTTACCTTATCTCTTTCAGATAACTTTCACCTCTCCTATGTCAGATGAAGAAAAGGAAGGGACACTCGGCAGGGTGGTAGCCTGCTCAGGTCTATAAGCCATTAGAAGGGTATAGGACATTAGGTTTGAGAGATGGTTTGTGCTTCTACATAGAGGCCTCACCAAACCAACTAACAATGCATCATCTATAAGAAAACAACATGCACTCAAAGCATTTCAAGTCAGATAAAGAGAGGTTTGTTCTGAAGTACTGTAGCTGTCAATCACTCTTTTTAAGTTATGAGTTATTTGCTTTGGCAGATTGTCACTTATTATTTTCCCCAATACCTTCCTCCTTTAAGAAGGACCTGGTGACTACAATAATATACATGAAAACGTATATACTCCTGGAAGGGTCACTGGGATTGCACTGAAGCATGAGGCTGGGTCTTCTGCCTCATCAGAGCCGAGGCACGTGGCTAAGTTGCCTGGATGGTAAGAACGCAGTGTGTTGCATCCCAAGACAGCCCAGGGGACAATGCAGGGCAGGAGCATTCATCAGCAGAAGGGACGAGGTTCCACAGTGACCAAAGGATACAGGGAAATTGAATGGGATCAAGTAACTGAGAGAAAGGCCAGGGAGGGTAAAAGTCAAGTGCTGAAAGATAAATGGCTGTGGACCCAAAGGGCCTCGTACTCTTGGGCAATAAATATGCCTGGGGAGAGAGGGCAGGCAGATGGAAAGGATAAGTGAGCAAAGTCACCAAGGGCAAGAACGACACTGAATGGGACAACTGCCCCCAGGAGAGCACCACGAGAAACAGAGAGATTTACCAACTGCGAAAGAAGCAAATGCGAACAAGGCCTTTTCTTTCTCCTTAACCTGCCATAAGCTACAGGCAGGAGCAAACTGCATGGATTTTAGAAGCCAGACATCAGTGCAGATCACAAAGGAGCCGATGATGGGTAGGGCAGGTAACTGATTAACACCAGATGGAATCTCGTTGGGAAATTAAATGTCCTATCTGATTTGAGATTCATGAAGGAAAAAATGTTCTTATACCTACACAGGACTAAATTTCCCCGGAAAAAAGCTGACCTAGAAGGAAACAGGGTTGACCTTGAACAGGTGTCAGAAATCACAACATTTGTGTGCACAGATCTGGCAATCTAACTGGACCTGAGTTCCAGTCTCAACTCCTCACCCACTTAATTTATTTACTACCTAACCTTGGGCAAAACACTTAACATCTCTGACCAATCTCCTCATCTACAAAGTCAGAACCAGAGACCCTACACTCAACAGCGCTACAAGGCCTCTACTCACTGCATTACACATAATGGGTGCGTCATGGATGGCAGCAGTTATTGCTTTAAATCTGAACCAAATTTATGGCCAGAGATGACCTGAGACAGGAGAATTCTCAAACATCCCTTGAGTTGGAAAAGTGAATAGCAAGAACATTATAAAAACTTAAACACAACATATTCTAAAAACAAATAAATATTAAGAATGACAGATGAGCTGTAACTACATTGCTTCTCATTGAGAGGATCTTTCTTCTTTCTACAAAATGTGGTATATTCTCTACTGGGTATTTGAAAATGTGCAGTGAGAACCATCACTATTACATGGGTGTAGCGGCAGGAAAGGTGGCACTGGGCAGGTTCGGGATGGTTCTGGACAGACGGGTCAAGGAAGGAGAGTCTTAGAACCCTCGGTGGCTTTTCATGCTTTTGTTAGTAGAGGTGGCCAGGTACATAGCAGGCAGAGGGGCTGGGGAGTCCGGAAGGCTGGCAGGCCTCCCAGCCCGGCGCATCTCACCCTCTTGGCTGCTTTCTACTGCTGCTGCTTGTCAGTACTGTTGATCCTCGCAGTTCTGGCGTCCTCATGACGCCGCCCATTTATGCCCGTGTCCAACACAGGTGCGCCCACTTGCACACGCCCACCCTGGAATGCTCGCAGCACCACAGGTGTCCATCATCACAGTGGTGGGAGGGTGGAAAGACCTGATTTCTCTAACCCTACAATGGGTCCTGAGGTTTAAATTATTTTTTTAAAAAGATTTATTTATGTATACAAGTACTGGGGTACAGGCCAGAGGTGTGCGGGGGGTGAGAGGATTCACCACAGAGAGCTGGGAGCAGAACAGGCAGATCAACAGAAGTACACTGCTGAGGGGAGCAGCAGGCACAGCAGGAGAGGTCTGCTGTGCCATGTGGGTCCCCTCCCTGGCCGGCAGCAGGGATCGAACTCATGCTGCAGTGGCTGCGGTTTGCTTCACAGTGCGTTGCTTAACCCACTGTGCCACCAGGGAGGGCCCGGTTTAAATTATTTTAATAACTTTTTAAATAAAGGAAGGTTTCAAGAAATCTCTATTTTACCTGATGAGGTCCTGAATACGACTGTTAAAAGCATCACCTTGTGAGGACTTGTTTTTCATTTCCTGTGTTGATATTTTTGGTGTAGCTGGCCGGCTGTTTCCATCTGGTTGATTGGCAATCAAGCAGCCAAAAACCACAGCACTGACTTTGAGAAGGCTAGTTGTCAAGCCTTCAAACACTTGCTTATTTGTATTTCTTCCCAAAATAGCATTATTTTCATCTGGAACATAAACCTAGATAAAAAACAAAGCAAAACTCAGTAATTGTCTTTCAATAAAACCACCAAAAAGGGACAGAGATGATCTGGAACATTTCTGGAATTACAAATAATTCTGAAATTCTAGAGGTGGCTCTCTGAACGTTCAAGTGTTGGGTCTGAAGTCAGTTCCTGAGTCCACATGTGGGTTTCGTCTGCACTAGCTGGGTGACCTTTGGTAGGTTACTACTCCCAAGCTTCAATTTCTTCATTGATGAAACATAATGGCACTTGTGAAATGAGGAAATCATGGAATCCAAAAAATTAGCACGTGTAAGCTCTAAGAACAATGTCTGGCATGGAGCTAAGTTCCACGGAAGAGCCATCTGCCACTGTACCTGCTACCGTGACACCAACTATAGGCAGCAGCACAACTGCGAGTGAGCAGAGAACGACAGGTACAATGGCTAGATAAGAAATCGCCAGTCTGGAAGCCGTGTCTTAGCCTGCAGTGCCACTGCCTGAGACTGCACTCTTCGTGGTGAAAGCAGGGACTGCCTTCTGAAGCCTCATTACAAAGGAAGGGGCAAGGAATAAGCTAAGGGTGGGAAGGACTGACCTGGACATGGGATTTGGAGGGGGTTAGGAGTCTGGACTTGGGATAAGATGGCACTGTATTCAGATGCCAGTTGCTCCTCTAGCAGAGCACGTGATTTTGAGCAGTAATTTCATATTTCTGAAACTTTGTACCTGCCTACTTTGCAGCACCACGATGATGTGTGGGCCACAAGTGGTAAATGATTATCCTTCACAAATGCACTTACTTGGAAGAGCCACCAGCCTCTGCCTCAATTTCACTCCTTACCTGCCATCATTTCTATCAAAAGACAGGGGAATGACCACTTGAACTCAAAAAGAGGAATATCATAAGTAAAAGCAAATATTCCTCCCCTGCTTTTTTTTGTTAACGTAGACTTTCTGTGAAAGTCACTTTTCTGGGAACAGGCTTACGACCGCTCACTGTAAGTTACTTCTGACACTGCGGCTGAATCTTTCTGCAGTGTGTGCTCCAAAGTGTCCTTTGGAATGCTGTACTAGTTATTAAAGAGTCACAAAAACTTCTCCAGATTGTGAGCAGCATAACCTAGCCTAGCCCAATATAGAAAGTGGTATTAGGAGTGGAGTGTGAACCCAGGAATTTTATGTAAGTCAGGATGACCTAGGTGATACAGCAGTGAGTATCTGTCAAAAACATCAGTGACTTCGAGCAATACAGGTTTTTCTTTTTTTAGGCACTTGTGGGCTACACTGGGTCCTGTCTGAAACCACACATTTCTTGTCTCCTTTGCCTGTGTGCGGCCTGAGTTTTCCATAGATCTTACTTTTTTTTCTTGCGGGAACATCAGCTTACAGCACTGATAAGCTTCAGCTGTCTATTCCTCACCTCAGGAACTGCACGCCTCACCCAATGTCCAGCACTAAATGTCTGCCCCTGCCCATTCCCTATTCTTTCCTTCTGGGAACACTGTTTTGATGTCAGATTCTGTTTGTTTTTGCTCTTAAAACAACAAAGTTTTATTTTTCATTCAAATGACAAGTCGGTTTGGGCTCTGCTCTGTACTCTTATTGGCTTTACTCTGGAGCGCAGGTGACGAAGCAGCCCTGTTCAGAGAACACTGCCTAAAGAAATGACTGAAATGATTTAATCTACATTATCCTACAACCGCACTAGTCACATGTGGCTATTTAACACTTGGATAGTGTAATCCACAGACTAAATTTTTTTTAAGGTTTATTTATTTAATCATGTAAGAGCTGGGGTACCAGCCAGAGGTGTGAGGGAGGTGAGAGGATTCACCAGAGACAGAATGGGGAGCATAACAGGCAGATCCACTGAAGTACACTGCTGAGGGGAACAGTGGGCGAGGCAGTAGAGGTCTGCTGCACCATGTGAGTCCCCTCCCAGGCCAGGGATCGAACTTGTGCTGCTGTGCAGTGGATGCTTCACAGTGCAGCACTCAACCAGCTGTGCTACCAGGGAGGCCCCAAAGACTAAATTTTAATTAGTGTTAACTTAAATATTAGATAATATATCTGCAGTGGCAGAGAGGGATATAGATCTCCATTATTAGGTCCTGGATAAACATTAAATGTGTTATCTGAAAGTGACAAATACCAGTTTTGCACACACATAATTGGCCAGAAGTAATCACACAGTCCATTTCAATCACACATAGTCCATCTCAACCATATGCGAACCAAGAAATTACCCTCAATGTACCTGGAGGGGGAGAACCAGAACACCTGGTCCACAGCACTACTGACTGCACAATACTGTGGCTTCCACTGTGCCTCTGAAAGTAGTACTCATAGCTAAATTCTTTAGTAATATGTGATTATATTACTTGGAAAATCCTAAAAGCTCTACAGAAAAGCTAATTAAAACAATCAACCAGTTTAGTAAAGTAGCAGGATACAAAAATCAATGCACAAAAGTCAGTAGCCTTCTTATACATGAACAACCAATGAAGAAGAAGAAATCAAGAAAAATATACCTTTTACAATTGAGGCCAAAAATATCAAATATTTAGGAATTAACCTAACAAAAGAAACAATATAGAGACCTATATAGAGAAAATTATAAAACACTGTTAAAAGAAACAGAGGAGGACACAAAGAAATGGAAAGATATCCCCTGTTCATGGATAGGAAGAATCAACATTATCAAAATGGCGATCCTACCAAAAGCAATTTACAGATTCAACGCAATACCAATTAAAATATCAATGAAATTCTTTAAGGAAATAGACCAAATATTGATGAAATTCATATGGAGACACAAAAAACCCCGATTAGGGCCTCCCAGGTGGCACAGTGGGTTAAGCAACACACTATGAAGCAAACCGCAGCCACTGCAGCACGAGTTCAATCCCTGCCGCTGGCCAGGGAGGGGACCCACATGGCACAGCAGATCTCTCCTGCTGTGCCCGCTGCTCCCCTCATCAGTGAACTTCTGTTGATCTGCCTGTTCTGCTCCCTGCTCTGTCTGTGGTGAATCCTCTCACCCCCCCCCCCACACCTCTGGCCTATACCCCAAAGCTTGTATGCGTAAATAAATAAATCTTTAAAAAAAATCCTGATTAGCCAAAGCTCTAATGACAAAAAAGAATGGGGAATCATGCTCCCAGACTTCAAACTATACTACAAAGCAATAGTAATTAAAACAGCTTGGTACTGGAACAAAGACAGACACACAGTCCAGTGGAACCATGTAGAAAGCACAGACGTAAAACCACACAACTATGAACAACTGATCTTTGACAAAGAAGCAAAGAATATGCAATAGAACAAAGATAGCTTATTCAATAAATGGTGCTGGCAAAACTGGTCCACCATATGCAAAAAAAGAAACTGGACCACTATCTCACACCATGTATGAAAATCAACTCAAAATGGATAAAAGACCTAAATGTAAGACCCAAAACTATAAAATATATAGAAAAAAACATAGGTAAAACGCTACAAGACATACATCTCAATAATGCCTTTAAAGATGCATCCCCCAAAGCAATAAAAATGAGAGAGAAGATAAATAGATGGGCCTACATCAAGACAAAAAGCTCTGTATAGCAAAGGAAACATTAAATAAAACAAAGAGACACCCCATTGACGGGGAAAAAAATCTTTGCACTCCACCAATGGACAAGGTCTGATCACAAAGATATACAAAGAACTCATAAGACTCAAGAAAAACAAAGCAAAAACCCCAATCAAAAAATGGGCAGAAGAACTTAAGACACTCCTCCAAAGAGTACGTACACATGGCCAACAGGCACATGAGGAAATGCTCAGCATCCCTCATAATCAGGGAAATGCAAATTAAAACCACAATGAGGTATCACCTTACACGGGTAAGAATGGCACACATCAAAAAAAACCAACAACAAATGCTGGTGAGGATGTGGAGAAAAAGGAACCTTAGTACACTGCTGGTGGGAATGTAAGTTAGTCCAACCACTATGGAAGGCTGTATGGAGGTTCCTCAGTCTACTAAAAATAGAACTGCCATATGATCCAGCAATCCCACTCCTAGGGATCTACCCAAAGGACACAAAAACACCAATCCAAAAGAGCACCTCACACCGTGTTTATTGCAGCACTATTTGTAATTGCTAAGACCTTAAAACAAACCAAATGCCCAAAAGTAGATGACTGGATCAAGAAGGTGTGGTACATATATACAATGGAATACTATTCAGCAATCAAAAATGATAAACTAAGGCTATTTATAGAAACATGGATGGAGCTAGAAGGAATTATACTCAGTGAAACAAGTCAGAAGGCAAGAGAAAAATATCAGATGGCTTCACTTATAGGAGGAATGTGAAAGAACAACAACAACAAAAGAAAAGTAAGCTCAAGAAAGTGGGCAATTACAACCAACCAAACAAACAAAACTCAACAAGGTTAAAGATAAACCAAAGGGACCATGGTGTGGGGGGGGGAGGTAGAGAGAGGAGGGCAAAGCTGGGGATGAGGGCATAAAGAGCACAAGGGACTGAGGTGATGGTGCATAGGTGAAATGGTGGTGGGAGCTCCCTGGGGGATACAAATGATGTCAAATATAATTAAATAAATCTAATAAAAAATGTGATTATATTTACTTTACCTGTACCCATTTCAAATTCAAACATCTCAGGGACTGTTGATTTTTTTTCCTCTTCTACCCATCACCCCTCTCCAATGAGGACATTCTTCCTAAAACTCACCATTCTCTCTAATTTGAACTGGTTATTCTCTAAGACTCCTACACACCTCTTACTTTGAGATTTCCACTTATCTTCTTCTGAAGAATTCCTTTTACAACTTCCCTGGGTTAGATTCCCCTATTTTTTGGATTCCATGTCTTTTTTTCCTTCCTAATGTAATTCTCTCATTTTGTTATAGGATATATATTCCAACAATTTCATAAGATGGGATATGGGAAGAAAAATTTTGAGACTTTGATTTCTGATAATACCTTTATTCCATCATTAAACATGATTGATAGTTTAGCTACATAGAAAATTCTTGGTTGGAACTCATTTTCATTTAGAATATGGAAGGACTGCCCCAATGCAGTCTCCAGGCTAAGCACTGCTCTTGAAAGTCCAGTCTACTGCAATTCCTAATGTTTTTGTACATAATGTGTTTTGTCCTGTCTGGAAACTTTTAGGAACTTATCCCTGATTACCTGTGCCTTGGTAAATATCTTATATCTGATGTGTGTGTGTGTGCGCGTGTGTGCATGCAAAAACTCAGTGAGTCTTTTAATCTCAAAGTGATGCATTTAGTTTCTGGGAAATTTTTTTTTGCATTCTTTCTTTGCTAATGTAATGTTCTCCCATTTATTTTCCCTGTTGAATTTTGGCCTTGAATTAAGCCCCTGATTTTCTTATGTAGTTTGCTTTTGCTTTTCATCTCTTTGTATTTTATCCTGATTTTTAGGTGATTCTTTAACATACCTTTTCAAACCTTTCATTGAGTTTTCCATTTCAACAATTACATTTTTAATTTTCAGGAGCACTTTTTGACTCAGTAGGATTTTGTTTTTGCAGTATCTTATTTTTCATTCATGAATGCAGTATTTTCTCATCTTTATGAAGTTATACTTTTTGAGAAAGATTTTGCTGTTGTTTTCTTCTTGGTCTGTTTCCTTTGAATTATTTTCCTGTATTTCAGGCTATATATATTTCTCAGATATGTGGTAATTTGATCTTTCTATTTATACTTAAGAAACAAGTGATACACTTAGATTAACCAGTATATAACAATCTGGACATGGACTCTGTGTGAGATTAATTTTGGATGGCTAAGTAGAGATCTTTTCCATCAGGCATTGTGAACTAAATTTGTAGGTCTGTTCTCCTGGGACACTCAGTTTCACTGGAATGGAATCCTGTATCTTCCAAGTCTGCAATGTATAACATGGCCTGTCCATTTTCTCAGTTCACAGGAGAAGGGAGCTAAGTGTCTCACTGTTTAAGGAATAGAGTTTCACTTAATCATTTTGTTTTCGTCTGATTTCTGTCTGTCCATACCTGGTATCCCTAAGTCCCGAGTAACTTTACTCAGCATTCTGTGTTCTGCCAGGGTGAGGGGTGGGCAGTCTCTTCCCTGTTTATGTGGACCATCCATGTACAAGAGCAGGAACTACCTCTTGCTTATATATTCAACCTAGCCCCTTCTTTCTAGTCCCACCTGTGCCCTTGTTTTCTCAGTTACCTGGAAACTAATTCTTAAGCCTACTTGGGTTCTGAAGGCTCGATGAATCTTGTATTAAGATTAAGGGGGGCTTTATCCTCAGTGAGACAAATTTTCTTCTGGAATTCTTCTTCCTGCTTATTTCAGTTTTAACTTTTAGGTATTTGTCTTTTGATCATCTGCTATACAGATAAAAAAATATTTGCTTTCTATTCCTTTCCATTCTTCTTGACTTTGAGGGATACAACTTCACCTATTTATTATATTAGTGGGACCTCTAGAACAGAATGTAACTTATGTATTCAATTAGCCACCTTTTAACGATAACTCAATAAATCTCTTAAAGACACTACTTTTTTTTCTACCATATATGGTCACAGCATAAGGGTGATCGATCCTCTGTCATTCAGGCCCTATAGACTCTGATGTTATTAACTGTAACAACCTGTGGCTTATTGGTTTATAGAAGAACATAAGGAACAATATCAAAAAAAGTGGAGACCATTTTAGAGGTAGGCAATAGCAAAAATGTGACAGCAGTTCTGGAGGCACAAGAAAAGGCAGATGTAAGAGTGCAAAAGGCATGTGATGTGAGACCTTATCTTTATTAGTTAGAAAGACTCGTCTTCCTCTGAAATTATTTACTACAAATTAGTTTAATGGTTTAAATCCAAAATAACTTTCTTAAGTTATTAAGAAGAGGTTAAATTATGAATGACATTTATCTGGGAGAAGGTGGAGGAGAAATAAGGATAAAAACTAATGTTTATTAGGGTTTCCCACTAAGCTCAGTGCTTAAGCATTTTCCTTATACCATCATATTTAATTCTTACATATTAATAAATCAAAGTTCAGAGATATCAAATAATGTGCCCACATTTCACAACTAGTTAAGAGAAGAGCTGGAACATGAACCTAAGGTTATTAGACTTCTAAAGTTTATACGCTTTCTCTTACCCCTCACTTACTTCCATCCTATTGGGCATGAAGATTCTAGAGAAACTCTGGTGCAGGGAAGTGAAAATTGGTCACAGGCCAAACACGGCCTTTAGGATATCTTTTCTATCTGTCTGTCTGTCTAACTGAATAAATAAACAAGAAAAAATACTTCAAGGGGAAGATATCTACACTGTGAAGGTATATTCAGAACACTCTTGTCTTTTATCTAGTTGGCTGTCACTGTTACTTTAGTTGCTTACTCTTTTGGAACACTTAGTAGATGAAATGCACACCAAGAGTTCTGATACACAGTATAGAACAACACTTGCATTTGAACTTCCTTCTGGCACAGCTGTTGGGCCAAGGGTACACCGAAAGTTGAGGGACTTGTCCTTCAGGAGAGGTGTGCAAGCATCTTCCTATCCTCCTGCACATTGCCCTAGTCTACCGTACACTTGGCTTACCTAAGTCTGCAATACATTCCATTCTGGGTTGGGTGGTCTATGGAGGGCAGTGGAAGGTTACCTTCCCAGCATGCAGCAGGGCTTGGAACTACCGCCTGCCGGCATGTTCCAGGCCTGGCCTGGGTGAAAAGAGAGTGCTATGGAGATTGTGGCTCTCCTGAATCCATCACTCCAGAGGCAGAAATCTAAAACCACAATTGTTCTTCAATAGTTGAAAGGTATTTCTTCAGTAGATTTCTTTAGAATATATTCATGTGGTCATTATCTTACTCTTATAATAGCAACAAATTGCAAGATGACTTCCAGTACATAATCTTATTACAAAATTCCACTTTCCTCTCAAAAGATATTTGACTTCCTTAAAGTAATACTTCATGTACTTTTATGTTCTAAAAAGAACTTCAGAATTTTTTTTTTCACATTCTATTTGAGGAAACTATGGTCCAGAGAAAGATACTTGCTGAAGATAAACCATTCAGGACTGACATAGGTACTGTGCTGCTTTTCTAAACCTAATCCCAGAAGAAACAATGTTTATAGTGTTTTAGTAAAACTTATTATAGTTAGAAGTCATCACTTTTAAAACAGAACAAGTTCACACCTCCTTTCTCCCTATTACTGCCATTCACCAAAACGGTTAAAAAACTTTCCATATTCTTACAATATAGAATATGTTTTTATTATTGGTTTAAATATATCCCGTAATGCAATTCTATAAGAAAGAAAATTAATTTGGCAATTGGTGGTAAATCTAGCCAACTAATTTCTAACATTCTGGAATTGGGTTTATGAATTTTAAGTTGTACAGTATGTTCAAAATGGTAGGAATATGAATTAAGTTTACTGAGAAGCAATAGGAGATTGTTTAGAAAACTCCTGTTAAAACAGTGTCAGAGTATAAAAAACCAAAGGCAAAAGTTTGCGCAAGGGCTTTAGCAGCACATAGGAGTACTGACATTGTTCGCAGCATTGTATTTCCTCTCCTTTGTGTGTTCATTAGACATATAACAGTTTTTTTGTGATTGAGATTTTATAAAACATCTATACTTGTGATATATTATACATAAAAATGTAACACATGAAAGATAGTCACCCTGATGATTTATTTGACTTGAAAGTATTAAAAGAAACTACATGGGGATGACTGATAGTTTTTTGACATTATCTTTTTAAAATTCCATAAACAATATTATGTTGATATTAAAGATTAAATTTTTATCCCAAATATCATTGCTGTTTCCAGACTGTTAATTTTATGCTCTCAAAATCCTAATACAATTCCAGAAAACTTTATAGTGCATACCTCAGTGGTTAAGATGCTTGGAAATTTGTTATAAAAGTTGAATCATATCATTCTTCTGCTTTGAACACTCCCTGTTATATTAGCTCTTGCAAAGCAAAAGTCTAGTCCTTATAACTACCAATAAGATCCTATGAGATAAATGCAGTATATTTTCAGATATAGATCTTCCTAGTTCTTGGTATGACGAGTGGTTTATCTTGGACATTTGGCTATTATGTGTGAGACTCTGGGTCTTATTTAAATCTTGCATTTTGGAATGCTTCTTCTGACAGTGGTAGGGGTGAGAGGATGCCACTTTTTACCATTGCGGGGATGTAAGTATAGGTTCCTCACTCACATTTCCTTCCCGACCAAGATGATGTCTTGGTGGGGAAAGTGTTGGATGAGAGAAGAAATTCAGTCCCCTCCTATTAGTTTGGAGTGTGCAAGGCAGCTGTTCTTCAGGCAGTCTCCGCAGGAGGGCAGCAGGATTTGTTACCACCAGGAAGTGGTAAGTCTCAGAGTCCCATTTGGTCCTGTCTGATAGCACTCTGGTAAAAGGGAGAAGAGAGTGTCCCTATCTCGAGGCAAACATTCAAGCTCTCAACAAAGTCTGTATTAGAACTGAGGGGTGGGGTCTGTCATTACTGTTGGGTGGGCATAAAAGTCCCAGCTTGCCACTCAGCTTTCTCTGAAACTACAGTGATGGCAAGGCATTGTATGAATGCTTAACCTCTTCTCGGGGTCTCCAGTTCTTCCAAAGGTTAATACCCACTGTCACTACAGACAGATTTTTTTTTTTTTGGTAGTAACAACAACAGTGGTGAAAGAGGCAATGGTGATAATAGTAGAAGCTAATATTAAGTGTGCTCTTCACAATGTGCAATTATTATGCGAACAGCCCCTCCTGGATTATCTCACCTAACCCACATAATGTGACAGGGCAGCATTGCTATTATGACAAGAAAACTAGATTTTAGGGAGTTTAAAATACAGTGGAACCACGATTTAAATCAGGCAGTCTCACTTCTGAGCATGAGCCTTGAACTACTTTATTATATTAGTGAAGATTAATCAAGATGACACATGAAAATACTTGAAAATTAGAAAGCACTAAACAAGTATGAAGGAATTTTTATTACCACTTTCCAGAACACTCTGACAAATGACCATGATTAGGTAAATGAAAATCCAGGCTTCATCCAGTGCTAATGAATCATTAAAACATTGTTCTCCTTTATAACAATGTCTCATTTTCAGCACAACTAGAAGTTTTAAAGATAGAACTTCAGGAAAATACATGTACATAATCTTTTTCATGGGTAGTTTTACATGTTGCACATCTAGAAGTGGGAGCTTGATTGTGATTTAATCTCTATAGGTAGGTTTAAGTGGAAACTGGTGAGAAGAGACATGCTATGGAAAATCACTTGCCACGCTAGCTTCTTTATAGAAAAGAGATTAACCTTCTGGAAAGACCCCTTCACTTTAAGAAGGCAGTTATATGTAGGTTATAAAGTAGAAAAAGAGAATACATATCACCCGCATCTCATTGTGGGTGACACATTAGCTTACCACAGTTTTCTTTCATTTAACACCATTTTCTGAATACTTAGTTCTAGGCTCTCTAGTAAGTTTAATGGGTGATGATATAGGGACAATCCTAAAAAGTATGTAAGTAAAATGTAACTAGATTTCCATGTGGTAAGTACAACCCCAGAAGGAAATTCAGGCGCTGTGAAGCCTGGCTCAACACACAGCACAGAGGAGGTGCCCTGGCGAGTCTCACAGCAAGAGGAACCTGGCTCGAGGCAGGGTAATTTGGGGCAGTACAGCCCACTAGAGGAAGCAGCACGAGAAGACACGGGGAGTGGGGCACTCGGGGGCTGCAGGTGTGCGGTGCAGCCAGAGCAGCAGGCATCACAGTGAGCCACAGGCCTGGGGAACCTCATAAAGGAGTGCGGCTGTTAATCTCAGTGACTGGTGAGCAAATGAAAGATCCCCTTAGAAGGAGGACTCGTCAAATATGTAAGCTGCTATGGAAGGGTTAAAATGAAAGGCTGCGTGTTGTTACAAATGAAAGTAGGAATAATTTGATTAATCTCGTATTTGGGAAGGTAAGGCGGGGAGAGGAATGATGGGTCAAATGGTTGAAAAACAGTTCCTAGATTTCCTGGTTTAGATGGCAGTGATAGTTACCAGGGTGGGGAATACAAGAGAAGAAGAGGTCAGGCCGAGTTCTGGGCATGCTAACTTTCTGAATATGGAGATGCTGATGCAGAACTGTTAGCACATGGATAATGGTTAAAGCCATAAGACCGTCCATGAAGAGTGTATGGTTTGATAGGAAGGCGAAGGGATTCTGAATACAACATGTATGAAATGAGGGAAAGTCTGAAAGGAAATTTTACACAGACCAGCAGAGGGGGAAATTCCATCTTGCAGGTCAGTAGTGCTCTTGGTGGAAGCACTGTGAGTGAAATGGTGTGAGAAAAAGCCACTCTACAGTGGGTAGAGAGTGAACAAGTGGGCTGGAAGTAGAAAGAGCAGATGCAGGAAGCAATTTAAGATAGTTGGTTGTCGCAGAAAGGCACGTTAAGTATGACCAGAAGCCACTGAGCTATCATTTCTATGCTACTGGAGACAGAAGCCCCTAATGACAACACTACACTAACACTTGACAATGCTGGAGTTTTACAAGTGCGAAGCAATTTTTTGGCAGCCTAGACAAAAACATGCAGGAATGAAATTCTTAGGAGAAAGATTAAAAACCTGCTAGACCCAGGATAGCAGATCCAATACAGATGACAGATTTTCCAGTTAATTTTAGGCAGCAGTAAGTTTTCAAAAACTATGATATGGTTTTCTTCTTTTTACTGAGGTAATGTTGACTTACAACACTGTATATGTGTGATCTGATTTTCTAAAAAGATCTATCAATGCTCTATTAAGCTGTATATAAAATATAAAATTAATAAAAAGATTTCGGTTTCTTTGAATGAGGAATGATCTCAAGAATGGTGATCTTCCACAACATATATTTGGGGAACCTATTCCCACAAGTGACAATTTTCCCTGAATGCAGTAAATCTCACAGGTGGTAGTATAAACGATAAGAAGTCACCTTCTATCCCCAAGCCTTAGAAGAGTCTCATTGTCCTAGGAAAGCAGTTCAGGTCAAATTAGTAAACGTTCTAACGTGAAGTGTTATGACAGAGTAATGGGTTTGAGCATGGCTCCTCGACTAATTCTGTATGTGACTGTGCTTGAATTATTTAATCTCTCTCAGTCTGTTATCTCACCTAAAACTTGAAAGGGCTGTAGGAGAGAACTTTAAAATTCTTTACAGTTCTATGTCTTATTGTAATTTAAGATTGCTGAATTAACCCTTCTTTTCTCTCTACTTGGTGATTTTCAAGTGTATGTGGAAAGTTTTCTTTCCATGCCTTCTGCTCCAGTCAAACCACTATATTTCTACCAGCCTAATTACTACTGATGTTTGGCTTCCTATAATCTCTCCTCCACGGAGGCTTCAACCTTTCTCTGTTCTCTTACCTCTCAGAACACTTTATCTTCACTTTGCTTATGGCACTCTTTGCTTTGACATCCATGACTTACTTTACTAGGCCAAAAGTTGGCAAATTTTATAGAGGGGCAGATAGGAAGTATTTTATGCTTTGCAAGCCACAGGCTCCAACAGAACACATGTATGTCTGTGTTTCAATAAAACTTTAATTACAAAAGTGGTGGTTTGGCCTGGGGTCCTATTTTGTTGGTACCGGAGTTAGATTTTAAGGTTTTTTGAAAACAAGTTTCATGTTGTATCATTTCTTCATTTCTTATGATGCAGAGTATAATATACTCTTGCCTGAAGCAGGCACAACAATAAATTGAATGAATTATGTTTGCTTAAAGTGTGAGGAAATCAATAACCCTTCCCTCAATGTTATTCCAATCAAGAAAAAATTAGAGAATGGATACAAAAGCTCATGGATCTGGTGTAGTTCTTAGCTCCCCTGCTTGTTTCTCCCCTTAATAATCCAATCAGTGTCTTTAGTTCTATGTCTTTTGAACAGAATATATCTTTCCCCTTCTAAATCTAGCACAAAGATAAAGTATCACCGACTTTATAATGCCAAAAACTAAAGGACCCCTCTGCATATAAACAAAATCATATCTCTCTCAATTTTTTGTTTTGAGAAATAACGAGATGTCAGAAAAAACAAAACAAAACCAAAAAAACCAAAGAATATTAGGCAATAAGCAGACTTTTTAACTGGAGCTACCACTTCAGATAATTTTGCCACAAAAGCATATTAAAAAAAATAAATCTCTACTGTAAACCACACCTATTTTAAGTGTGTATTTTATTGATAAATGTATGCACCCTTCTAAGAGTCATCATGATGAAGGTATAGAATATTTTCCTCACCCCCCCCCCCCGACCAAAGCACCCTTGAATGCTTCTGGAATCAATATTCCCCTACACCTTAGGGGCCCCAGACAACCACTGATCTTTCTGTCACTATAGATTATTTTGCATTTTCTAGAATCTTATATTACTGGAATTATACAATGGGCAGACTTTAGATCTGGCATTTTTTTCCCCATTCTGAATAATGCTTCCATGAATTTTGAATAATCTGCCCATGTTATTGTATGTTACAAGAATTCATTCCTTTTTATTGGTAAATATGATCTCTTTGCATAGATATACCATAATTTAACAATCCCCCTGTTGATGGATGTGTGTATATAAGGATTTTAGCTATTTATGAGTAAGTTTCCTATGATCATTCTTGGACAAGTCTTGTTTATGGGGAAGTGTTTTCGTTTTGATTGGGTAAGCAGCTAGGGGTGATACTGCTGGGATGCAGGATAAGTAAGTGTGACATTGATAAGAAACTACTGAATTTAAAGCATACTTTCAAAATAGAGATTTTATTAACTTACAGTGTCAGATTCAAGAGAAAGCAAATTATCTTCTGAGGAACAAACCTACACACTGAAGTATGGTCTACATTGAGATTCTCATTTGCTACAGTCAGAGGTGTTAATGAGACCTAATATTGCTGTGTTTCCCTCTCCAAACAGACTCCTTTCACAGGTGAGAATGAACGGAGCAAGAGCAGAGGCTGATCATAAAAAATGCTTTCAGTCCATTTCCCACATCTCATAAAACACCAAATGAAGTGGGAGAGAGAACAGAATCAGAAACTTAGCTGTGTAGATGACAACTTTAATGTCTTGTGTTACTGTTTTCCTTCAATTACTAGAAAAGCCAGAGGCCTCCAGCTTGATATACCGCTCTATGGAAGCACAAACACAAGATCACTGGGATGTAAGCTTCAGGAGAGCAGGCAGGGGCTGCATTATTACAGAGTGCTGGGAAAGGCCTGTATTCACCTTTCCAATTTCTACCCAGGCCCCCTACGCCTGACCCACCTGTGTTCTCTTTTCCTCTCCATTCTATCTCCTTTATCAGCTCTTCTGTCTTGGTGCTGTTCTTTCTGGGTTCTACTTTGGATTTTTTATTCTCACTCTATTTTTCCTCCTGTGGCTAGAACATTGTATCCCAGGACATCTGGAATACTAGAGGGTCCCATCTGAGTACTAGGAATGCTCCCTTTTCTGGAAATCTCTGTTAAATAATATAGTGTTTTTCAATTGACATAAAATGTATAGTACAAAATATACAGTCAATCCCATTAGGGAATTTTCATAATGAACTAAGGAATGGTTTTATTTATTTTTTTAAAGATTTATTTATTTATGCATACAAGCACTGGGGTACAGATCAGAGGTGTGGGGGGTGAGAGGACTCACCAGAGACAGAGTGGGGAGCAGAACAGGCAGATCAACAGAAGTACACTGCTGAGGGGAGCAGCAGGCGGAGCAGGAGAGGTCTGCTGCGCCATGTGGGTCCCCTCCCCGGCCGGCGGCAGGGATTGAACTCGTGCTGCAGTGGCTGCGGTTTGCTTCACAGTGCGTTGCTTAACCCGCTGCGCCACCAGGGAGGGCCAGGAATGGTTTTAAAAATTCCCCTGCAGGTATTTTCAAATTAAATTTATCTATTTTCTTTCATTGGTCATTCTTGGACAGTATTTGATCTTTCCCCTTAAGAGTAGTTCCTGTAGTTCTCCTAGCACTACAGCACCCATGATCCATCACTATAGTCCACTGTGCTCTTCTCTCCCCTGTTTTGACCTCTCTCCCTACACCTCCCTTGCTGTATGCCTCAGATGGTATGGTCAGCTTATAAGTTTTGTTTTATTCCTGACCTTTTGTTAAGTTTCTCTATATTCTATATGCAAGTGAAACTATCCAATGCTTATCTTTTTCCTTCTGGCTTATTTCACTGAGCACAAGCCCTTTCAGCTCCATTCATGTTGCTGCAAATAGCATGAGTCTATCTTTTCTGATGGCTGAGTAATAGTCCATTGTGCACAGATACCACTTCTTCTTGAACAACTCATCTGTTTTGGGGCATTTAGGTTGTTTTAATATCTTAGCTATTTTAAATATGCTGCAATAAACATGCGGGTGCACGTTCCCTTTTGAATTAATATTTCTGTGTTATTTGGGTAGATTCCTAGGAGTAGAATTGCTGGGTCATATAGTAGAT
Source organism: Galemys pyrenaicus (assembly GCA_019455555.1). Lineage (NCBI taxonomy): Eukaryota > Metazoa > Chordata > Mammalia > Eulipotyphla > Talpidae > Galemys > Galemys pyrenaicus. Next base: position 203,664 of record JAGFMF010012159.1, on the reverse strand, counting down.
CCATTTTTAGTATTTTGAGGAACCTCCATACAGCTTTCCACAGTGGCTGGACCAATTTGTATTCCCATCAGCAGCGTAAGTCCTCTGCAGGTATTTTAAATGTGTTTCAACTATCATAGATACACAGTACAATAAAAATTTCAGCTTCCTTTATAAGAACAATGATTTTTCCAATACAGAAATCTTTTGAAGTTCAAGTCCATATTTAAAGCCCTAAAAACAAGACCTGGTATTTAAACTACTCTGAGGTCACAGCATGGAGCAGGCAGAAAAAGGTAAATCTTACCAAATCATTCCAAGTTTCTAGAACTTTTATTTCTTACTTCCTTAAAATACATATATGCTTTGCTTGTATGTGTATATGATCTCAAACTTCAGAAAAGTTTACAGTCTGGAATCATGCTGCATCAAGTCATGTCTCCTGTTTCTCCCTCAGTGACTCTACAAACTTTTATGATTTTGACACTTTTGAAGATGACAGGTTGTTTTGGAGAATGATCTACAATTTAAGTGTACCACTGTTTCTTCCTGGTTAGATTTAGATTAGTTTTTTTTTTTTTAGCAGAAGTGATGCTATGCTTTTATTGCAGGCCATAAGGTGGCAGACAATTCATACTTGTTCATTATTGATCATGTTTGTTTTAATCACTTGATAAGGAGTTGTCAAGTTCTTCCACTAAAATGTCACTCTGTAGGAAACAAATCAACTGTCAAAGTTTGTACACTGTCAAAGTAAGTAAATATCTTGTTCCTTCCACACTTTGATTTTTCTTAGGAGATGACACATATATTTCATAAACAAAATAAGTATTTTGTGAAATAAACAATTATTTTTATTTTGTTTGTGAAAAACACAGAATGAGAGTTGGAACAGGATGTAACACAGTTCTTCCTACTTCCTGTATCTATTTAAAACATAGGCCACTATTTTCTAAAAGGTAACAGTACAGCAGGCATCTTCTTTCTTTACATTTGAAACCTGAGAGACAAGTAAGCTTCTGTAGGGCTAATGCTGAGGCCAGGTCATTTCTCCATTGCAACCCCTATCCTGCATCAGTAACTGTCACTTATGTCACCCAGACTGCTCTCTGATTAGCACTCATTCCTTTTCCCTCATGCCTTCACTTAAACTGCAAATTTTATAAAGTTGATATTTTCTTTCATTTCTCTAAATAATGTATATATCACTTATCCTCCAGGTCTCAGTTTAGCTCTCAGCTTCTTGAAGAATTTTCTGACTCTTGCCTGCAACAGCACTCTGCTAGACTCACCAGAACCTTAACATGTAGTGTATTTCTTTTGGCTTGCCTGCACTAGAGTAAATCCCAAACAGACTGAGAAGGTGAATTTAATTTTTTAATTAAAAATTTAATAATCTGGGGCCTCCATGGTGGCCTAAGGATTAAGTTTAGCACCATCACTGAAGTAGATCCCAGCCAGGGAGCTGACCCTCAAGGCGCAGCAGACCTCTCCTGCCTTGCCCACTGCTCCCCTCAGCAGTGTGTTTCAGCTGATCTGCTATCCATCCCCCCCGCCCCCGTGACTCTTCTCACCCCATGTACCTCTGACCTACACCCCAGTTCTTTCATGTGTAAATAAATCTTTAAAAAATTTAATAATCAAACTTAATAATACCAATACATTTAAGTTACTTTCTGTTCTTCCATCCTAAGTAACCACTATCATATTTTTTATTATTCCCTTGCTTAAGTATGCTTTATCACATGTTAATGTCCCTGAAAAAGAGTTTTGCTTGTTTTCACACTTCATAAAAATGATTAAAGAATTGGTGAGTTTACTAATATTTTGGTTTCTCAGTTCATGAGAAATTAGCAAGCAATTATTTTTGTTTACAGTGACACAACTCATTCAGTGAAAATTAGCCTTGGTGAGTAAAGGATTCTGGCCTAAGTTTCTTTACAACCATTATAAATATCTCCATTCCATCTCTTCGTGCTTGTAACATTTCTACTGAAAAGTCCATTATGACAGTATGAATGGTGTTCCCTTTTATCTCCTGATTTTTTTTTTAAAAGATTTATTTATTTATGCATACAAGCACTGGGGTACAGGCCAGAGGTGTGGGGGGTGAGAGGATTCACCACAGAGAGCGGGGAG
>JAGFMF010012159.1:155673-201496 GCA_019455555.1 Galemys pyrenaicus | reverse complement strand
CCCCACCCTGGCCGGCAGCAGGGATCGAACTTGTGCTGCAGTGGCTGCGGTTTGCTTCATAGTGCGTTGCTTAACCCACTGCGCCACCAGGGAGGCCCATCTGATTTTTTTTTTTAAATTTGTTTTAGCATTATTTTGTTTGGAACTCTCTGGGCCTCATGGATCACAAGGTCTGGTTAGCTTCCCAGGTTGAGATGATTTCTAATATCTCTTTAAATAAATTCTCTAAGATTTTCTTTTTCTTCTATTTCTGGGACTCCTCTCCCCCGCCTCCACCTCCTGTTTGGATATTACTTCTTTTAAAGTTGTCTCAAAGGGTCTTACACTATTTTCATTTTTTAAATTCTTTTTTCTCTACATCGCTGTATTTGTGTGTTCCCCAACATTGTGTTTTCCAGCTCATTCTTTTTATTGCTTCTATTTGTCAGCAGCTGTGGCCCTCAATTGTATTTTTAAATCTGATACAGGGTTTCTTACCTCCCTTATTTTTAATTGTAACTGACTCATAATTTATCTTTACTTGTATAAAGTTGTTATACAAGTTTACTTGTATAGCTGTGATACATCTTCCATTGTTTCTTTGAGTTTCAGAAGCATTGTTACAACTGCGAGGTTGTACTACTCCAGTGATCTGCATATCTGCTGGGCTGAGTCTCCTCTCAGGGTTACTTTGCTCTGGCATTAGTGGTATGTTCTTTTGTCTTCTCATTTTTAATTTTTTGAAAATTTTATTTTTAATGAAGTACCATTATTTTACAAGCTTGTTACTTTTTCACAATATAGGATTTCTTACCTCAGAGGTGGTCACCACAATTCTCCCACTAACAAAACACCCGCAGTCCTCTGCCATAGTCCACTGTGCTCTCTCCATTTCTTCCCCTTACCTATACCTTCCCCTCCCACTGTGGGCTGCTTCAGATCTAAATCATCTTTCCAGAGTCGGTTTTAAAGTTTGTCTCTGTTTGGTCCTTTGTTTGGTTTCTCTATATTCCATGTAAAAGTGAAACCATCTGCTATTGGTCTTTCTCCTTCTGGCTTATTCCACTTAGGATAATATCTTCCAGTTCTATCCATATTGCCACAATGGCATAAGTTTATCTTTTTGGTTGCTGAGTAATATTCCATGGGGTGTTCTAGAGACAGATCTTCAGGGTGTTGTCTTTGCATGTATTGAAGGAATATGAGGACTAGTACTGGTGAGGAGGAGTGCATATAAAACACCACTGCAGTAGGACACCAAAGAATTACCCTCCATAGAATCCCACTGTGTTGTGGGTGGCAGAGTTAATGGTCAGGATCCACAGTGATTTCCTCTTCCAGGCCAGCTCCTCGGTCTTAGTGTCTCTTACTGTCTGTGTCTACTTGCACTCTAGGCTACTTTTAAGCACTAGATGTAGTGCTGGGGATGGACTATAGATGCTTTGGGGTCACTGGCCAGGAGTTGTTCTTTTTCAGCATAGACCCTAATCCTGTGGTGTTTGCTGTTGTTACTGACAGGTGCTTGATGCTAGCTTGTTCAAATGTTTCTTTCTTTTTGGTTTTAGCCCTGGGGTCCAGGTGGTGAGTGTTTTAAACCTCTCTGTCTGGGCTTCGAGTGTAGCCTCTTCTGTGGGGAAATCAATATACTCTGGCTTACTTCTCCCTGCACATTCAGGCTTCAGTTGTTCTATAATGAGAGACTCAGGCTCAAGCCAGTAGTCTTCACTCTACAACCCAACCCTTGCAGCCCTCCATCAGAGCACCCTGGGTCCTGGGTGCTAACTCATGTTCTCCATTATCCAGTGCAATCCTGAGTCTCAGGAGGGTGCCCAGGATCTGTAAAGGGCTTTGCATAACAGCTGCTCCTCCCTTTTACAGGTCATAGTATCTGTTTATCATTACAGAGGTCACTTAAAACTTCTCCTTCCCCATTCCACTTGGCCATCCATTTTTCCCTCAGGTTTTTTTTTTTTTTGGGGGGAGGGGTGGTAGCTTCATTTTACTGCAATTTAGTTGTATCTGGAGGAAGAGTCTGATGTCTTCAATCTCCTACCATCATTATGGTCTCCCAATTATTTTTCTTTGAATAATCTTTGTCTGGTTTTGTTATCAACATTGTACCAGCCTCGATGAATGAACTGGCAAGAAATTTTCTTTTTTTCTTGCTGGAATAATTTAAAATTGAAATATGTTCCTTGAATGTTTGCTAGAATTTAGCAATAAATTCATCTATGTCTTGGGTTTTCTTTGTAGAAAGATTGTAAATAACCAATTCAATTTCATTAGTGCTTAAAGAAATATTCAGACTTTCTACTTCTTGAGTTGATTTGGTGAGTTAGACTTTTACAGGGATTACTTAAAATCATCGAAGCTTTCAAGAACACAGGTATTTTAAAACTGTTTACTCTCTTAACTTCTTAAAAATTTCTTTAATTATTTTTACTGAAATTGGTTTACAATGCTCTATGACATTATTTAGAGATATAGATTCATGTCTTGATGTTAACATACCACACCCACCATCAAAGCACCCATACTTCTCCTTCTCCTCCCTTCGTTTGCTTCCACCTTCCCCTCTGGCCATCTCAACATCTCAATTTGTATTTCCAGGGCTTGTATTAGTTAAGTTTTGACTGTTTTTATTTTTTTTTTTGGTTGTTGTTTCTCAATATTTCACATAAGACAAAATCACCTGGGATTTGTATTTTTCCTTTTGACTTATTTTGCTTAGCATAATATCCTCTAGTTCCATCCAGGCTGTTGAAATTGGCAAGATTTCATCTCTTCTATTTTATAGTTGAATAACAGTTGATTGTGAGTATGTATCACATCTTCTTAATTTCACTCATCTGTTCTTGGGCATTTAGGTTGTTCCCATAATTTGGCTACTGTAAATGTTGCTACGATGAACCTATGTTCATTGTGCATATACCCCTTCAAATTACTGTTTTTGCATTCTTTGGAAAGATATCTTGGAGTACAAATGTAGGGTCACATTTTTAATATATTGAGAAACCTTCCTATTGCTTTCCACAGGGGCTAGGCCAGTCTACACTCCCACCAACAGTGTACGAGGGTTCCCCTTCTCCACGTACTCACCAACATGTGATATTTCTGGTCTTGTTAATATAGGCCATTCTCACATATATGATGTGATATTTTCCATGTGCCCATTTAGCTTTTCTGCCCAGTTTTTAATTTTTTTTTTATTTAGTGGTATGAGTTCTTTGTAGATCTTGGATACTAGTAGATCTTGGATACTAGGTTTATGAGGTGCAAGTATCTTTTCCCATTTGGAATCCTCTTCCACTGCTTGTGGGAACGTAAACTGGCCCATTTAGCCACTATGGAAGGTTCCTCAGAATACTAAAAATGTATCTACTATATGACCCAGTGATTCCACTCCTAGAAATATACCCAAAGGACACAAAAACACTAATTTGAAAGGAAACCTATACTATTTTTATTGCAGCACTATTTATAATAGCCAAGATATGGAAGCAAATGCCCCCCAAATAGACAAATGGATCAAAAAGTTGTGCTACAGTTACACAATGGACCATTACCCAGTGATTACAAAAGACAAACTCATGCCATCTGTGGCAACATGAATGAGCTGGAAGGAATTATGCTAGCTGAAATAAGTTAGAACTTGTATGTGGAATATAAAGAAACCAAACAAAAGGTTGGGAAAACTAGCAAGCTGACCATAGAATTGAGATATACAACAAGGGAGGAGGAGGAGAGGGAGTCAAACAGGGGCAGGAAAAACATAAGGCAATATGTTGATGGTTCATGTGTGGTATGGAGGCGGGAACTATGGGGACGACAATGAGGTAAGAAAAAAATTAATTAAAAAAAATAGTCCCATTTATATTTGCTTTTGTTTTCCTTGCAGTTAGGAGGGAGACCCTAAAGACATTTCTAAAAACAGTATCTCTGAATATTTTGTTTATGTTTTCTTCTATATATCTCCCGCGTTCATGATTTACATGCAGTCTTTAATCCATTTTGATTTAAATTTTGTGTATGGTGTAAGATAGTGGTCTAGTTTCATTCTTTTGCATGTAGCTGTCCAGTTCTTTCCCAGCATCATTTGTTGAGAAGACTTTCCTTTGTTCAGTGTATACTTTTGGCTTCTTGGTTGTATAATAACTGTCCATAACTGTATGGTATTATTTCTGGGCTCTCAACTTTATTCTATTGGTCTGTGTCACTATTTTTTTTTTCAGTACACTGAATTCAGGTTCTTAGGAGATCCACAGCAGCAGTGAGCTGGAGCAGCCACAGGATTTCCTGTGTTATGTCCTGGCACTTTGCAAGGTGGCTCACACATGGGTATTATCAATAATTTATGAAGATTTAAATTTTATCACATATGTTCTGTAATCACAGTGAGGTAGTGTGGCATATCTACATGGTGGATTGTAGGCTGGTTCATGTCTCTGCCTGCTGCTGGCAAGGGAGAAGAGCTGGAACAGCCTGATTGGGGGTGCCATTTACTTTTTGTGCCTCTTACCCAGCAGTGAAAAAGGATAAGGAGTCAGTTGGTGGGGTTATTTGGGGAAGGGAAGATCAAGGTTAAATAAATTTCTGTGCAGATTCAGTGCTATTAAGCCCTGGGAGCCCATATTTAAAAAACAAAAACAAAACAAAGCACAAAAACAAGAAATTAGTCTTAAGAAACTAGAGTCACCTGCAACAATTAGATTTGAAAAGTCCGAGCTACTCGGGTTTTTGATACTTTTAGAACAGTATCTAACCAGGCAATGCTGTAATACACACCGCAGCATATATATTCTATATAATCCACAATATATATGATGACACTGATTCGTACCAATTTACCAGCAGGTTTTTTTTTTTGATAGGCTTTTATTCTTTCTCATATCTGAAGAAAAGTTTTGCAGGATAAAATATTCTTGGAGCATAATTTTTATCATGAAGTACACTGAGATCTCTCCTTGCCTATAGGGCTTTCTCCAGATCTGGTATCAGTCTGTTGTAATTTCCTTTATAGGGTACCTCCTTCTTTTTTCTATCCACTTACTTTATTCTTTCTTTGAACTCTTGGTAGTTTCAGGACTCTATGTCTTGGTATAGTTCTCATTACATTTAGATAACTAGGTGTTCTTTTAGTTTCGTGGACTTGTATATTTAGTAGCTTCCCCAGGTTTGGGAAGTTTTCCTCTCCTATTTCTATGAGTTAGTTGTCTAAGTTTCCTCCTCTCTTTTTCCCTTTGGGAATACCCACTATCCTGATGTCTTTCCTAATGGAGTTATAAAGATCTCAAAATATTTCATAATTTCTCTTTTTTCTTTCAACTGTTTTTTTTGTGCATATGATCTTCGAGGTCACTGATTCCATTCTCCATTTGCCCTAGTCTGCTTCCATAATTTTCTGCAATTTCCTTTTATCTCTTGATCTTTTTCCATCTGTAACTTTGTTACATTCTAATTTAAAGCTATTTCTATTTACTCTCATTAATTGTATTTCTCATGACATTAATTATTTGTTTCCTTGAATTTCTTTGAATTTTTTAATCATGGTCATTTTGAACTTTGCCTGATAGAATGGTAAGATCTTCCATATCTTTGTCGTTGGATTCTAAATATTGTTCCCTCCTTGTGGTGTCATTAGTTCCTTGAGATCTCTATGACATTTGTTGTATTACTTTGTCTCCTGATTTTCGCTTTAAATCTCCCCAGGTGTTCTGCTCTGTGCAACAGTAGCAGTTGTGAACTGCAGGGAAAAATTAGAGTATTCTGGCCAGAGACGGGTACCACCCTAGTTTTCTCAACTGGCCACAAGCTAACAGGATGCCCTTTTTTGTAGGCTGTGATTACTATGGCTACTTAGTTTTTGACTACATTCTGAACACAGGCCTAGAGATCATCTATCAGGGAGGGGTGGGTTACTTTCCCAGATTCCCAAAGTCCATTGTCCAGGAGCCAATTGTGATATTCCTGGAGGGCCTGCATTCTCCCACGGAGCAGAGAAGTGTAGGAGTAGTGAAGCACCAGTGTTCATGCCAGGTCTAGGTTTGTATCCGTGCCTACTCCCCATGGTGGCCACAAAAAACCCTGTTTGTCACACTGTGTTCATAGTCATTGCTTAGTTTCTTACTGCAACTCAGGGAAGGCCTGGAGGTCACATGGGGGACAAGGTAGCTTCCTTGGCTCCTCAAGGCAGGCACACACAACCCTGGAGACCTAGAAACTATGCGTGGGATAGATGAGTGGTTATGCCCATTGCTGAAACAAGCTACCAGCTATGAGGATGTCCTGTGTTTAACATTTAAAGAATTATGAGCAATATGCACTTTCCATTCAGTGTTTGGGAGAGTCCAGGGTGACTCTTTGGGGTAAGGGTGGGTATCCCTCCTGGTGAATTGGTACCATTCCTGACTTAGTTTTTCTGTCTTTTCTACCCTTTCTGATGATTTTGTCTCTCCTCGAGCTGATCGTGGTCCTCACATCTCAGTTTATGCCAGGAGTGGCTGTGTCTTCCAGACACCCATTTTCACCATCTCTGAAGGAAATGATGACTCAAGCATCCTGTCCATCTACCATTATCCTTTAGTCTTATCATTTCATTGAATAAGTTCTCCACTCTTCTCTGTCTTCCTCTTTTTGGATATAATTCTCATGTTTCTTGAGTCATATATTTCTCAAAATCCTTAGTCATTTAATTTTCTGCATTGTATTTCTCATTCTTCTAATGTACTTCATGCATCACAATCTTCAAGATCACTGATTCCATCAACTATTTGGTTTATAGTTTCCATAGTTTTCTCAAGAAATTTTTTTAAAATCTTGTCCATTGAGCATTTTATATCATGAATCTTTTTCTGCTCATTAATTTTATTTCTCAGATCATATATTTTCTGAATTTTGTTCTTTTTGACCAGCTTTGCTCAGTTTTCTTGTACCATTCTCACTTGCCTTTCTGCATTTTATCTCTTTGGTTTTCTCTATCATAGCTATTTTGAAATCATGTGATAAGGAGATAAAAATTTTCCATGTTTTTGTGGTTGGATCTGCAGCATTGTTCTCTTGTGACATCATATTCCCTTGAGGTCTCAAGGTGCCAAGTGTTATATATTTTTTTGTCTACGTGTTTTGATGCTTTAGCTATCTCTATTTTATAAAAATATCTGAAGCAGTAGCTTAGATTTAAACTTTTACTTTGCCAGCAGGTGGCACTATGGTTTTATTTAGTTTTGTTCATTTCTGGCCTCTGTTTTCTTTGTATATACCCTTTACCTCCTTTGTTAGGTTTATTTCTAGTTTTTATTTCTTTGGAGTAATTGTAAATGGGATGGTTTTCTCAATTTTTCTTCTAGCTCACTGTTGCATATAGAAAGACAACTGATTTTTGTGTATTGATTTTATGGACTGCCACTTTGATAATATGGTTTATTGTTTTCGGTGGTTGTTCCCTGGAATCTTTAGGGTTCTCTATGTATATTATCTTGTCATCTGCAAATAATGATAACTTATTTCCCAATTTGGATTGCTTTTGTACCTTTCTCTTGCTCAATTGTTCAAGATAGGATTTCTAATACTTTGTTGAGTAGCAGTGGTGAGAATGGATATCCTTCTCTCTTACTGGAGGTTAGTGAAAAAGCTTTCAGTTTTTCACCAATGAGAAATATTCTAGTTGTAGGTTTGTCATATATGGCTTTTACTATGTTAAGACATCTTCCATTTATTCAGTTTTTCAAAGATTTACATTATAAATGGCTATTGAACCTTAGCAAATGTTCTCTCTGCATCTATCGATATGTTCATATGGTTTTTATTTTCCTTTTTGTTAATTTGAATTATGTTGATGGATTTTGGGATGTTGAACATTTCTCTTTGCTGTTCCAGATCTGAGACTTTGTAGTCTGTGTGTCACCAGTGCACTAAGATCAGTACCTGATGGAGGAAGAGGTGCATAATTTAGCACACTCCTTTGTTCTTTTCTGAGGACCCAGCCTGTGGGGAGCATCCTGCTCCTTTGGAAGTGTTTCTCCTCAGTCAGGGCTGTATGCTTCTACTCCAGTTAGCGTTCTCCAAACCAGGATCCGGACTGAACTGGTAGCTCTGTGTATATATCCAAACCCTCCTTCACACTACAGTATCTAGTCTCTTCCCGCAGCTACTGTTCAGTGAACGTGACTCTCTATTGCTTCTCTCTCAATTTTATGTTGTCTTCCCAGTTTTGCCCCAAGTCATGGGTATAGTGTCCTCTGTTTAACTATTAGTGATTTTCTCAAGAGCAAAGTAAGGATCCTCCTCAATGCCACCTTGGTCCATCTCTCCTTGTATAACTTTTTAGTTCTTACATAATCTGTAGCTAAATTTACTTCTTACATTATCTAGGACTATTTTTTTTTCTTTGATCAATCTAGCCAGAGGTTTGTCTTTTTTTATTTCTTTTTATGAATAACTGATTTTGTTCATACTATCCAAAGTGTTTCCCAATTTATTATATTTTCCCTTCCCTTTCTCTAGATCAATTAGGTTGCTCTTTTAACCAGATCAAGTTAGATGATAAACCAATTTGGATAGTTTTCCCCTTTAATGATGGTTGCGCACATTTCATGTGATTACACATACTGGGTTTATTGTTTTCTATTTGTTCTTTGTTTTGTTGTACTTTCGTTTCTTCTTTTGACTTTTTAAGATTTATTTATGCATACAAGAGCTGGGGTGCAGCCCAGAGGTGCAGGGGTGGGGCGTGAGAGGATTCACCAGAGACAGTGGGGAGCAAAACAGGTGGATCTACTGAAACATACTGCTGAGGGGAGCAGCAGGCAAGAGAGGAGGAGCAGTCTGCTGCTGGGGATAGCATAATGCTGAGACTTAACCCCTTGAACCACAGGGAGGTCTCTTTTGACTTCTAAGCTATTTCCCAGTAGTAGCTCTAAGGAATTACAACATACCCTGTTAACTTTTCACAGTTACTTATAGAAACTTTGTAACCTAATGGCTTATTTTGATTTTTCCATCCTTACTACTATAGCTATCATATGCAGTTTACCTACACAGGTTATACTTTCAAGACAATGTTAAAGGTTTTGCTTTAAACAATCACATATATTAAAGAAATGAAGAGGGAAATAATCACTTTTAGTATTCTTCCTTCTTTCTTGAAGTTGGAATTTCCACTGGGTATCATTTTTCTCTTCTTATACAAAGAACTACTTTTGCATTTCTCATAGTGCAAGTCTGTTTCCAACAAATCCTCTTTGACATTTCTTTTTCTAATGCGTAAATGTATTTATTTATTCTTGATTTTATTTTGCTGCATTCAGAATACTAGGTTGACTTTTCTTCTTCATTTAGCATTTTAATGATGTTCACTGTCTTCTGTCTGCTAATGAGATATCAGACACAATTTGAATCTATCGCCCAAAATATATGTGACTATTGTCAAATTTTTCTCTTTATATTTGGCTTAGCAAATGTTTTTGCATTTACCCTTTTGGGGGTTGCTGAGCTTTTTGAATTTGTGCATTTATGTCTTTCACCAACTTCGGAACATGTTTACTTACTCTTTCACAATATTTAAAAATACTTTAAAGTCTCATTGTCTACTATCTTTCTGGATGTATAATAACATTTAAATACTACTTGATATTGTCCCACAAGTCCTTGAGGTTCTGTTTCTTTTCTCTCTTGGTGTCCCCTCTCATTCTTCAGAATGGATTAATTCATATTGATATAACTTAAAGTTCAATGACTTTTTCTCTGTCATATCATTTGTTAAATCCATGCAGTAAGTTTTTTTTTCATTTTTAATTATTTTTCTTACATCATTGTAGTCCCCATAGTTCTTCTCACACCGTAATCATCTGTGATTTACAGTTCTCTAAGTTTTCCCTAATCTTAATATCTTACAGAACTACAGCACAATTACCAAAACCAGATAGTTACTGATATAAAACAATACATTTATCAATACAACTTGTAGAATTTTGTCAGTTTTCTCAGTTACATTTTTGGGGTAGTGGAGGGCAGGAATTAATCTAGAATCCCACAAAGACTTTTTCGCTCAGGTCTTTCTAGTCTACTAGAATCTGTGTTTTTTTCAATCCTTACATTTTGATCAGTTATTTTGAAGATTATTATTCAATTTGGGATTGTCTGAAGTTTTCTCCTAATAATAATCATGAATTTTGGCAAGATCACAGAGCTGATTTTCTAAACTTCTAAGTACGTAAGATATTAGGTTAAATGATGATATGCTCTGTTTCTGGTGATGCTGCCTTTGATCATGTGGTTAAGGTAGTATCTACCAAGAATTTTTATTGCAAAGTCACTGTTTTTCCTTTGTAATTAAACACATCTTGAGGGAAATTGAGACTCGGATATGTGTGGTAGTTGTCATATGGCTGCTCATTAATTTCTGTTTCCACTGATGATTCTTTCCTGTAATAACTATTACTGGGTGTCAGTCTAATGATGATTTTTATTTTTTTCACCGTTTCCTCTAATTTGTTAATTCATTCAATGAGTTTTTAAATTTCAGTTATTTTCTCAGTTGTATTTTTTTAAGCAGGCATTTGACTTTGTTGTATATGAACTGCAAATTCATTGATAGTAGCTTAAATTTCCAGTTGTCTTAATTTTTTTTTTTTTTTTGTTTCTATTGGAGGTACTTGAATTCTACTGCAGATCCACATGGGACAGGCGTCATTCAGATCTTTATACATAATTAGGAAAGTCCCCTTTTTGAGTATCATTCTCATATTCTAGCAGTTGTTTTGCCTTGAATTTTGTTAGGAAGCCTGAGGATTTTCTGTGGTACTTCTAGCCAAACCGTGCGTTAACCAGCTGTGGCCTGGCCTCAGACTGAAAGTCATCAAGCCAGGAACCCACTCAATGCTTTTACCTTCTTCTAAGTGTCTCCTGAAGTAAAAATCTATGGAGTTTTGGTCTTTAGTACCATCAAGTATCTTTTTGTTATTCACACTTACACAGTTTATACTTGTTATCTCTAAGAGGGTCAGTTTGACAGAGCTTATTTGGTCATACCTGAAGCAGAACTGTTAGGACTTGCTTTATGGCCTAGTGCACAGTCAATTCTGTTAAGTTTTCCACATGGGAATATACATATAAAGAATGTATATTCTCTGGTGTTGCACATAGGGTTCTAACTATATGTGTGTAAAACCAGGCTTGTTCATTATTTTATTCAAACTTTTCAATATTTAATAACTCCCTTTGCTTTATCTGCCATTTGAAAGAAGTGTAATAAACCCTCCACTCTGTTGCTGGGTGTGTCAATTTCTCCCTCAAGTCAGTTGATAATTTTAGTGACAGTAATAATGATGTTGATGATACTGTTTTATATGACTGTAGGTAGAATGGTAATTTATATTATAATTTAACCCTTCTTCTTATATCATTTGAATTTTAAGAGTAAAGTTCTATTATCGTCATAGTATTTCTTAACCATTCTTGTCAAACTTAAATTAGTAGTGTAATGAGTAAGTAGTGGAAAGAACTCTAGGTTGGGATTTAGGAGACTTAAAATTGAATCTCATTTCTATTGGTAACACACTATCAAAATTATAGATAGTAATCCATCACAAACATCTCCTATTCCTCTCCTTCCTTGAGTTCCACTGTCCTCATTAGTAAAACAAAAAGACTGAACTAGGTCAGGTACTATGAAGTCCTCCTCTTTGATGATGACATTTTCTGTGTCAATAAGATAGGGCCCACGAGACACAAACAGGGCTTACATTTTTGAGAAATAAAAAGGTAAGTTGTCTTGACAAGCTGGAGCAAGTGCCACAGAGTGAGGAAAGGAGGAAAAAAAGATGCAGTTCGCATTACTTGTATTGCTTGTAGAGGGTGAAGGATTTCTTCTTTGATGCATTTGATGGTGGAGTCTACTGGCTCCTCCAATACAAATAAAACAATACTGCGAACAGCCAGATCAGGCCATTGCTGCTATGAAAATCAAACAGCATGGTGGCTGCACACAGCTCAGTGAAAAACAGTTCCTTTGTGTAAGTTGCGCTTACATTTTCTTTGCATACAGTGCTTTCTTATCGCCTTCTGAAGCACTCACCTATAGTTTCTGTTCATCCCACAGCATCATTTCAATTATTTAAGGCTGTATATCACTCTTCAATTAAAATCTCCTTGGCTCCAGAAAATATACATACTTTGCATATTTAAATTTGCATTTAACAAGTGTATTTTAAAAATATTTCATGAAGAATAAGTCATCATAAATTAAAAATAAGAATGCTAGTAAAATATTGAGTATCTTTTAAATTGCAATGGAACATCAAGACTCAAACCTCTTAATTAAATGTTTCTTCACTTTATCTGACCCATGTGGTAGAAGACTTCAACACCCCACTCTCACCATTGGACCAATCAACTAGACAAAAAATAAAGACACAGTCCTAAACAAAGATCTAGACACATGGGCCAAGTAGATATCTATAGAACACTGCACCCAAAAACCACTGAATACACTTTCTTCTTAAGTGCACATGGATCATCTCCAGGATAGACTATGCACTGGGAAACAACATAAACATTAACAAATACATGAAGACCAACAAACATCAACAATCTTCTCTGACCATAAAGGCATCATACTGGAAATCTGTTACAAAAGGGAACCAAGGAGACATCCCATCACATGGAGAATGAAGAATATGCCACTGAAAGACCACTGGATCAATGAGGAAATAAAGGAAGAAATTAAGAAATACATTGAGACTAATGACAAAGAATACACAAATTTCCAGAATATATGGTATACAGCAAGAGCTGTAACAAGAGGAAAGTATATAACAACACAGGCCCACAACAAGAAACAAGAATCCAAAAAAACAACCTAGTCTCCCAACTCAAAGAAGTAGAAAAATAACAACAGAAATATCCAAAAACCAGTGGAAGAAAGAAAACAATAAAAATTCAAGCAGAAATAAATGAAATAGAAATAAAAAGATAATCCAAAAGATTAACAAAACCAAAAGCTGGTTCTTTGAAAAAATAAACAAAATAGACAAACCTCTAGCTACCTCTAACTAGGCTCACAAAGAAAAAAAATGAGAAAACTCATAAATAGAATCACAAATGAAAGGCAGAAATCTATAGGATAATCAGAGATTACTACTAATAGTTATATGCAGACAAGTTCAACAATCTAGATGAGTTGGAAAAATTCTTAAAACTATATAATCATCCAAAGCTGAATGAAAAGGAGATAGAAAACCTAAACAAACCAATTACAAGTAATGAAATTGAAACAGCATCAAAACCCTCCCAGAAACAAAAGCCCAGGTCCAGATGGTTTCACAAATGAATTCTACCAATTTTTCAAAGATGAACTGGTGCTTATCCTACAAAAACTCTTCCAAAAAATTGAGAAAGAAGGAATACTACCAAGAATATTATAAAAAGCCAACATTATACTAATAACAAAGCCAAAAAAAGACAGCACTAAAAGAGAAAAGTATAGACCAATATGCCTAATGAACACACATGCAAAAATAGTCAACAAAATCCTAGAGATTTACAACTCCCTATTATAGTATTACATCATTCTCTGTCTATATATTCACCTTTACTAACCTTTACTATTTTCATATGCGTTTGTATTGCTGTTCAGTGTCTTTTACTTTCCATTTGAAAAACTTCTTCAAGAATTTCTTATACGGAAAAAAACAAACAAAAAACATTCCTACTTTACAGCCCCATTTCCCACCCCCTCTGCTACTGTTTTCATTTAGGGCCTCATTAACTCTTACCTATATATATGTTATTTTTTAATTTTTAAAAATTTATTTATACATACAAGAGCTGGGGTACAGGCCAGAGTCGTGGGAGGTGAGAGGATTCACCAGAGACAGAGTGGGGAGAAGAACAGGCAGACTGACCGAAACACACTGCTGAGGGCAGCCGGCGAGGCAGGAGAGGTCTGCTGTGCCATGTGGGTTCCCTCCTTGGCCAGGGATTGAACACACGCTGCTGTGCTGTGGATGCATCACAGTGTGGTTCTCAACCCACTGTGCCACCGGGGAGGCCCTATGTTTTAAGATGGGAGATTGGAGCATGCTTCCACACTAGTGGAAAACAGACAGTGTTGTCCATTCAATCTCCACTGAGACTGAAACTGATGAAGGAGAGGTGGGGCCTTGAACCCAGGGGAAAAGATAAGTCTTGGGCAGAAGAAGAAAAGCTTCACTATCAGAAACTGGTTTTCTTCTAAAGATAAAATTTATTCAATTTCTTATGTTAATTTTTTCTTTCCTTTCTGAAATAATATTAGATGGTTGAATTTCTGTTGTTCTTACTTAAAAAAAAAATCAACAAACTTTCAATCCTACATTTTTTTCTATTTTTTTCGTTTTTGCTATTTCTTCAACTTCAGATCCTATTCCCTAATAATGAGCATCTATCTGTCTAGCTCTTAACCTCTCTCTCTCTCTCTTATCTTCTCCTTTTCTCCTAAGAAAGAAACCTAGGCCTCCCTGGTGACCTAGGGGTTAAGTCTCAGTGCTATCACCGCTATGGTTAGAGCTGGATCCACTTCCAGGGAGCGGACCCACAGGGCACAGCAGACCTCTCCTGTCTCACCTGCCACTCCCCTCAGCAGTGGATTACACCGGATATGACTGTTCTGCTCCCCCACTCTATCTCTGGTGAATTCACTCACATGCCCGCACTTCTGCCCTATACACCAGTTCTATGCAAAAATAAATAAAATTAAAAATAAATAAATAAAAGAATACTAAGGGAGAAAACTTTCATAATTTTTTTTTAAATCGATGTAACATTGGTATAAGAGTCAACACTGTATAAGAGTCAGAGGTATAAGATCTCTCCTTTCAGGCACTGTTACTATACCACAAGCAACACCAAGACACACAGAGTCCTCAACTAGAATATAATTAAACTAAGAGTCCATGATATTTTTTATTGACTCTTTGCACTTTCCAGTCCTCCTTACATACAACCTCTACCTTCACCCATTTTTTTTTCTTTTATTGATTAATAAATTTTTGTTACAATGTTTGCTTGCTTTTCTTGGTGTAGTCCCTTCAGAACTTCCACCACCAATTCACCCATGCACCATCACCACAGTCTCTTGTGCTCCTCCCATCCCCACCCTGATCCCAATCCCTTCCTCTTCCCCTCCTAATGTCTCTGATTGTAGTTGTCTGTTCATTTTTGTTTGGTTTGGTTGTGGTTTTATCGTTATTGCTGATGTGATTGTTATTTTTCTTTTCTTACTCACCTATATTCTCCTATGAGTGACACCCTTGTTTGTTTGGCATAGAAGAACTGGGTATAGGCCAGAGGTGAGGGAGATGGGGCGGGTGTGTGTGTGCGCCTGGATTCACCAGAGGCAGATTGGGGAGAACAGGCTGTGATAGCACTGAGCGTTAACCCACCAGGGAGGCCCTGCCTTCACCCTTCCATCTGCACTTCTACTCATGCTGCCTGTGGCTGAGGTAACACGAATTGAATTGCCAAACCCAATGGCAACGACTTTATCCACATGACGCTGATAGTTTTTTTATCTAAAATCTTTAATTTCCCTTGATTGCCATCTTTGCTCTTTCCTGTTTTTTGTCTTGTGCTCTGCTGACTCCTTATCAGGTTCCTTCCTTCGACTTTCCCTTGGCCTCATCTTGAAGGCTTCTTCTGACCCCCATTTTCCCAGAGCTGTCTCTTCCAACATTCGTGTCCTGACAATCTCTGAATGATCATCACATGTAACTTTACCCCTATAGGAGATAAATGTTACCTTCCCCAAAGGTAATGAGGCTAAGAAAACAACAGCAATTTGTGATGCTTCCATTATTAGCATTAAGGAGTGCATTCAACCCACCACTTTCAAAGCTCATGGCCCTCTGACCCTAAAGCAATAGTTTCAGGGGAAAAAAGGATAAAAGTGTTTGAAAACTGAGGTACAGGTTTCAATTTTAATAAAGTTTGGGCATTGTATAAAAAAGGAAATTTGGGGACCTCCCCAGTGGCCCAAGGGGTTAAATCATAGCACTATGAAGCTATCTGTAACCACTGCAGCACAAGTTCGATCCCCAGCCAGGGAGCTGACCCACATGGTGCATCAGAACTCTCCTGTTTCTTCCGCTGCTCCCCTCAGCAGTGTATTTCAGCCTATCTGCTTGTTCTGCTCCCCACTCTGTCTCTGGTGAATCCTCAAAAAAAAAAAAAAAGAATTTCTTGTATGCTATGTCTAATGGTGATGAATTCTGTTTTTGTTTATCTGGAAGGTTTTTTACTCCTTTATTCTTGAAGGATAGTTTTTCTGGATATACTGTTTTTGGCTGGCATTTTTTCTTTCAGCATTTTGAATGTATCATTCCAATTTCTTCTAGCCTGCAGGGTTTCTGGTGAGAACTTGTTGACCGTCTTACTGGAGCTCCCTTGTGCACGACTGACATGCTGCTTTTCTTTTGTTGTTTCTAAGTTCCGTCTTCGATAGTTCACTATAACATGGCTGTGAATTTCTTGGGCTTATTCTACTTGGAATTAACTGTTTTTCTTGAGTCTGGATGTACATTTCCTTCCCCAGACAGAGAAGTTTATTTCTCTATATTTTGCCCTCTACTCTTCTCCCTTCTGGAATACCATATTGGCCAACCTTAGAGGGTACCAATACCAATACCTATAATGCACTGTTTAAGTTCCCTACACTTTCTTCATTCCTTTTTCCTTTTTGTTCCTGTGACGGAATAATTTTATATAAACTGTCTTCAAATTTGCTGTTTCTTTCTTCTGTTTAATCAAGCCTGCTCTTGTACTCCTCTTCAGTTAAAATTTCAGTGAAGTTATTCTAATCTTCAGCGCCAAAGATGTGTTTGGTTCTTTTTCACATTTTCTCTTTGCATTTATTCTCAATTGGTCATGTATCATTTTATTGGTGTTTATTTTGAATTCTTAGGCAATTCATATACAGTCATGCACTGCTTAAAGATGGGGGGGATAAACTCTCAAGAAATGTATTGCTAGGTGGTTTTGGCATTGTCAAACATCATAGAATGTGTTATTATCCACAGTACTTTTGCTGGCACAGTAATTCAGAAGGGTATTTTGGAAGAGAAGCTGAGTCATCATTACTTCCTATTGTTCCTGTAGTACCCTGGCAGTGTGTGCCACAATTTCTTAGGTAATAGGAATTTTGGAACTACCATTGAATATGTGGTCCACTGTTGATCAAAACATCATTATGTGGCACATGATTGTACCCTGTTTCATCTGAATGGGTTCCTGGAAGTTTATAATGTTCCTTTCTATGGATCCTGTTTCTGTTTCTTTGTCTGATAACTTTGTGTTAGGATCTACGCATATGGAAAAACAGGCACTTAAGTTTTTATATAATGTCTTTATAAAGGGGAAGAAATGATCTACCGTGGCTAGTAAGTCTGGTAACTGCTGAAATCTTCTGATGAGGGATGAACTCTCTTTGGTTTGTATGTGCAATCTGTCAGTTAGAGAGGCTTGTTGGTTTCTCTTTCAGGAGATAGTAATCTCTTGTTCCCTGTGGTGTCTATCCCAGTAGAGACTACTATTACACCACTTACTATATTCAATCTACAGAACTATCCCAGTCCTAAACAAGGACTTCCTGAATTGCTAGCATCATATCTCAAGCTTCTCTGGAACTGGAATACAAGACAACTACTACTAAGTGTGCATATGATATCATATGCATATGATATATCTCAATAAGAGTGCTTGATTAGAAGTGAGTGCACCACTAGGATGGATGGCTCTGTCTTTAACGCTTATTGTATATTCCTTTATATTTCAACTACCATTCTCTTTCATCACTTGCTCTGTTCAGAGTACACCAATGATTCATCTTTCACCATTATCACCACACAGATATGTTTCATGGAGTAAATTCTTCCAGAATATGTGCATGAAGCAGTGAGAAAGCAAGTGGTTTGTATTTTAATATTTCACTTATTATTTTGAAATAATTTTAAACAAATAGGTTGCAAAAATAGTGGCATTCACTTGACCTAGTATCGTTAATAGTAACATCTTACAAAACACCAGTATAATTATTAAAAGTGGAAAATTAACATTGAACCAAGGATCTTATTGGAATTTAAATAATATCCCAATAATGTCCTTTCTCTGGTATAGGATCCCACATCACATTTCATTAATATCAGATCTCCTTAGTCTCCTCTGATTTGTGACTATTCCCCAATATTTCCTGATCTTGATACTTTTGAAAATTACCAATTGGTTATTGTGTAGACTATCCCTTGATTTGGGTTTGCCAAACGTTAAGTATGACTGTTGGCTCTATGATCTACTATCTATGTAGCCTAGTGAAGTGGGAATAATAACACTGATTTTATGTTTTAAAAATTAAATGAGGTAGTACCTATAAAAGTGCATAAAATATAAGGTCATACAATAAATGCTGTCTTTATTCCTTGTTTCTGCCTTTTAACTATTTCTGAAAGAGTATTTAAGTCAAATGTTTTACCCATAATTTAATACCTCATTTTTTAGACAAAAATCCTAAAAGTTTGCCTTCAAGTGATGGCTTAGTTTCAATACTAAAAATACCTATTGTTATAGTGAATAATAGTTCTAATTCTGAGTCTTCATTCTCTCTTGCTACTATTCTCTCTCATCATCAGTATGGTTACAAATTCCCTTTCTGATTTTTAGCTTGAGACAAAAGGGGATCCATTTTCACTCATATATTTATTAAAGATGTACTGATTCTACTGAGTGTCAGACCCTGTATTAGGATCTTGGGGAGACTAATGTTATCTCCTATCCTCACAGATTTTACAGCTAGTAGGAGAAAAGGACAATAATTAATTATAGTTCAGAGTTTGAACTGTTCAGTGTGCACTGTCTTAGGAGCAGGTAAGAATACCTAAGCTGAGAGGGGGAGGGTGGAGGGCAGACGGGAGCACGGGGGACTGAGGTGATGGTGCCCTGGTGAGATGGTGATGGGGAATACATGGGGATTGCAATTGATGTCAAATATATATAGATTTAAAAAAAAATGTTAATAAAGAAAAAAAAAAAAAAGAAAAGAATACCTAAGCTGGATTGGGGGGGGGGAATAGTCTGGAGGTTTCATGGAAAAGGTGCCATTATTTCTCAGCTAAGGTCTACAAAACATGTAGAAATTAATCAGATAGGTGAGAAAAGAGAGCAAAGCTTTAGGAGGAGCTATTGGAATTATGTGCTGAGTAAAAGTAAATCAGTTCTGAAAAATAAATCTCCTGCATTGTAAACTTGCAGCTTGAGAGAGATTTTGTGCCAAGTCCTCAGGGACTCAGAAACTTCACCAGGAAACTTCTGGCCCCAGGGTTCTGTTTTGGAGACTGCAGTTGACAGACCTAAACTTTTGGATATTATATTAAGCTTACCTCTCTGAACATCTGTGAACTGAAGTAAAACTTAAGGCTACAATTGGCTGCTTGTTCCCATTCCAAAAGTATAACAGATGTATCCCTTTCTAACAGAGGAGTCTCTTGCTTTTTAAAAAAATTAATATTAATACCATCAAAAAGTGCTTTTTAAATTTACCCTTTAACTCAGATGGTAAGTGAGCTTTTAAGGTTTTCCCAGCTTCCCCCTTTTACAGCACTCATTCCTGCGGCCTCAGAGCTGGGCTTTAATTCCAGTTGGTTCCAAAATCCCAGCCTAAGCACATAAATTTGTGATCTTGGCAAGTGTTACAAATATACCCTCTATTAAAATTGGAATTAAGGTGATTCCAATATAAGCTTTTTTTCAAGAGGTTTCTCTGCCGGGCCCTATTTTACAACCCCAATCATCTTCACTATTTTTTTTTTAAATATAAGCTGAATTCTTTTAGTTTTCTTCACGGGGAATATTCGTCAAACCTTAACTGCTTCTAAGTCAAAGCAACAATATTACATACCGTCAACTGGTGTATCAGGAGGTCCATTAAGAAGGTAATCTTGTTACTAAACAGAACATTGGTGCAGTTTTCGGAACAGTTATTGCAGGTGAGGTTGTAAACATTGATTGCATTGCAGAGAGACCTAACAGAAGGAGAAAAACACCATTTATAAAAACTGGAGCAGCTCTTCTCTAAACAATTTAAAGTACATTAAAAGAATGGTATGAAAACAACAGTCCTGGAGTAGAAGTCACTCTAAAAAGCCAAGCCAAATATTACTAGTTAAGGCCCATCTGCTAGGTATAAAAATTTATAATTTTTACCCAAAGTCCAATGTTCACTAGTACCTAATACCTCTTATTAAATT
Source organism: Galemys pyrenaicus (assembly GCA_019455555.1). NCBI lineage: Eukaryota > Metazoa > Chordata > Mammalia > Eulipotyphla > Talpidae > Galemys > Galemys pyrenaicus. The sequence continues at coordinate 181,247 of JAGFMF010012159.1, read as the reverse complement.
CTATGTTGCAGCAGCAATGGAAATGTATTTACCAGTCGATCTGATAATGTCATAATAGTCTAAGATTAGATATCACTCAAAAGATTGGAGGGTCTAGAATTCTTTGAATAATACCCAGAAAAAACGGTCTGCAAAGCTCCTGTTGCCACATCTCTTAGTTCACCGGATAGGCAAATGACTGAAGAAAGGGAGAACCCATTGAAGATGGCGGCTCTCCCTGTGAGACGATCACGGCAGAGTTGAAGTGTGAGCACCACACCTGCTTTGAGTCTGTGTGCATGGATGTGACCCAGAGTGCTCACAGAGAAGGGACTAGTAAGTGCAGTGGTCTAAGATCAAACTTGGGCCAAAGAAGTGATTTTCGTTTAGGGCATTAAAAAAAAAAAAGCATGCCATTGTTTAGAGAAACTCATAAAGTGCAACGCAACTATCATATGGAAACATTTTAGAAATGCAAAATCTCCGTTTGACCTCAAAGCTAGTACTAAATAGGATCTCTGTAGGCCCAGTATTTTTTTTTTTTTTTTTTTTTGACAAATCCTGCAGGTAACTCTGATGCACTCTCAAGTCAGAGAACTGCTGTCCTTAGAATAGTGGCTCTATAACTTGACTGAACATTGGAATCACCTGCAGATGTTTCAAAATAGATACTGAGCTCCTCCCTGGAGATGCTAGTTGGGGAATGAGTAGTTTTAGACATGTTCACGTTTCAAAAGCTCTATGGGTAATTCTGATATACAGCCAGAGTTGAGAACCACAGGTCAAAGGGTCGACCACTGTGTAAGCAAGCAAGTATTCATTCATTCAACAGACCTCTAAGTACCTATGATTTTCCAGGTACTTGGTACCAAGTGGAAAAGAGAAGCGAGCCTTTTTTCTCTTGGAATTAACCTCTATTGGGAAAGGTTAGTTTAGAGAGTCCCTGTTGTACTTGTAATCGCCTATTTTTCTGATGTAGTTGTGTAACAATTGGTAGTTAATAACTGGTAGTTTTTGAAAACTGGCCGACCACAAAATATGGTTGATGATAGAGATACTAGTATAAGATACACCTATGTTAGAATCTCAAGGCTGCAATGTGATAACTGGGCAAGTTATGAATTTAACATTCTAGTTTCCATTTGTCTCACCTATAAAGCTGGGATAGTAATACCTAAGTTTCATATAGTTGCCAGGATAATTAAATGCAATAACAGATGTAAAATACTTAGGACAATGCCTGGCATATCGTTAAAGTACTTAATGAGTAATAGCCTTTATTAGGGTTATTAATTTTTATATTCTTGTTATGAATAAGGTACAAATAAACTATTTAATAAATTGAATCAAATTTAAGCATGTCATAGAAGCTAGTATCTCCAGGATAATAAAATATAGTGCTTTCCAAAGTTTTTCATGGTAAAATGACATAGACAATGAAAAGACTCTTAAGTTGAAGGGAGCCAGAAGGAGCCTTAACTGTATCTCATGTCACCCAATGCTTGAGGACAATACAGAGAGGCTGCTCATATGGAACCCATTTATGACACATTGGTTGGAAACTTCTCCTAGCAAATCATTAAAAAAAAGCAAGTTAGCACCATTTTATTTATTATATAACATATCAAAAATTTCCAAGTGTTTTTGTAAAATTTAACAGATAATGTGTATTTATGATTATAAAAATAATTGTAATAAATCTGGGAAAGAGGCACAAAGGAATAGTAAAAATTTACCAAGAGATAATTTGGGATTTGTATTTCCAGTCTTTTTTTTTCAATTCTTAAAATATATGTTCATTTACAAATACGTAAGGAATAAATCTCTATGACATTTAATATTTTTACTTAACTCTGGTCTTCAATCTTTAAAAGAAGCTACAGAATGCTTTCTTATCAGAAATTTAAACCACAGAAAAACAAAATCAGAGCTGTTCTGCTGGGAGCAGACATAAGACCCTCCTCTTTCTGACTCTCAAAGGGTCCTGAAATTTTTGCTTAGAGGCAGAGTGTGTTTCCTTGGATACAGTAATAACTACTGAGCTTGGATACAATTAAAAGCCTCTTGGTGACTTTTTGATTAGGAATGATGACCACAGTATAATATGCACTGGAAAGGGCTCACATGGTAAAGCATCTCCCTCTTACATGCCCACTTGAGAAATCACCATAGTTAATAGTTTGTGTATCCTTCCAGAGATAGCCTATGCATATACAAGAAATTTCCCCTGAACAGAGGGTATACAAGATTTGATGGTTGAAGGGTATGCTTCAAAATCTATCTTTCCATGGCTCTTGGTTTTTGCTGCTATTAAGCAAGGTGTGGAAAGATGAGGAAGCAGCATTCTAGGTTCCAATTTCCAGTGTTCAGGTTTCAAGAACAAGGAGGCTAACTTGTGCTACTTGACTTCATTTCCCAGTCTCTGATTTGCAGCTTCAAGTACCAGCTCTTTGTTCCCTGGCTATGAGAGTCAGTGTGAGGCATTACCTACTTTCTTTTCTAACTCATCAACCTCAAAAGGAGCAGTGCCCCCAGTGGACACATCCGATATTGTTTTGGAGAGATCCAGAATCTCTTTCAACAATTTTATAAACTTCTAATGTCTTATTCTAAATTCTTTTGAATTGAATGAGAAATATTTCATCTGAGAAATATGGCATGATTTTAAAAAAGGAAGAACAGTACATTTTTGTATGCCTATATAATTTTCAACTAATTTTTTATTATTGTCAACATCATAAATAATGCTCTTTTAACAATCGAGAGTTCTTAGTGGCAAATCATAGTAAGAGAACACCTGTTAATTTAGAAAGAAAGGAAATTGGAAGACTACTGGGTATATCATAGGATTTAGAAAACACAAGTGTGTAAGTTACACTGCCTGCAAATACCCAAGTGACACATCATCAAAGTGATCTGCTGAGAAAACTTCTAGGATCATATGCTGCAATTTGAACCAAGAACACGACTTTGGACACCAATGTAGCTGCCTCTACCTGTCAAAAGAATAGTTTGGGATGTCCTTGCTGCTTTGCTTTATTTTATTACTGTCTGAGCAAAGGTTTGGAATGAGTATGCAGGGTTGTGAAGACTAGGTCTTATGTTTATATTCTAGACACGATGAAGACTGGGAAGTAAACACCTGGTTCTATAGTGGGAGGACCACCTTATACGCTTGGGAACTCTGCAAACAAGGTATGTTCAATAGCAAATATATGTACCCATATACCTAGCACAACCCACATTCATAAAGTTGACTGAACAAATCATTCTGCTTCATTAGAACTTGATACATTTAGTATGATTAAGATACAAAATTACAGGTTCCTAAAACCTATAAAAATGATATAACATTCAGAATGATGTATGACACCTACAGCTCTATAATAATGTTACTTTCTCTTTGGTTTTGATCTATAATTTTCATGATCTTGATTTTTAATATCTATTTTTCTTGTTTTTTTCCCATTATAATCCCTACAACTTGACTAAAACCATTTGTATAATAGCTAATTAGTAAATACAGTAAATAGAAAGCAAACAACACACAGTATTGGAATTTTCCTAATGTGCTCTGTGCTTTACATTAAAAAAAAACCACATTTACTGGTAAAGGGTAGAATGTGCGTCAATATCATCTCATGCTCAAAATATCTCTAAAGAAACTTCCACAAAGAAACTAGCTTTTCATGAGAAAAAAGGCAGGGGGACCAGAAATCTTAGGGTCAAGAAAACTTGTTCACTCAGTAAAACTTGTTTGAAAGACAACCTCTATTTGAAGAGCACCTGTCTTAAAAAAGATCACCTCTTTGAACCCAGCGTGGGTGGTCTGCCCAAGCTGCTTTCCCTGTAATTTAAGACTCAAATGACTGGAAGCACTTCTTAACATCAAACAGAAAACCTCAGATTTTAAAAGTATCTTCTGAGAAGACATTAAAATCTGTCTATTCTGTCAAAATATACTGCGGTTGGGTTGAGATAAAGTCTCTCTGCCCCAAGTAATCACACTACACGAGGGACTCTTCTATCAGGAAGCATTCTCACTGAAAATGTTCCCCTGAAAACTGGAGGCCAGAAAAGGCGTCACAAAACTGGCAATAAGTACAGGAGCTGATTTACACACCACGAGGATAGTAAGAGAACACAAGCCCAGCGTGCCTCAGACAGTGAAGCAATCCCTTGGGTGCTGTGAAGAAGTTACACAGAAAGCCCCAGGTGGTTAAAGCTGGAAAGAAGTTGATAATATAACTGAAGACTTTAGAAAACACTCTTCACCAAAATTCAGTTTTACATTGGAGTCAAGAGAGCAGACATTTTAAAACAACTGCCATGGACATTTTAGAACCAGAGCCCTGATACATATAATTTATCAAATACCTTTGGTATTGTATTAAGTATCTAATAAATGCTATATATATTTTACATACATGGGGGACAGTAGAAGGTTTTAAGTTCCTATAGAAGAAAATCCTGTGCCAAGTAGGCATGGAAGTACAGAGCCACATCAATGCAGGTGCAAAGAATAAACTGGAATTTTCTTCATTACTGTTTTGTCCTCATAAGAAAAGGACTGGCCTGATGTAGATAAGTATTTAAAAGGAGAGCTCTTCATAAAACACAGAGGGTGGTTAGCAAATAGAATTAGTTTGAAGAACATAATTTAGATTGACCCAGAAATTCAGACTAGGGATTTTATCAGTTCCTTATAAAAGGAAGAAATGAGTACTACTAAAACCAGAGCCTGGGACCCATCACAACTTTTAAAACATGCTTGATTTGTACTAAGCAGTTAGTTAATAAATGACATACACTTTATGTGCACTGTAGTTCACAAATTATGCTTTGCTTAAGAAAGTTCCAAACTAAGATAACTTTTTAAGATATTATGAAAAAGAACTGGAATGTTCTTGTTGCTTTACTTTACTTCTGTAGACAACCAGACTAAGCCACTTCAATGTGAGATCCCAGCCAGAATCATCCTTTTTGGGGCCCTCATCACATGCAGTACAAAGGTGGCTAAGCACACACATGTCTAAGGAAGGAACAAATGTCTTCCCTGTTTCAAGCTGAATACACAAGAATGAACAACTGTGGAAAATAATTAGTCACATTTCCCACACTTCTACTTTTTAAGTACTCATAATAATAATGGTAGTAACCATGCCCCCTACATAAAGATAAAATATCTTGTGACGTACTACTGGTATTTCAGTTTTACCTTTAGGACTAAGGATTTTTTTTTCTTTAAATTCTATTTAGGGCCTCCCTGGTGGCGAAGCGGGTTCAGTGCCACACTGTGAGGCATCCATGGCACAGCAGCGCAAGTTCAAAACAGGCCAGAGAGGGGGACCCACATGGCACAGCAGACCTCTCCTTTCTCACCCGCTGCTCTCCTTAGCAATGTATTTTAATCAGTCTGCCTGTTTTGCTCCCCACTTTGTCTCTGGGGAATCCTCTCACCTCTTGCACCTCTGACCTGTACCTTAGCTCTAGTATGCATAAATAAATCTTTAAAAAAAAGTTAAAAAAATAAATTCTATAACAGTCTCTTTTTTTTTTTTTAACACTGAAAATTCTGGTCCTCAAGAACACAGAGGATGAAAGAATTAGAATACTCCTAATTATTCATTTGCTTTATGCTATATTACAATAGATTCGAAATAGCATTACTAGCATCCAGCATGAGTTAAGCTCACATGCTGTGGCACATACCATAAACATCCCTCATTTTCAATGAGGATGTGCTAAGTATTGTTTCCAGAACACAGTTGTTTCATACTACACTCTTCCTCTTAATCTTCTTTAGCTAGTGCTATAATTATATATTCACTGCTCATGATTAGTCTGTATGTAAATGCACCTGTAGTGATGTGCTTGTCTGGAGCTTGTTCTCAGCTGGAGGAAGGTCTGTGGGCATGTATTCCAAGTTCTTGCATGTTAATAAGACATGTATGTTCCTTTTTAATGGAAAATTAATTTGTGTGGCCTATATCTATTTTCTTCTAAAATAAAATATAGTTATGAAATGTTTGATGATAATTTTTTTCTTTTTATATATCATGTGCTTTTTATTCTATCAATATACAATATTAAATAAAATTGAAGTATAATTTCTGCACAGTTAATACCCTTTTAGTGTGCAGTTTTGACAAGTGCATCAGTTGTGAAAGTGCCACTACTGTGACCTACGTTCTCCCAAGTCCCGGGCAGCTCCTTCCAGTCAACTCCTCTCTCACCCTCTGACACGCACATACTGTTTTCATATAGTTTTGCCTTTTTCAGCATGTCATACAAATGGAATAATTCCATATGTCACCTTTTGAGTCTGACTTCTTTCACTTAGAACTATACATTTGAGATACTATGCATTTTTTTATTATTGCTTTTTATTTTTGAGTAGTATTTTATTGCATGGATACCTTGTAGATTTGTAGGTGCTTATTCATTCATCAGTTGAAGGACTGTTGCTTCCAGTTTGGGGCAATTACAAATAAAGCTGCTATAAACGTTCATTTATAACTTTGGTGAGAATATATATTTCATTTTTCCAGGGTAAACTATTTAGATGTGCTGGGTCACACGTTTAACTTTATGAGAAATTTACACACTGCTTTCCAAAGCAGAAGTACCATTCTGCATTGCCACCAGCAGTGCAAGAGTTCCAACTACTTTATTATTTTTAAAAAATTTTTTGTTAACTGCATTCTTTTTGTTTTAAAAAATTTATTTATTTATTTATTTTTTGTAGAAGAGCTGGGGTGTAGGCTAGAGAGGTGCAGGAGGTGAGAGGATTCACCAGAGACAGAGTGGGGTGTAGACCAGATGAATATGCCAAAATAAACTGCTGAGGGGAGCAGAGGACAAGACAGGAGGGGTCTGCTGCTCCAGGTGGGTTAGCTTCCTGGACAGGAATTGAACTCGGGCCATGGTGGTGATAACGCTGAGACTTAAACCTTAAGGCCACCACGGAGGTCCCTAACTACTTCATATGTTTATCAGCACTTCACATTATCAGATTTTGATTTTTAGGCAATTCTAATAGATCTTATGAGGTATCACATTGTGATTGTAATACGTATTTCCTAATAATGCTGAACATCTTTTAATACATTATTTGCTATCTGTACATCTTCTTTGGTGAGGTTATCTATTCAGAGCTTTTGCATATCCACTAACTTTTACTCTGTGATGTATGCAAAGCACCCAGAACCCTTCCCAGTGGCTAACAGGAATTTAAAAATACAAACTGACAGAAAGAATGAATACACACTCTCTTCCTCACCCAAAAGAGGTGTAGAAATCACACCACCCGATTTAGAAGACATATGAAAAGCTCTGTTCCTTAACATTTTAAAACAAGTAAAATCACCTCTCCTTTGCAAACACAAACGATAGTATCACATCCATGCCTTAGTTCATCTCTGTGGAAAGTACAAGACACTTGTGTACATTATTGAACAAATGAATTTCAGGTTATAAAGCAACCTGGAATACATATACAGACTATTAACAAAAATAATGTATCTGATTATGCTCATAAATATTTAGTTGTGGCAAGAGAAAATTTTACAAAGGAATCACTTTAATGATGTCTTCTAGATATGTTAAGCAAACATATTTTAGATCTATAGTAAAGATCAGAAAAAAATATATTAAATAGAAGTAAAAAAAAATATTGAAAGATAGTACTTGACTATTTTCGGGAAGCCCTGTATGTGGTCTAACGTATGTAGCAATTTTTTTAAAATGTTATTTTATTGATATATAGAGGAAAACATAGGTAAAACACTGCAAGACATACATTTCAACAGTGCCTTCAAGGTGGCAGTCCCCAAAGCAATAAAAATGAGAGAGAAGATAAACAGGTAGGACTACGTCAAGATAAAAAGCTTCTATACAGCAAAGGAAACATTTAACAGAACAAAAAGAAACCCCACTGAATGGGAAAAAAATCTTCGTGCTCCACACAACAGACAAGGGTCTGATCACAAAGATATACAAAGAACTCATAAGACTCAAGAAAAATAAAGTAAAAAACCCAATCAAAAAATGGGCAGAAGAGCTAAAAAGGCAATTCTCCAAAGAGGACATACACATGGCCAATAGGCACATGAGAAAATGCTCAACATCCCTCATAATCAGGGAAATGCAAATCAAGACCACAATGAGGTACCACCTTACACCAGTAAGAATGGCACACATCAGAAGAACCAACAACAACAAATGCTGGCGAGGATGTGGAGAAAAAGGCACTCTGGTACACTGCTGGTGGGAATGCAAGCTAATCCAACCATTATGGAAGGCCGTACGGAGGTTCCTCAGCCTACTAGAAATGGAACTACCACATGATCCGGCAATCCCACTCCTAGGAATCTACCCAAAGGACACAAAAACACTGATCCAAAGGAGCACCTGTACTCCTATGTTTATTGCAGCACTATTTGTAATTGGTAAGACCTGGAAACAACCCAGATGCCCAAAAGTAGATGACTGGATCAAGAAGATGTGGTACATATACACGATGGAATATTATTCAGCAATCAGAAATGAGAAACTAGGGGCATTTATAGAAACATGGATGGAACAGGAATGAATTATACTCAGTGAAACAAGTCAGAAGGCAAGAGAAAATATCGGATGTCTTCACTATTAGGAGGAATATGAAAGAACAACAGCAACAATAAAGAATAAGCTCAAGGAATTGGGCAATTATAACCAAAAGTAAACAAAAAAACTCAACAAGACCAAAAAGCCAGGATAAACCAAAGGGACCATGGGGGGGGGGAACGGGGAGGGCAAAGACGGGGAAGATGCCAGAGGGTGCACAAGGGACTGAGGTGATAGTGCACCGGTGAAATGGTGGTGGGTACTCCCTGGGGACTACAAATGATGTCAAATATAATAAATAAATAAATAAATAAAAAGAAAAAAATGTTATTTTATTGATGAAATTAGAAGGTAATAAATTAGTACAATTAGATGAACAAGTTTTGGTTAATGAGCAAATGTCTTCTAAGCAAGAAATCTGTGGCATCATGCAAAAATTTAAAAAGGAAGAAATTATTCAGTTTTGACATCTTTGGTAACCACAGGGAAGATAGACTTGTGATAGAACTTGTGTCCTTTTGGTTTGTTTTGCAGTGGACATTGGGACATTTGGATCAATGAAATATGAACGAAAATTTCTCACTGGCACTATGATGACTATTGCAAACTTACACTGCCTTGCCTGTCTCCTGTTCCATTCTTCCTAGTGGTGAGTGGTTGTAGTGGTGGGTGGAGTCAACATCCAGGAATAGTAAATCTAAGCTCTCGACGGGGCCTTTAGAGGGAGGCTTGAACAATCAATCTTCATTGTGCGATATAAATTATAAGCAGCCTACATTTGAGTTTGCATCAAAATTCAATGTAACAAAAACAAAAGATAATACTGCATATCCAATTCTACATTGTAACATTTTAATAACACCAAAATTAATTTTAAAGGAAATGATTTTCTTAATTATAGTGATGCCTCAGAGCAAAGAATTAGAAATCTTAAACTAGATTTATTATTTTAAGGGTCTTTGTTTAATTGGTCAACTTGGTACATGTAGAATAGACTAATTATTCCACAGAGACACTTAAGTTTTACACACACACACACACACACACACACCCCACATACACACTCTTAAGCACCAACCTAATTAGCCTTTATGTAGTTGCTAAATTAACCTCCCACTGAGAAGGTGTTACGTTTCAAAGATTACTATAATACATTTAAAAATGTAGGATGAGCATCAAATTAATACTGATTTTAAACTCTAGTACAAAAGCACTATTTTAAATGCTAACATAAATCTGTTAATACATAAGAGAATTATGATTACCAAGTCTTTGATATGTTTTTAAGTAGGATCTGGATATATAATTTTAAATTCACAATTACACATGTTGGCTCTGAGAAGACCCCAGGTGGCTTACAGTGTTAAACGCAGATTAAAGTTGACACAACTAATTTCTTTACTTTAATCTTATTAGTGGCACAACAGCTGTCAACTGTAACCATCTCTGTGCAGCCATTTGAGACATGAACAAAATGCCTCAATATATCAAATGGAGAAGAGTATTTATCAATCACTATAGCTAATGATCTTGCCCCTGGTTTGTCTTCGGGAGAGTTAGTTACTTTTGGTAATCCCTAATCTAAAAATAGATATCTAAAATTATATTAAAATAATCCTATCTAGAAATAAGGAATTATTCATTAACAATGAATTGCATTCTAAATTTCACCCACATTGGTAAGTGCCATTTTACTAACACTTACTGAGGGTCTACCACACTGTCCATGAGGTAAGGCATGGGTTCTGATCCTAGCACATCCATATGTGTTACTTGTGGGAAGTGGATCCTCTGAAGAATTTATTTGGTATCTGCCACCTGATTTAAATTCTGAAAGGGAATTTAAAGCAACTTGGAAATAAATTTCTTTTGTAGACATCACTGCTCTATCTCCCCTGAACACTGTCTCCTACATGCAAACTAAGTAGTGTTAGTTCATCTTCCTAAGTTCTGTTATATCGCTTTCTTGGTCTCCTGACTATTTGGTGGGAAAAATGATTCTACAACCATTTTCTATGCCCACACCAATAAAATGCTACTAAAAAAAAAAAAAGAAACAAAAAACCCAAAAACCTATCAAAGAAAGAGCTTCTCACACTACAAATAAAAAACTAAATAAACAAAGTAACAAAAACCTCCACGCCCAAGAAGTTGTCACAGTAAAAAGGAAATTTAACAAGTACATACAGACTAATATATGGCTCTTTGATGAAACCAAGCAGGTAGTTAAGGTAAAGAAGGAAGAATACTAGAATAGGATCTTATTTGCCAATCTGATGACTGAGGCAAAATTGTTCTCTTTAAGCCTTAGTTTCTTCATTTACACAATGTAATCAACTGGTGAAGACATGCCAGAGACTATGCTAAATAAATGTAATATATTTATAAGACAGTTTTACCTTTCTTGTATATCTGATAACACCATGTGTTTTTGCAGGGGTGCAGAAAAAGTCCTTTGCAAAGGCTTTCTTGTTTACTTATCTATACCCACAATACTAAACAAAGTGCTAAGTATATGTAGCAATCAATGTGTGTTAAATGACTGAATTCCATACTAGATTCTATCCATCACTGGCAACCCTCAGCCACCCTCCAGGCAGCATCCCAAACCATGGGTCTACCCCCTAGTGCCTTGGGAACCAGAACACACCTCATACTGGGCTGCACGGGGTCTCACCCAGTAACAGTAACCTTCAGTAATCCCTGGTGGTTGCCCACTGGTGAGGTCCTGACAAAAGAAACTGGCAGGCAGAATAACACAGTGAATGGCCATAGAAGCCCAAAGGGGAACACAACACCACAGAAGGAAAACATATTCCCAGATACCAAACACGAAGACATGAAAGATCTGTTCCTCTTATCAGATACAGAATTCGAGCTTGGATCACAAAGAAATTCAAAGAACTCAGAGAAGATGCAAGAAAGCAGGTCAAGAATATACAAGTAAAACAGGAAGCTATAGCTATTTTAAAATTTCTTCTTTTATTTTCTTGTTGACCCAGTGGTCTTTTTGTGTTGGTCAATGTCCATGAAGAAGCAAGACAGAATAAGAAAAAGAAAACAAAGGAAAAAAAGGGTATACTTAATGAACTATCCTACACAATGAGGAAGGGCAAAATAAGAATAACGGGTATCCCAGAAAGGGCAGGGAGCCAAAAAAGAACAGAAAATATTTACATGCAAACACAATCAACAACCTAGGTGAAATGGAAAGATCCGAAGAATTATACAATTATCTAAGATTAAATAGGAAAGAAATAGAAACACTCCCAGAAAACAAAAGTCCAGGACCAGATGGCTTCACAGGTGAGTTCTACAAATCTTTCAAAGACAAACTAATACCTATCATGTTCAGAATCTCTCAATAAATTGAGAAAGAAGAAATACTTTCAAGCACATTTTATAAGGCCAACATTATACTAATACCAAAACAAAAACAACACAAAAAGAGTAAACTAGGCCAATCTTCTTAGTGAATACAGATGGAAAAATCCTTAATAAAATCTTAACAAACTGAATCCAAGAATGTGTTAAAAGGATTATACATCATGATTATGTGGGATCATTACCAGGAACAAAGTATGGTTCAACTACTGAAAATCAATCAATGTAATTCACCACATCAACAAAAAAGAAAATAAAAACCATGTAGTCAATAGTAATAGGTGCTGAGAAAGAATTTTTTAAGATTGAGCATCCCCTTAGATGAAAACCCTTGAAAAACTGGAGATAAATGGAACATAAATTAATACAAGTAATAAATAACAAACCCATAGTTGTATCATTCAATATTGTAAAACTGCTGAAAGCCTTTCCACTAAGATCTGGTATAAGACAAGGATGTCCACTCTCACCATTACTGTTTAACACAGAATCAGAACTCCTTACTACAGCAACTAGGCAAGCAAAAACTATAAAAGGAATCCAAATTGGGAAAGAAGTAAAGCCATCGTTATTTGTAGGTGTTATGATAATATACAGACAAAACCCTAAAAACTCCATGGAAAAAAACAAATTAAAACAATAAACCAATTTAGCAAAGTTAGGCAGGCTATAAAACCAACACAAAAACTCAGTGCATTCCTGTATGCAAACAATGGGATAGAAGAAATGAAGAAGCCACCCTCTCCACAATCTCACCAAATAAATAATTGAACAAACAAACAAACAAATACCTGGGGAATAAACCTAAAAAGGTTATGAAGGATCTATTCAAGGAAAACTATAAAGAATTGTTAAAAAATTAGAAGACATAAATGAAAAGCTATTCTGTGCTCATGGATTAGAAGAATCAACATTGTCAAAATGTTTATTCTACCAAAAGCAATTCACAGATTCAACACAATTCCAATAAAAACATCAATGGAATTCTTTAAAGAAATAGAATAAATTTACTGAAATTGATATGGGACCACAAAAGACACTGAATGGTTAAAGCTCTCCTGACGAAATAGGGGGAAAAATGGTGGCATTATCCTTCCAACCTTCAAAGTATACTAACAGCCACAATAATTAAAACAGCAAGGTTTTAAAACAGCAAGGAACAAAAACAGACACATAGACTAGTGGAATTAAATTAGAGCTCAGAAATAAAACCTGACATATAGGGACAGCTAACCTGTAACATAGCTACTAAGAATATACATTGGGACAAAGAAAGCCTCTTCAATAAATGGTGTTGGAAAAACTGGAATGCCACATGCGAAAGAATAAAACTAGACTACTATCTTACACCACACACAAAAATCAAGTCAAAATGGATAAAAAACTTAGATATAAGACATGAAACCGAACATACATAGAAGAAAGTACAAACAAAACATTCCATGACATAAACTTCAGATATATCTTTGTAGTTTCATCTCTAGCAGCAAGGCAAACAAAAAGAATATAAACAACTATGACCACATCAAACTAAAAAGATTTTGCACAATGAAAAGAGACAGCAAACAAAACACAGAGACAGCACACTGAATGGTGGAAAATCTTTGTACAGCATACATTTGACAGAGGACTGATATTGAAGATATACAAAGAACTGATACAACTCAACGAAAAAAAAAAAAACTTAATCAAAAAGTGGGTAGAAGAGCTAAATACCACTCTACCAAGCAGATAAACAGATAGATAGCAGACACATGAAAAAATGTTCATCATCGTGAATCGCAGAAATGCAAATCAAAACCACAGTGAGATACCACCTTACATCAGTAAGAAAGGCACGTATCAAAAAAACCCCCCAAAAACCAAAAAACTAGCAACAATAAATGTTGGCGAGGATGTGGTAAAAAAGGAACTCTCCTACAGTGGTAGTGGGCATGCAAACCATACCAGTGAGAATGGTCCATATTTAAAGAACAAAAAAAAGAAAATAAAAAACAAGTGTTGGTGAGAACGTGGAGAAAAAGGAACCCTCTACATTGTTGATGGGAATGTAGACTGGCCTAACACCCATGGAAAGCAGTATTGGAGGTTCTTCCAAAGACTTAAAATGGATGTCACATGACCCAGAAACCCCATTTCTGAGTTTCTACCCAAAGAACATAACGCTAATTTGATAGGAAACCTGCACTCTGATGTTTATTGCAGCACTATTTACAACAGCCAAGATATGTTATTAAAACATAAGGCCCCAGAACAGATGAATAATCATGTGGTATATATACACAATGGAATACTGCTCAGCAATTAAAAAAAAGAGAAACTCACGCCATTTGTGGCAACATGGGTTGGAACTGGAAAGGATTACGCTAAAAGAATTAAGTCAGGGGCCTCCCTGGTAGTGCAGCAGGTTGAGAGCTGCACTGTAAAGCATCTGCTACACAGCAGCATGAGTTCTGTCCTCAGCCAGGGAGGGGACCCACATGACACAGCAGACATGTCCTGCCTCACCTGCTGCTCTCCTCAGCGGTCTATTTTAGTCCATCTGCCTGTTCTGCTCCCTACTCTGCTGTGGTGACTCCTCTCACCTCCCACACCTCTGGCCTGTACTCCAGCTCTTTTACGCATAAATATATTTTTTTTTAAGAAAAGAAGTCAGAAGGAGCAAGGTAAATACTGGATGGTGTCATGTATATATAGAATAGATATAGAGAAATCAAACAATGGGTCAGACAAACTTTAAAACCAAGCCTTGAAAGCTGACCATACAAGTGAGGCATTCAGGAGGGGAGGGTAAGGGAAGGGGAGTGGAAAGGAAGGCAGGGAGAGCAGTACAAAGATTTGATGGAGAGCCATGGGTGCTTCTGTGGTGGAAGAGCCACGGTGACCACATCTGGGGGAGGAATCCCACACTTTGAAGACATTAGCAGGGATGTAAGACAATGGCACTTCATTAAGAAATCAATTAATTAAAAAACAGAGGCGATCAAAGAGACATGACAACTTAAAAAACACAGAAAAGAAAGCCCTTCTAGGTACCCGAGTATGTCATGTTCGGATAGACACTCAGTAATATAGAGCTGCTCCAAGGTTTCCCTGAGAGGAACAAAACTAAATCCAAAAATGTCTGTCCTGAAATGATAAAGGCCAGTGGTTTTCTTCCTTCCGCTAAGTGCTATAAAGTTATCTCACTAACAAAGCCTCATTTGTCTTTTTCATATGATGGCTCTTCCTACAGCTGAAGTGGCACTGTGAAATCTAATAGAAAAGCGTTACCTTGACCTACATATTGCTGCTAGAGGTACTTCTGCTACATATTGCTCCCATTTTGAGAATGGGAGGGAGAACTACTTTGTGATCTTTTCACCTTCTAAACATCTTAGCCTAATCTTCAAAATAGGCAATTTTAGAAAATAATTGGCAAAATGATTATGTTCCACATGAACAAACTTGTCTTTTATTATCAGTTTTGATGATGGTCCATTATGATTTAGTCTAAGAGAATAGATTCTAAGGAAACACACATTTCTGTTGTTTGTAAATATAAGGCAATGTTACTAGGATTCAACTAAGTCCTAATTATAAAATTAATGACAAGATAAGCAATTTGAAAACCAAGGGCCACTAAGAAAGAGATAATGAACATGAGTACTGTTGCTATTTGTTTATAGGAATGTTGATAGGCCTTCAACAATACATATATTTTCCTACTTTGATTCTGAAGATAAGCTCTGCCTTTTTTGCTTTTAAGACTGTTTACCTTAGATCCTGGTACAGCAAGTTTAATGCACATAATTTTCTACACAGATTCTCCAAGCTAGGGTTAGAAGAAGAAAGTAAAGTTCAGCCAGTCCCAGCTTGTACCCTTGAGAACTGAACTGGTAGAGTGTGCCTTTTCTCTTTATTTCTGCTCTATGCTATGGGTGCTCATTCATTCTCTTTGATGTGAAAGAACTTAGAAAAACAACTATGAGATCACAACACAAACATTTTTAACCTAGTGTAAGTTTAAAATAAAATATATATTTAAAGGTATTTGTGTTTAAAGGTATCTGCTCCTTTGCTTGGAGGGGACAGAAATTCATTCAAAATATTTAAAGTTAAAAAACCCATTTATGTAAGACTACCATGAACTTTCATGTAAATACGGGAGAAAATGAACTACCAGACCTCAGGAGGGTGGGAAAATGCCCACCATGTGCTCTCATGTGTCACCCCCATCTTACTCATTCATGAAGCAGTTCTGGTCTCCTCCTTTTTTCCCAAATGGCTTCTGTAAGTATGCTAAACTGAAGAGTAAACACAGTCCTGCAATGGACACCCCAGAAGTTACTCTATATGACCCATGGGTCCCCTGTAGAGGTACCTTAGTGGCAGGCTTTCGGGCCTCCATGGCACTGCTCTGGGCCAACCCCATCTGGCTGGGCATTCACCATGAAGGAATGGGTAACTTTAGGTGTTTGATTTGGAAACTATTGTCTTCCCCTTTTCTTTGCTGCACACTAATTGTATTATAATTCCTTTCCATTAAAGGTCTTAAGCACTAGAGTAGGTTTTGTCTTGATGCAGTGGATGGCAGAACCTATTTAGAGTGGGAAGTTTTGGGATTGTGGGGTGCCCCTCACTCTGCCCTGATCAGTTAGTTTAACTTTTGGGGCTAGATTTTAAGTTCCAGCACCTAGTTGATGGGAAGATAACTCTTGAGTCAAAGGTCAATTCTTGGATTAATCAGGGATGGCCACTGAGGGAGTGTCACATGGCATACAACACAACATAGGTGCAATGCCTAGAATGCAGAAGTAGTGGGAAGTAGCAGTTACAGACACACGATATATTTATAGGTTTACAGAAAAGTAAAGATGCTGCGTGAGGTCTAACTGGCAGAGTGGTTAGAAGCAGGAGAAGCCTGTTTGGCTCAGATGTGACTATATTTTAAGCCCAGAGTCTGGAACACTGATACAGTGTCCCCTTTCATTCTTAGTTCCATCTGTGAGAGAAATAACTCACTGATGTATTCAAACAATATTTACTAAGATGCTGTATGATTTAAAAATAATGTATTTAGGTTTCTTATCCCAAGAAATTACAATCTATTTGGGGAGATGACAGCACAGCAAATCGAATACCAGGCAATACAGTCATTAATAAAGTGTTGAAAAGAGCTATTCTCTTATCTGACATTTTCCCCTCAAATGATTTAGATGAGGATACATTATCTTCTAAAGATCAACTTCAGTGTTGGCACAAAGTTAAAGAAGCTAAATTAGAAGCCAACTCAGGATCCAAAAAAGGATCTTGACAGGAAGGGTTAAAACTGACCAGGATGAAGTTTGGACTTAAGGTAAAAGAAACAAACATCCAAGTAAAAATAATAGATCATAGCTTCTTAGAAGTCATATGACAGATTTATGGCTGTAAAGCTCAGCAATTAAGTACTGTCAAAACAGTAACAATTACAACAAAAATTACTGATATTAAGTGTTTGCTTTGTACTGGACATTTAATAAACACATGCACTTTTAGTTCTCACACAGCCAATGAGCCCCACCCTGTTTGGTAATGTTACCATTTAACTGAAGCTCTGTTATACAAGTGATGTAGCTGGTGGTGAAAAGCAGAGATTTAAGTTCAGATCTGACTATACAGTCTGTGTATTTTTCCACAATACCAAGTTGTCTGCTTTGCTTCATGTTGGTGAAACTATTTCTCTAGAAAAAAATTATGTCCAGAGGGACACTGGAAGGAGATAAGCAAGACAACAGAGAAAAAAATAGGGCCAGTTAGTTCTCCAACAGAACAGCCTAGAGTGACCTGGTAAATCGATAACTTGGCCCTGTTGTTGCCCATGAATGTCTGCCAAGAACAGGGAATACCAAATAGATAATGGTGAGCAGGACGAGATTCAGTGCAGTGGTCATTTTTGATAGGACCAAAGGTTCACTGGCTTCTTTGTGCACTATGAACTATTACTGCCTGAAAGAGTGTGGACAAGTGGCAGGTCTCAATTTTATTATCATTGCATGTAAATATACTATAAAAATACAACACAAGGGTTTGGCTACAACGTCTAACCACAGCAGATCCATTTTCTTATTTACATAATATGGGAAATTCTTTATGCTCAAAGAAAATGACAAACCACCATTCACTTCAAATGTTAAAAGCTATGTTAAATAACGATGTTATTTAACCACAGAGAAGTCAAGACTATGTCATTCATTCTTTCAGGCTTGTATTTAGCAGTGAGAGTCAGGAGGTGGGCAACACGAGCCATCCTAAGGCAGCGACACACGGCATGAAAGGACCTTGCTTCAGGGCAACCTTTCCTGGCACAGAAGACAGTTCCGGTGGAGCACATTTATTAAGAAGGATTGTTTTGAAATACCACATGCCTAAGTCCTCATATAATTTAGAAAGGATTCAAGCAGTTTTATTGACTTTCCCTGATATTCACACAAGCAAAACCACCCACTGAAGATTCAAGACAGTTTCAAAAATTTGAATTTTCAGAAGAATTTATAATTCTTAATTTCACATTTAAAAATTTCTGCTGGATTGAAATATTCACTCACAGGAAATTACCCAGCAATAATTAGAGGGTATGAGCAGAGTGGTAGGAAAAGGGGAGCAAGGAGCTTAGGGTCACAGGGGCAATGAAATATCAGCTTGCAATCACAGGTAGTCTACACAGTAACTGCAGACGATCCACAAGGTAACTGTTACTAGAAATTGGCTAAACTGCCAGAAAATCTCTTTCTGCTTATCGCCAAGAAAAATTAATTAATTCAGGAGGAGAAAACCCAAACAGTTCCCTAGGTAAAGAGTCATGAAGAGCCACAGGAGGAAAGAAATAGCATGCTAAGGTGGGAGCCCATCAGATATGGGAGAGGATGGTCTGGCTAATAGAGAGCCAACGAAATACAAAGGGGCCAAGGACATACTTCTAGGAACCAGGGAGGTGTGCCCTGGATCCATGGACCATGGGAATGTACCCAGGAACCTGGACAGGGTGCCCATGGACCGAGGGAGTATGTGCAGGGATTACGGAATGCTTAAGGCGAGGGCAGGAGTCCATGCAGGAGAGCAGTTAAAAGCAATTTGGGGAAAAAAAATGGCACCCGAATTAATTTGCTGACTCATGACTGCCAGTGTGCAGTCTACATCTTAGTCTGAAATAGCAGTAGAGCTCCTCTTGCCCTTCCCTGGGAGAGCAGCAGAGCAGCCTCAGAACTCCTATCCTGCAGCACCAAGAAGCGGGGCTAGCTTAGAAAGCAGAGTCACCATCTGAGCCGAGAGGCAGGGCCGGAAGTCCACCGCCCTGAGCGCTGGCTTTCTTGGTGAGTGGGCCCTGACGAAAACACAAGTCTGCTGACACACAGTGCGATGAGCGAACAGCCTGTCATCCTGGCACTGGCCAGCTGGTGGCCATCAGAGAAGCACTGGTCTGGTCTCTCAGACTGCCAAGGCTCCTTCCCAAAGTAATGTGAAAATCTTGCTTAGGCTTTTAATTTTTTCAGTAACTGTGGAAACCTCTTCTGTTCCCCAAATGAGAAGCACATATAGGCATCAGGACAAGTTTTTTTTTTTTTTTTTTTTTTACCATAATGATAACATGTATTTTGGGAAACAAGTACTCAATCTAGGTTACCAGCCAAAGAACACAGTGCCATGCATGCTGAGACTAGGAAACAAGACGACAAGCAAAAAAAGCGCTATAGATCCATTTAAGATGAATGGTATGAATTATTAACAGTTATCAAAGCGCTGTCCCCAAAAATCAAATGGCATTTCTTTTCTTATCTCAAATATTTATGTTTCATTCTTTCCTTCCTTCTCCACTCCCTGTCAATTAACCTATGCTGAGTGATGACAAGAGGCCAAAGCCATGCACTGCTAGTAAAGTCCGTTCTGATAAGGACCCTCTTGGGTCAGAAAACCCTGTGCATGCTGGAACTGCCCAATAGCAAGTTCTGTGCTCCACAGAGACATAGCCTTACTTGAAGAGTAGCTGTGCTTTCTGCCTGTACGATCTACCTTGCCAGAAGAGCAAAGGAACTCAAACTAATTTCAGCAGCCAAGAGCTGTACTTAAAATATCTCAAGTCCAAGTCAAGTCGATAACCAGACCACTACTTTAAAAACTGTCACCTAACATTCACATAACACTTTCAAGTTAACAAAAGTCTCACATACATTACTTCAACTGATCTCCACAGCAGCAATGCCTGACGAACATGATTACTACTGTTTAACAAAATGAGAAAACAAGATGCGATGAAATTAAGGCTCTTGCCCAAACTTTCCCAGCTAGTAACTGGCAGGGGTAAAACTGATCCAGGTTCGTCTAACTCAAACTTGTGATATTTCTATTTTACCAAAATGTCTCTTAGGAAATAAGATAACATATTCTTGGAACTTTTTTTCTGTTGTAGCCAATGAAGCACTTTTGTTGGGTTAATTAAACATTTAAAAGCCTTGAGTGATAAAAACAAACTTTTATCAAAACCTCCCATTTAAACTGTAAATATGAGTTTCCACAAAATATCTGGAAATTGCGCAAGTTACACATGGACAGGAATACAATAGTTCTGAAATAATGCTGTCTGCTACTACCTTCCAGGTGGTCAAGGAAAGCAGATCTTAGGTCTAAAGGCTCCACAGGATCCTATGACAAAGAGCAATTTTCAGTAAAGACCAAAAGTGCAATTCAGTTCCCAGTTCTTTGGCTGAGACTCTAGACTGAGGCAGTCTTGGCCTCAGACTGCTCTTCCTGTATTTAGGGGCTTCAAGTTTCACAGCTAAGGCCTTTGTTTAATGTATTTATTCACCTCTTTTTTATACGCAACACAAAAAGTGAGCTTTCCATTACTTCTATTCATTTCTGTTCATTTTCTGTAAACTGTTAGAACTGCCCAGGAATTTATCAATTCTTCTTGATTTAGGATTAGAGTAGGTCTGAGACCAAAGAGATTTCCTCAGTAAGGCTTTTAGGCTCAATTTGAGTTTTGTAAGTGACGTCCGGCACCTCTATTTGCCCCACTAATGAGGAGTGTAAAGCTTTTGTTATTTAAGCCTGAATACACATACAATTTTTTTGTGGCCCCCCATATGGAAACCATAGGGCAGAAATGATTCACAAATGAAACGTGAAAGACAGATTAAAAAACTATACTTACTTGGGAGGAATCCGGGAACCTGTGTTCACATTTGTGGTTGGGACCACGACTTGAAGAATGTGTTCAAGGGCTGTTAATCCACCAGCAACTTGAAATGCAATCTGATCTGTCACATTCTAGACAGAAATAAAAATACAAATTAGCCCAATTTCACAGGCATAGAATCATAGCCAAATGAAAAATTTAGTTGTAGTGTGAAGTACTCCATCAGTTGAATTATTCTACAAATATTTACTGAGCACTGTGTGCTAGGAATTATAGGTTAAAAGTGGCGAACACAGAAGACATGACTGCTGCCCACCGTGAAGCTACATTTTAGTGGATGAGACCAAAATTAAGTAATTACAAATAAATTATTTCAATTGTGCTAAGTATCTTGAAAGGAAAGGATAGGTACTCTGAGAATAACGGGGGAATGACTATATCCTGGGGGAATGGTAAGCAAAGGCTTATCTGAGATGTTGACGTGTTCAGACAGGTGAAAGGGGAGAGGATGATGTGATCCAAGAGAGGAAAAGAGCATCTTATACAGAACTCTTCAGCAATATTAAAAAAAAAGATTATTTTATAATTAACACTACCACCTAAAAGACAAATATTTTATAATTAACATCACCACTTAGTGTTTCTTCTCCTAGAATTTTTTTCTTCAGTAATACAAAAAATCCAATATTTAATAATTTAATTATTTTTAATTACTTCAGCTATTTTAGGGAAAATATTACGTACCCACTATAATACACACATGCACACAAACATATACATTACATATAAATAACATATAGTAGCCATTATGCTAATCAATAATAACCAAATGACTATGATTATATCTATACAAATACAACTTCTGAGTTGTATATGATTTTTGTGGGAAGGAACTTCTCAAGTTCTTTGCCTTCCTCTGGCATGGGGAGAGCAAGCATACAGTGTATTAGCATTTTAGGATGTTTTTAAGATGAAAATACCTTATGTTGAAGGTCTCCTATTCTTATGCTGAAGTCTCAACCTAGTACCTCAGAATGTAAAAGTTTTTTTTTTTTAAAGATCTAATTATTTATGCATACAAGAACTAGGGTACAGGCCAGAGGTGTGTGGGGGTGGTGAGAGGATCCATCAGAGACAGAGTGGGGAATAGAACAGGCAGAGCGACTGAAACACACTGCTGAGGGGAGAGGTGCAGGAGAGGTCTGCTGCGCCATGTGGGTCAGCTCCTGTGCCAGCGGCAGGGATTCAAACCCATGCTGCAATGGCTGCAGTTTGCTTCATAGTTCAGGGAAGCCCTGTAACTTGCTTTTAATAAAAGAAAACACACACAAAAAAACAATAATAATAAATGAATAAAAACGAAATTATCAAGCAACTATAAATCAGAGACATTCTGCAAGGGAGGGGGAGGTAGGTAATCAAAACAGGAGAGAAGTGCACAAGTGACTATGGTGATAGTTTATAGGTGAATTGGTGGTGAGAATTTTACAGGGACTACATCTGAAAGGAGAAAATATATAAGCATACACTGTACAAAAATGAACAATGATGTAAAAAATATACATATAAATAAAAAAGTAGTTAACTTAAAATGAGGCTGTTAAGGGGGACGGCCCTAATCCAGTATGTCTGGTATCCTCATAAAAAGAGGAAGAGGTGCCAGGGTCATATGCACAGAGGCTCTATGGGGATACAATGAGAAGGTTGTAGAAACCAGGATGGAGGGAAACTAAACCTGTTAACACCTTAATCTTGGATGTTCAACTGCCAAAATATGAGAAAATGAATGTACGGGGGCCTCCCTGGTGGCACAAAGGGATAAGTCACAGCACTAAGAAGATACCCACAGCCACTGCAGCACGAGTTTGATCCCCGGCCAGGAAGGGGACCCACATGGCACAGCTGACCTCTTCTGTCTTGCCTGCTGCTCCCCTCAGCAGTGTACTTCTATTGATCCTCCTGTTCTGCTCCCCATTCTGTCACTGGTGACTCCTCTCAACCCCTGCACATCTGGCCTGTACCCCAGTTCTTGTATGCATAAATATTTTTTAAAAAAAGTATGTCATTTAAGCTACCTAGTCTATGGTTTTTAAAAAAAATTTTCACTGTACTGTAGACCAACATTTTGTAAAATGTAACACAAATGAAAGGCTGAAATATTAAAATAAAGAGGTACTAAATAGGAACCCACATTTAAATATACACAAGAAATATAAAATTACTGTGAATTTGCTAAAATCTATTCTTGCTTTGTGCATTTCCCACCCATGCTCTTGTGACAGTGGTGCTGGCTCATGGGATACAATTTTGAGGAGTCCTGCTCTGGATGTCTGCAGTGCAATGAGAATGATATTTTCCAGAGTAAACATGATCACGTTACTCCTTGTTTAAAGCACTCGAGTGCCTTCTTCTTCACTGTCTACAGAATAAAGTAAGGCCCACGCTGCTGGGCACAATTCCTTAATGTGCGCCCTCTCTCACAGTCTCTTTCCTGCTGTGCTCCTGCCCTGTCGTCCCAATCTCCCATGCAGCCCAATGCTCCTGTGTACTCTGCGTTTTTGCATATACTGTTTCTTCCGAGAAGGGATGATCCTCGAGCTTTTCAGCTTTGTATTCCCACTAAGCTCTGAGCTGTTTGAGGTCGGGACCTCGTCTGTTCTATCACCACATTCCCAACACTTAAGTGGTGAGGACTGCATTCAGTAAATGTTGTGTCAGTGGTGGATGAATGACAGTTTTGGGAAATAAAGTTGATACTTTTATGTGATCTTACCTGTGAGAACATAGTCAATAATTTCTCTGGATGATCCCAGGATAACACCTTTTATTCTTGTGTTTGTGCATACCCTGCAGAATAGTTTTTCCTAGTACTGAATTTCATGGTCAAAGAATGAAATTTAGTTTTTCAAGACTGAGGGACATGTTCATCTTGAGTCTCCTTAGTAACCAAGAGAAAGAAGCTTAAACTCTTTACTTGTGCTCCATTCAATATAAAGTCTTTATATATGTAGATGTCTCTCAACTTAGAACAAAGTACATCATGCTTCAAACTGAGCAGATGCACAGATTGATGCAATCTGTCTGTAGAAAATGAGAAAGAACTAGGTCAGCGCTGTGGAAGTCCAGGGGAGAAGGACTGAGTAAAAGCAGATCAGTTTAATGTATACATCTATGCCTTAAAAACAGAACTCAAAGCCTTTTATGCGGTGCCAACAGCATGGATGTGACCTCTTGAAAAACGTTAGACATAGGCTCTAATAGACATTAAGCAGGAAAAATAAGCTAATTTCAGGATGATAAAGGCCATTCAAAGCCAAATTTTCACTAATGTATTATTGAAATTGAAGTTTTAATTTATCATTTGTAGTTTTTCAAGGAAATAAAGTCAAAAACAAAACCAACGAAAAAAACACCTCATAAATCTCCCATGGAGTTAAGGAGAATCCTGGTTCTGTGTACTTCTGGATTATAGATGCAACAAGTCACTCTCGACTCTCTCCCATAGGCAAGGCCATGTGGAAACATTACATGGTGTACTAACTTCTCCTGCATGTCCCATATCAGTCCCTGTTCACCCACCCTCTCTGCCCGACCTCGGAGCCCCAGTTGCTCTTCCAGAGTGCTGGCTCACTCATCTCTGCAGTCCCAGGCTGGTGCACCAGGAATGTAAACATGTGACAGGTGAGTGGCTCAATAAAAGGGTGACCAGAGAAAAAACTTCTTTTGGACAGAAAACTGTCCCATGAGAAAAGATAGATGACATAAGGTAAGGATTGTTAACACCCCGCACTGGATCCCATTCCCCTTCTCCCTTCTCCACCTCAATGTGGAAGAAACGATCCTGTGCTCGTCTAAGACCTTTTTATATGAGGGAGACAGAAAAGGATAACAAGTTCGATGATGAGCTGCCAAAATGCTGAAACGAAGAGAAAAATCACCTTCTTAGACATCTGGCATCAAACACTATATGCAGATATGAAATGTAAGTAACTTTGATACAGCAGTCCAAGTAAACTTACTTGCAGAGAGTCTCCTATCTTCTTTTTCCACCACACTCACTGCTAGGGAAATCCTTGGGGCCTCCCATATACTGCGCTCTCTCTACATTCCTGGATGTTTGAACATCATGGTGAGATTACAAACTCCTTGAATACACTGTCTTCTACTTGTTTCTGTCCCTCTCAGTGTCTAGATAAAAGCAAGTAGGCTAAAAATGCCAAACTGTCATTTTTCTCTCTATTCACATTGCTACCTTCTCAACTTGTAGGGTTCACGTGCTGTCTATCAACACTTTTATTATTATTTTTTCATAGTAAAAACTATTTTTTTTTCTTTTCATATTTTTTTAATTAAAATATTTTAAAACTTACATATACTTGCCATTAATTGTAATCCCCATGTATTCCCCATCACCATCTCACCAGTGCACCATCACCTCAGTCCCTCG
>JAGFMF010012159.1:120854-154941 GCA_019455555.1 Galemys pyrenaicus | reverse complement strand
TTTGTTTTGGCTAGTGTGTCCTTTGCTGAACAGAAGCTTTTAAGTTTGATGTAGTCCCACCTGTTTATCCTCTCTTTCACTATCTGTGCTTTAGGTGTTCTCAACACTTTTAGACCCAGATCTAATGTTGCTTCCTTCAGAAAGCCTTTCCTAATCTCAACCAAAATCAAAGCCCTCTCTGCAGACTGAACTGTGTCTCTCTTGTGGCCCTGATCACTTTCCACATTATTCCAGAGCTATTTCTGCTCATGTGCCAGACTGTGAAGCTTAAACTCTGCTAGCCCTACATTCTCAGTCAGGATTAAGCACAGGGCACAAATACTGTGGGCAACAAGTTTGTTCAATGACTGAAAATATCTCATTCTAAAAAAAGCAGACTAGGTACACCTTTCCCTCTTCCTCTTATCCCTTCTCCAAAACACTATGCATTCAAATATGTGAAGCTGGGATTCTGATGTTTTATTCTGATTGGAGTGGAGAAAACGCCTCTAAGAGGAGATGTGAGGCTTTATTATGTACCTGGCATAACACCTTAATAGTTCTGCCTTCCTCTGCTCCCTCCCACTGTGAGTGGGACAACTAATAGGATTAGCTGCTCTCTTCTAATAACCTAGCTTAGTTAAATGCCAGCAAAAATGACAATTTCAATCTGAATTACATGGCCTGGGAATCCATCCAATTAATAACCAGAATAACTGTTATTATCTCTCCCAATCAAAGGAGAGGCAGCTGTTGATCTTTGGTGGCCTGCAAAGGCTGGTGGCCTTTGTACTTGACTTCTCTAGTCAGTAATTATGGTCTTTGTGATCTTTCTAAAGACCTTCCTAGCCCTTTAGAAAGAGGTGGCAGATGGAGCAAATTGTTTGCATGTTCATTAGCAAGATAGGCTAGATTTATTCTGAGCATCTGTTGACACTTTAAGACTTGTTAGAGATAATACAAGTAGGTTGTGGGAAGTCCATATATTTAGAACTCAGCATCCCAATTTATAGAGATGAAAAGATCCTAAAGTAAATTTTTTATGGTTGTTTTTTCCACAGGGAAAACTTACCCAATACCTAGTACACATACCTCTCTACTGACTTTACCTGTTAATGTTGACCTAGAAAAGCAAATATAATAATGAATTGGTTCTGTTGTGTGATTTTTCTCTTCTAATACTGACTTCTTCATATTCCCATAATCTACATAAAAATCTAGGCTTGATTTTTCAGCTAGATACCCACACTTCAGGGACTCAGGTTCTGGGGTTAAGAATACCAGCAGGGCAAAAGTACACATTTATGGGAATGTTGTGCCAAAAAGAGTAAAATCATAACGTACAGTTTGAAGATTTAGGTAATAAGGTAAGTGGGGCCTAGAGAGGCTAGAAAAGCTTTCCTAAGACAAGGGACACAACTGCTTTGTGATGCTAATCAGAACGTGTACCCTTTGGAAGGCTCTCTCTGAGGGAACTGAATTGTGCCATTTTTGACCTGTCTGAACTAAGTAAAATGAGGGCAAGATGAGTGCACGGGGGTGGTGCAAGAAAAAAAGTCCTGTTGGGAGGTGTTGTTTAATTAAGACTCGGCAAGTCTGTAAGTCCTCAATGCTTTCTCCAAATTTCACCTTTATTACAAGGTCTCTGTAAGACAAGTATATTTAAAGTAAATCTCTTTGCTTGTCAGATGAGATAGCATAACACTATGTTCAAATTATGGAAAAACTGTATTTGAACTTAGATTTTCAAATGGTTATAATGTCAAGTTAAATGTAAGTCAGGATCAACCATTAGATCTTTCATACATTCACATGTCCTAAGCTACAGTATAGCATTAATGTAAAATAATGAAAGATCAATGGAAAGGCACAGAGTCCAAAACCAGATACATATTTTTAGTAAAATATTAAAGGAGGAAAGCAGGACATGACACCTGAGTTCTCTTGTTTTTTTTCTGTAAGCTGTTAAATTCATTACTGCTATTCAACAAAGCTCACAAAGTTACTTTGATTTCCTTTATCCTCAAGTTCTACAAAGCTGCCAAGTGGCAGATGTTGGGTCAGGCCCAGCAATCTCAGTCACAGAGAGAGATTAACTACAGTAAACGCTGGACTGGGAGATGGGAGTCATGAGGGGATGGAAGAGTTGCATACAGAGGAAATGGCTCCTGTGGAATAGTTCTTCAGGAAACAATAGGTATCACTGTGAATAGCTTTTCAGTACTTGTGCTTCAAATGAAAAGACCAAGGACCTATGTAAGTGATGTTCCTGGTGCAATCCCTTTACTCTTCTGGCTTTTTCAACTTCTAGGCTACCCACTGGTTCACAGTAGAATCTGAAGGGTAAGACCTTAGAGCTCAGAGGCTCTTCACAAGACAGCAAGGGAAGGGAGAGAAAGTGTCCTCATGCTTGATGCTCTTCCCATCACAATGCTTGCAGCTCTTCTCTGATTTTTCTATTATTTAATGTAAATTATATCATACGGATTATTTAATCATAAAGTACACTGTGAGCTGTCAGCTTGGATTATATTTACATGGGGATCTAGCAAAAGGTAGATATTCAATGATATTTGTTGAATTAAAGAATAAAAGTACAGCCCAATTTCTTGGCCTCTAACACCAGAAATTATTTTACGAGGAGGGAAAAATTCACCAATCCAAAAGGAGGAAGAAATGATTGAGAAACATCCCTTTGTTTGGGGAAGTCAAGGCCAGGGTACAGTAAGCTAGAAGCTGGAAGCTGACAGGTCAGGTCCTTGTGTTAGGCTTGTCTAAAGGGGCTAAGTCCAGAAAGGACAGATCAGGGATGAGAAGGCTAATAATCTTTATTTCCTGTCCCAATTCATTTTGGCATCAGATTTTTTCACTATTCACAAAGAAAGTAGTCTCCAGACATTTTTATGCCCTTAAGGAGAGAGGAGGACAGCAGTTTTAAGGAGTGAAAATAAACTGAAGAGTGAACCAGGAACCCAAACTTTTACTCCTCTCAAAGTGCCATGCTGGAGGCTGAGAGTGACATGTTGAGTGAGGGTTTGCCACATGGCAGGTATGGTCTTGAGTTTGAAATTATTACCCATTAAAGGGAACCAGAAAAACTAGGAGACAGTTACTTGCTTAAATTTCCATAGCTAGTTAGTGGCATAACTAGTTGGGTGAGTCCAGGTTTATGTGACCTGAGTGTATGATGGATATACAAGGAATACTGGAAAATCTAGTGTGTGGTATAGAATTTTGTTTGACTTTTAGCCTATTTATTATTAAACATATCAATTTTATAAAATCTTGAATTAGAGCTATTTAAAATTTTTACACAAAATCTTATTTTGAAATAATTTTGGATTTATTGAAGGGTTCCAAGGATAACAGAGTTCTTGTATGCCTTAATTCAATGTTATCTCATCTTGACATTTTGTATAACCATGGTACTTTGATTTATAAAAATTAAGAAATAATGTTAAAACTGTACTATAACTGAACTACAGATTCTAACTGGATTTCTCCTAGATTTTCCACTGATATCCTTTCTCTGTTCCAGAATCAAATCTGGAAGACCACATTACTTAATACTATTCTGAGGACAAGGTGAAGTTACTTTTATTTATTTTTTTAAAATATTTATTTATTTATATATACAAGAATTGAGGTGTAGGTCAGTGGTGCAGGGAGTGAGAGGATTCACCAGAGAAAGAGTGGGGAGCAGGACAGGCAGATCGACTGAAATACACTGCTGAGGGGAGCAGCACAGGAGAGGTCTGCTGCGCCATGTGAGTTGTTAGCTCCCTGGCCAGGGATCAGACTCATGTTGCAGTGGCTAATAACAGTTTGATAGTGCTGTGTCTTTAACCCTTGTACCACCAGGGAGGGCTCCTGAAGTTACTTTTAGATTAGAGAAGGGCTCCTGAGCTCTCTTATATTAGCACTCATTAGCTGCCCTGCTGCCTCCCACCCCCCCCAAAAAAATTCTTGAAATAATCCAGACTCAGAGAATGTAAAGGAATGCCAAGTTTGACCATCACAAGTAAGTAAAAGGAAATGAAGGCTAAAGAGACTCCAAGGGACTGAAATATGAGAGTTCTTTGAGGGGTGGTGTAGCTCTTGCAACTGTCAGGAAATGGGGAGAATTGTGCACACAGCGGGGGGCAGGCCCTGGGTGGGGAGGAAGGGACTGTGGGGCCAGGGGTAGAAGAAACTCTCCTTGCAGTTCCAGTTCCAACTGGTTTCAATACTTTCTCAGTTAGGAAGGTCTTTTTAAACCCTTTCCTTCCTAAATGTCGGTGAAATCTCTGTAAGTTTTGCTTCCAACTTCAGCACAGAATTGCTCTGAAGTCTCTAGAGTACACCTTCCTCACTTGGGTCCAGGCTAGAATATTTATTGCAAGTATTTCTTAAGACGCAGCTAGGTTAACAGCTTTGTGATGAGGCACTAGGAAAGTCAAGAACAGTTCATTTTAGAAATGATCCTGCTAGGAAAGCACTGGGTCTGCTCAATTTAGTTCAGAGGAAATGAAAGGAGGGAAATGCTAGTAATGGGCACTGTTTTCTCAGGTGGATTATCTAGAGCATCCACTCTGGTTCAGAAACCTCTCCTCTGGCACTTAAAGGTACATATGGGAAATGGAAATAAGAAAAAACTGAAAAACTTGTTATTTAACTGTTATAAACAGTTATGAAATGGATATAAAATGTGGCAAGGAAAAAGCAATAATGATCTGTCCTTGAGATCTGGGACTTATATTTTTATCATGTATGAAAAGTGCCTGGCAATGCAGAGTTTCTGTTACCTTAAAATGTTTCAGACAATACCTTCTTACATGAAAAACAATGTGAAAGTCTTTTGAGGCTATTTGGTCTGTCGCCTTGATTTTACTAAAGCAAACATGATCAAATGTTATTCAATGTTGATGCTGTCTCTCTAAATTCTAACATTGGAGCTGCTTTTAGTGAGACCTTTACTAAAGGTGAACTAAAATGTTTAAAAACCTGATAATTCAAGGCAAACAAAACTCAGAGGAGTCATTAAGTATTAAGGCAATAAGTAACACGAAGACAAGTCACAAAATACACCTCAGTTAACTGTCTGCCAGTGATGTGGCTAGTGCCCGGTAAAGCAGCACAGAGGACTAGAACCTGCCCTCAAAGGACCTCACTCTCACTAGAAAAGAAAGATTTTAAGACAAAGGAGGGAAGCATAGTGTAACAGTCCTGTGGGGGTACAGGATGCACCATGGGCTTGCATGGTAGGAACCTAACTTGTGCGGGTGAAGATCAAGGGAATGACAGGGAACACTTCCTACAGTTCGGGGACACTGAAATTAAGCCTTGAAAGACAAAGGCCATTCAGGTTAAAGTATTTGCTTAAGTGATGAAGGTGGATACATGTTCACACAGGCAGGGGAAGGAGGCAGATGGACTGAACGAGGCATTCTATGGGATGATGTGTGCAGAGATAAAGGGTACAGATTCCACTAAAAAAACTATAAACCATGAAAATGGTTAGAGTGTGACATGGGTTGGGGGTGGGTGGGATCTTGAGAGAATCAGGCAGAGAACAGATTTTGCAATGATCTTGTATGAAAAAGACACAGAATCTTACTCTAATTCTAACTGAATCTACTCTAGAGCAACAGAGTACCAAAACAGTTTTATAGCAAAGAGCGACAAACTCAGGCTTCCATCTTTGGAAGCATATATGGAGGACAAACTGGAGTGGGTTAAGATGAAAAGTAAAGAATTCAAATAGGGAACCATTGGGACGTTGGAAAAGCCATGATGCATTTTTGCAACAAAAACATAGAAAAAACATGTCATGGCTTTTCTGAAAACCCAGTATTCCAATTGAGATAGGATTACAGGCCCAGCACTACCAATGACAATTCAAACTGAAAGGCTGAGGTATAGCTAAAAGCTGTATTTACAAGAGAAAGAAACAGGTTTTGCTACTGATTAGATGTGAGAGCAAGGGGAAAAAAGAAAAGTCAATTTACTAATCATCTTTTCTATTTAAGGCATGAAGGACAGAAACCAGTACAGAACAGAATCTCCATGATGAAGGAGCTTCTTAGAATTCAGTTGGGTAAACTAGGTGTAAAATGAATCTAACAATTTTCCAGATAACATTTTAGTGCTAAATGAGTATGTGGAAAACAGGACCGAGGAAGAGCAGGAGAGGCAGAACTCCCATCCCTCCTGCTCATGTCAAACGAAAAACAACTTGACTTTTTAGTGAATAACCTTGGAGAGGGAAACACAGTAGCTCAAACTGGATACTGGCCTAGAGAAGTGAAAATTGAAGAGACTGCACTACATTTGTCATCAGTTACCTTACCACTGTCCAATAACACTGATTACTTGGACAAGACAGGGTAAAATATAAAAGAGGAGAGCAAAGAAAATACAAGCTAGACTGCCTTTTTTCTAGAAAAGGCAATTTTCTCCCCAAAGGATAGCATATATTGGTTTTCATGTACTCTGGACAAAATCTATTTTCTCTCTAACTTGTAATTCAAGGATTCCGAAGTGATCACCATAGAGGTGCCACTATTCTCTAAAGACCTTTATCCGGTGTAAGGGTAAATTAGTTAAAATTGTTTAAAAATTACAAGTGGTACTTACAAGTAGCTACTGCTTTAGTATCTCTTCTCAGAGCTACCCCACAGGCCACCATAAATTGTAGCAAAGCACAGAGAGTATGAAACAGCTCAAAGAGGAGGCTAAAATCTAATAATGCTTTTGTCGGGTTTTCCACGCATAATCAGCATTAGGCCCAGAGGTAGAGCATATATGAATTCTGTTAGCTTTTGCTACTCAGACACAAATGTACCTTCTCAGAATGTACATTTTCTTAAGTAAACTGATTTCTGAGAGCCATCTTTTCTCTAACCTGCAAGAAACAGTTACCATATTTCAAATGGCACATGAGGGACAGAGCCAAACAATCAGTAGCTGCAGCAAATATATGGTTATGTTAGCTCTCGTTTTAAAAAAGGACAGTAAGACTTGATAGGAAGAACTAGGGGTTTTCAAGGTAAACTGGAGAATAAAAACCATTAAGTTACAAATTTCTATTAGTAGATAAGCTTCAATACCTTTTATATATATACACAAAGATACAAGGTTAAATCACATAAATTGCTTAAAAATTATAAGTGGCACTTACAAATTTCCATAATCTTTTCTGGCACCAAGTTGGTACTTATTTAGGGAATTTAAAATGAGTACTTTCGTACTAATAAAACATTGCTGAGTCTGCAAAGGAATGAATCAGAAGCTCCTAAGTAGAAGAAATAACAAAATGCACAAGCTGCACAGGAGACCATGCTCCATACAGACTGCTCTGCCTGACAAACATTACACTGGAATTAAACCTGTGATGTAGGGTGTGACCATTCAATGGACACACTGTAGTCACTCAGGAGTACTAAATATTAAAAGGCAGAAGCAAAGCTCTGGCATTGCCAGTGGCTAGGGTGGACACAAGCTCCAGAAAACACCACTTTCCATTTTCTACTTCTCTAGCTCTGGGTACTGGGCGGCATATGGAAGAGTTTCCTACAGTTATTACTCTCCGGGTATACAGTTCCTTTCTTTAACATCCTCTAATCTGTTCAGCAATTTTTGTAATAAAATCTTCCTTTTAATGTCCCTCTTTTTGAAATGCCTATAGTAGTCGTAGACATTCTGACTGAATGTCAGCCAAGATAATCTAATACTTTAGTACAGTCTGCCTACTGTTGCTTACCATTTTCATTATTTATTCAACAAACAGTTATCAAGCAACCATTATGTTCTTGTGTTAGGTCCTGGGAAAGATAAACAGACATATCTATATCTTTTTGGAGTTGATAGTCTTATATTCTAGTTTGGTATATCAGTTTCTAGTCACAAACATGTGAAGATTATAAACTCAGTGAAAGTTAGACCCCAAGGTACTATTCAATTTTTTCCTGGTGAATGCTTTAACCAGAAAGAATCTCTGGAAAAAATTTATTGCTTTAAGTTAATCAAAGTATATAAAGTAATTTTCATTAGTTAATAAATCAAAGTAATAAGAAGAGCCAACCTTTCTTGGTTGTACTTTAGTAACCCATTGTGCCCCTCATGTTACAATTAGGTATCACAAAAATATAGATGCTATAACTTATGCAAAGTATATCCACAGGGCACACAAAGCCATACAAAGATCTCACAGAAGCGGAGGGATTCATCACAGATTTACCTCAGTCCGCATTTGAATTAGATAAGAAGTTTATTAAATTTGTTTCTATGGCACTTGATAAAAAGATAGTAGATAGGTCCAAAAAGTCCCCAATCAAAAGGACCGAGTGACTTAATGTGTCCCCAGACACTAGATTACCAATTTGTTTATCGTTAGCTTGACTATAATACTGTTAATGTATTATTCATAAGTACATTATGCTTTCTACTGCTTGTCTTAGAGATTTTAATTCAAAAAATGTTTTGTGCCAGCAAGAATTCAGTGTGACAATCATAAAAAAATCACCTCATGTTTTTGACAAGTGATTTATATAGCAATTTTATTCATAAAAATAGACTATTAGTGTATATAACATGATTTGTCAATTACAAGGGGTTTTCTATAATAAAAAATAGAAATTGTTTTGTGACTAACTTTAATTTTCTTATAATTGCCTAAATCTATGAAAAACAACAATTTAGGTCAAGAAGCATGAATTGAAGATACATAATCCAAACTACCATTATTCTAATTCGAATTTGGTGGAGAGCTATCTCTTTAATCACTGTATAATCAGTAATTAAAGGGTAGTGAGTCAGCTTAAAGATTGCTGTTTTCTAAGTCTGTTATTAAGCAATCATTCTTTAAATACAATCTCACTTCCAAGTTTTATTTTTGGAAGGGAAACCAGTAAAATGATAATTTTCTAATTGCTTAATCTGAAGCTTATTTAAACATAAAACTTGCAAGATGTGAAAACCTGGACTGTACAGAGAAATACATGGTTGAAACACATACACAGAATGTGAGACTTTGATTTTTATACCAAGACATGGTAGGAAGTATTTCAACCAATATGTAAATGTTAACAAAATGCTAGTGGGAATGGGGGGATTAGGAAGTGATGACTTAGGGGTGTGAAGGTCTTTTTGGGCTACGAAATGTTTAATAATTGTGGTGGGCTGCACAACTCTGTGCGTATACTAAATGCCAGAGGATTATACACTTGAAATTACATGCTGTAAGAATTATACCTCAATAAAGTGACTATAATGTTAACAAAATGGTCTAATTAAATAACACAAAATTTACTGACATATTGGTATCCTAAACATTTACATAATTCCAACCAGGCTGATTAACTCAACTTTGGGGCAGTTATTGTCTTTCATTAAAATGGTACACTGCTTTAAGTAAAAATGATACATCCAATTCAAATTATAGTAGTACTATTTTATGGGAATATTTTCTACTTTACAAAAGATTGAGACTCAGTTGATAGGACTGGAGTTAAGACTTTAAATTATTTAAACTAGAATCTTAAATAATAGATCAGAAATACGTATCTTCACAAAATGAGCAAAATTTAGAATCAGACAGAAGTCTCTGATATGATTCCTTCTCTCAGACATTAGACTGAGGCCCAGAAGTAGGAAGTTGCTAGTTTCCGGGACAATCACTGATTAATCTTTATGGGGATCTGATAGAACCAACCGAAAATCAACAGAGATGCAGCATCTGTGTGCGTTAGAAAATATGTGGTCATATAAGCAACTTCAAACACCTGAATTCTAAACTGAAATGACACTCAGGGACTCATTCTTTCATTCAATAAATATTTTCGGGCATTCAGCCAATGCTGGACACTAGATGTGTCTGTGTAGGAAGACAACTCACCAAATATCCTGGGTTGATGCTATAATGAAGGTTCAATCAGAGGCCTCCCAGAGCATGGACGAGGAGAAATCATTGCTTGCTGGAATTTTTATGAACATATGTGCTTTAAAGATGAAAAATAATTATTGCAGCATGTTATGTATACTGATGAGGATGATATATTTTCTATGTCAGTGTCTTAGTCATGAAAAAAGGGGGCATAAATCAAGTATCAAAAATCCCAACTGTTGTGTATGATCAGGGTGAATTCACTTAACCTCTCCCACCTTGGATTCCTCATATATGCCATTAATTCTTGACTCTGAGACTGAAGTGACTGTCAGTGCTGAAATAAGACTATGTTAAACCATGGTGGTTGTCCTCTTTGATATTCTGCAGTCTCACTGTGATGTGAATTTATGCTTTTGCTCAATTCCTGAAAATTCTCAGGGGTTAAGTGTCGAATACTATTTTTCTCCATTCTCTTCTGGAACTCCAGAAGCCTCTCAGTTCACATTCAGTGACTCTTAACCTTTCTTTTATCCCTTTTAGCTGTTTCTGATGTATTTTGGACACCCAAAACCCTTTAATACTATCCTCCAAACTTTAACTAATTCTCTACTGCCACTCTAGACTTGATCTGCAGTTTATTTTTAATTTCAAAAACTATATTTTGATTTCCTAGTTCTTTTTAAGATTACCTTTTAAATAACTGTCAAATTTTTATATTTTCCTGTTGATTTTTAAAGTGTACTTTCATTATCCATTTGAAAATATTATATACTGTATTTTTCAAAGATCTTTTTCAGATATTTCTATATAATTAATTCAATCTGTTACAAATTTAATGAAAGTATTATCTATTAAAAACATTTTTTTGGCTGTCTGTCCTAACATTTGATTATTTCATAGTGTAATTTTTACTTGTAGGCACATTTTGTTTTAGTCTGTGTGTTTCTCTATGTGTGTGTGTGTGTGTTCCTTCGGTCCCTCTTACCTAGCAGCTTCCTAGTTGCTTCCCCTGGGCACCCAGGGCTCCATGTCACATAAATGGCAGCTCAGAGGACAGAGCTCTCCTGCAGTGATCCTGGTGCTATTGTAGATTCAGTAACTGAGCAGACAAGTGGCTTGGCTCAATTCCTGGTTATGAGGCTATGTGTTCCCCTCTCCCTAGGCCTAGAACTTCCTATAAGTTGATGCAGTAGGCAGTGGCCAGAGGCAGCTTTATACAACCTTCTTTCTTGAGTGGCAAAGTTCCTATTGCTAGTTCTGACCTTAAGATGTGAACATGCTTTGTTGGGGGCATATAATCCTCCTTTAGTTCATAGGAACCTAATTCTAGTCACTGTAGTCAATCTCTGGACTGCCAGTGCCAAAGAATTATGGCTTCTGTCTTCTATACGACTTCGTGTTCTTTTAAAATGCCAATTTTGTTTTTGACCTATGCCTTCTTAGTTTTCTTCTAACATATATTTTTATTTCTGGTAGGTATTGAAGCACAAATGATGTCTCAGTGCATAAATTTGCTATGCCAACATGACCCAACTAATCTGGAAATCTTGGCTTTCCTCTTGGTTTACAAGGCAATCACTCAGGGTTTTCTCTCACTAACATTACCTTTGCCTTTGAAGACCTATCTTCCTGTGCCTAAAGCAGTAAACTTTTTCTTTAAGGACCAGAAAGTAAATATTTAATTTTGCGAAGAGTCAGAAATCAAGGCTATCATAAATGTAGAGTACATTCTTGAGTTTGTGGACCATAAAGAAACTGGCCAGCTTTGGTCCATGAGGCATAGTTTACCAATCTCTGCAGGAAATGATATTCCTCAGGATTCTCTCCTTTCTACCCTTATCTCACTCTAAGATTATCATTCCCTACTTTCCCTTACTTTTCACAGATAATACTGATTATCTCTTACTTTTCAAATGCATCTATTTCTTATCCCTAGCACTGTCAACTTACTTCACTGTGCCACCATTTCACTTAAATATCCAAAATAGCCTCAGACACTTTTCTGCTAAAAGACTGGCCTCCTGAAGGACCTTTCCAAAAGAAACAGCAACTCTAATTGCTTCACACATTGCTTGAAATCCTACAGTGGTCCCTGTTTCTATCCAGTGCTTCATTATCTCTGTCTTGGTTCCTATGCCCCATTCTTGCTACATTCCAATTATAATGAATGACTAGACTACCACACACCCTGCTGTGCTTCTCTGGGTCTTTACAAGTGCTATTCTCTAATCCTGAAACACTCTAATCCTGAAACACTCTAACATTCTAATCCTGAAAGTTAAAACCTTTCTACCACCTGTCAAATCTTGTTTCAATGAAACCTAAAAGATGTCTGAAATCCATTTTGTACTCTCTTAGTACCTAGTACATAACTTTTATTCACTATATTTCTCAAGCACAGACAAAAATCCCTACTTTTGGGGTCTCCCTGGTGGCACAGTGGGCTAGGCAACACACTATGAAGCAGGCCGCAGCCACTGCAGCACGAGTTCGATCCCTGCCGCCGGCCAGGGAGGGGACCCACATGGTGCGGCAGACCTCTCCTGCCTCGCCCGCTGC
Source organism: Galemys pyrenaicus (assembly GCA_019455555.1). Lineage (NCBI taxonomy): Eukaryota > Metazoa > Chordata > Mammalia > Eulipotyphla > Talpidae > Galemys > Galemys pyrenaicus. The sequence continues at coordinate 142,538 of JAGFMF010012159.1, read as the reverse complement.
TGCCCTCAGCAGTGTGTTTCAGTCACTCTGCCTGTTCTGCTCCCCACTCTGTCTCTGGTGGAACTTTCACCCCCTACACCTATGGCCTGTACCCCAGTGCTTGTATGCATAAATAAAGAAATCTTGAAAAAAAAAATGCCTACTTTCATGAAAGTTATGGTCCAGTTGGGGGATAAAGTCATTAACAAAAAAATATGTTAGGTGGTAAAAGTACCTATAGAGTAACACTAGGGGCTCTGGAAGGAAAGGGGGCTGCAAATTAAAAAAGGGTGGTAAGTGAAGGCCTCCTGGGAATATGACGCTTGAGTAAAAGACTTGAAGGATGTGAGGAATAAGCCATTCAGCTACATGGAGGAAGAGCTTCTCAGACAGAGAAGGGTAAGTGCAAAGGGTCGAAGGCAGAAGAATGTTGACACATTCTGAGGAACAGCAAGGCCCATAGAGCTGGAGCAGGATCAGTGAAAGGGAAAAACAGTAAGAGATGAAATAAGAGATGTAAAGAGTAGAGCAAATCTACAGCTTTCTAGGCCATTGCAAATGGTCCAAATGGCTTTGGAAGCCATTGGAGGGGGCTGAGTGGAGGCGCAATATTATCTACTTTATCAATCACTTGGGATGCTATGTAGCAAGCAGACTGAAAAGTAACTAGGGTGGAAGCAAGGACACTGCCTAGTGTACAGCTTATTACGCTGTATCTTATCCAACCACTTTTTAAATTTGCCTATAGTCTGTTATTAGACAAAAAGATTGTGGGGAGGGTCTGACACACATTTTAACCATTTGTATTGCTGAAAACATGATTTACTTCCTAAGGATCTGTTTTTAACATGGTTTTTAGGACTGTAGGAACATAAACACTGTATGCCTTTTAATGGTAACAGGAGACTATTCACATGCTATAACTATCTTTATACTTCAAGTCCATGTGACTCTGATTTTCAACGATCAAGTGGACCCTGCTCTCAGGCACCCTATTTATTTTTTGGTCACTGTACTCTTTTAAAGGAGGAAAGGGCACTGACACCTCCTAAACCATGTTTTGAGTCCTTCAAGCCCAAATTATCTAAATGTGGTTTCAGAATACGAAAATTTAATGGCATGTACTGGGTGCCACTGTCCAGAAGGATCTGTTCCAAAGACACAATGGCAAATTTATCAACCCCATTGTGGTGGTACTCATGAGGATCACGTTCTCACAGTTTTTCCAAATTAATCCTCATAGTGAGCGTACCTGCACGTAATTTCTGCGTTTACACCAGGGGAACTAGAGAGCATCTGTTTCCTGTGTATGGGCTACGTATCTGGAAGTCATCACCATCATATTAATTACGTAGCATGGTTTACAAAACAACTTACAATGCCGGGAAAGAAAAAGAGAAAATAACCAGAAGGCATATTACAATTAAAGAACTTTAAAGTTGTGTGTGTGTGTGTGTGTGTGTGTATTCAACCCAAATCACAAAGAATATAGTTAGAATCAGCTTTGGACTATATAGAAAAAAGCAATTACTTAATTGAATAAAACAAAAACTTACACATTTTGAAATATCAGAATTAAACAGTTGATTATAAACACATTTACCTTCAAGAATACTAATATTTCACATGAATATATTCACTCAAGAAAAAGTTCAGGGCACACACGTTCTGCAGTAAAAGCTGCTAGAGAACTGAATAAAGCTGATAAAGGAAACCAGAAGAGCAAAGGCTTGGGAAGAAATGCCTGCTTTCCTTACTGGGCTGGAAAAACATTCCCGAAAGCTATCTTTCTGAAACTGCAATATGACTCTTCAGGGGCACTTTCCAAGAATGCGTGAAGACAGTCCCGGCACTCTCTGATGAGCCAGACAGTCGCATCCAGGTGCACGTCTGTGAGAGCAGAGGCAGCTGGCTTCTGTTAGCACACTGTGGTGAGTAATGGCACCAGGGCAGTAAATTGTCTGTTTTCAGCTATTTGCTGTGAGAACTGATATATACCTGTTTCCTCACTGGTAAAATGGGGCCAACACAAGCTAACAGGGCTGCTGGGTGGGTCAGATATATATATATATGAATATAGCTGAAAACTTAAGACTGGAACCTGGCACAAAATAAGTCACTTATGGTTTTCAGTCTGCACCTACTTAGTTCTCCTGTGCAGAGGTGTTTCTGGTACTTTCCACTATCTGCTGGCTCTGAGTAAGGCAGCCTTCAGCATACCAAGGACAACGAGTGGCCTATCTACCAGACTTCAGTAAAGTCTAATGAACTGGACTGTGTCCAGCACATTCCTTTTCTGTTGGTGTCAGGACATGGTAGAAAAAGACAATCCCCAGCATCATTACACATCTTCTCTGTGATGAAGTAGACAGGACAGAAAATCTGTCTCCCCCGCCCTTCCACTAAGTACACGGGTCTCCTTGTACTCATTCTTCTCTTACTTGGGTCCATTAGTTTTGATTTACCTTCTGTAAGAGGATCCGCTCATGTGAGGAATGAAGTGAAGAAGGTTCTTTGAAAACTATGCAGTGTGAAAATGTAGGCATAATTACTATTAAAATTATGGGGTGGGTGAAATGGTGTATCTATTCTGAGATTCCACCAACTTCTGATTCTGAGTAGGAAAGTCTCCAATTCATGTTTTACTTGCCTATAATTGTGTTTGAGCAATGAAAGCAAAAACATTTACAATTTATTTTGAATGGTACAACTATTGTCTTGAAATCCTCATCCTCTATAGTCAAATAATAAAACTCTCCTTTAATGAGTACATAATCCTTTCAGCAAAGGAGGGAGCTACATTTTTAAAAAAAATAACCACCCTTTACCATGCTCTCTTCCCAACTTATTTTCTACTTTACCTCCAAAATCAGCCTTTAAAGCAATTCCACTCAGAAAAGAGTTTTGCCACCTCTCTAATACAGAAGAGTCCAAGATCGGAGACGCTTTCAAAAACTACTGTTCGATAGAGAAGAAATTGAGGTTAAAAGGCTGTCATTCCCACGGGTTCCCAGAGATCCAGGCAGCAGCAGATCTGGGGCAAGAGGCTGAGGTTCTTCATTCCTGTGGCACTGCTGTCTCTTGCCAGAGATGCCCCCTGACTACAAGGGAAAACACACGACTGCATGCAAGCTCCACTGATGTAATTTTCCCCATCACTTATTTTCTTTGTTTAACTTATTTTTTCAGTTTTAACTCACAGGTTAATGTTGACCTTTCATGCATCACTTATCTATCACTCATTCATTTTTTCAGTAGCCCATTACACCCACCCAATCCTTTATGGCATCAAGGACTGAGCTAATCATAGGTTTTCCAAAGGAAAGTATCTTGACTTTCTAGAAAAGGCAGACAGACCTAAGCAGAATAAATGAGGTCTATTACAGATGCAACATCACAAGAAAATGTGGAGGAAGGCCGCATTTTGCTGGGGTTCGAGTGTGGGTATTGATCCTAAATTAATAATTCAATATTTATTCAGCACTTATTAAATGCAAGACACTCTGTTTTGCAATAAGTGACACATGGTAAAATAAAAAATCCTTACCTTTTAAGAGCTTACAGTTTTTTAGAAGTAAAGACAAACAAGAAAATCAATAATCATGTAGTAGAAATGACATTACATTAGGCAGCTATGAGTAAGCTGGGTGAGAATATTAAAATCAGACAGAGGTAAGGAATTCTGATAAGGTCACTGAAAATTTGTTTTAGAGAATGACCAGGAGAAAAATTTGGGAAGTGGTTGGTTTGGAGGGGAAACAGCGTGTAGGCAGTCAGGAAGGAAGCATGCTGCTAAAAATACAATATGCCAGTATATTTCCATACATACACAATATCGATGGGCACAACTTAGGCAATATGTCTGAGCAAATGACTGAAATTGAGAAGGGGCTATACACGCTGTGACAGCTGGCATGACCACAGCGCAAGCAGCATGTCATACTCTTCTTCCTTAGAATTTCCCCTCCTGTCTACCTTTCACACATTTTTGTGAACTAACCTAGAGATGATAGGAAAGAATCACTACAGGAAACATTCTGCATGTCAGTTTCCACATTTCACCTCTGGAAGTAGGTCATTAACCAAAATAACAATATCATTTTCAATTCTGGAATGGCTTCTTCTCACCCTTAGTCACAGTCACTATAAAACACATTTTTGGAAAAGACTAATTCAGAGCAATATATGACAACTAGTATGAAAATTCTGTGCTATTCATCTTCTCATGCTGCAATTGGTCACCAGAGTGAGCGGGCCTGACAGTTTGCAGATTAAAATGTAAACACTGTGCTCGACTCAGTTATGTTGAGGCCAACCATTTCTGACAGTCTCTGCAGCGTGATAAACACCGTCTGTCTACAGTTCCCCTGTATTTGAAAGTTACGACAAACATTTTGCAGAAATGTAAACAACTGACATCATGAATGGTGAAGTAGTGGGCTGCAAATTTATCTAAAATCAAGAAAACAAAAATCTTGTTTGACACTAGATAAACCATTAGTGGTCACCAAGGGAGCAGCTTTGGGAGGTCATAAGTGTTGTCATCAGTCTTCAAAAAATATGCATCAGATATTGTCTCAAGTTAGTTGAGGCAAGAATAAGTAGCAGGAGAGAGAAAAGAATTAAAAAACCACTAAGGGTAAAATTTTCTTTATTGTGAAGAGTAGTTTATAACCAGCAGAACTTTAAAATCTGTTAACCTTAATTTCTGCTTTTTTAAAAAAATGATTCTAAGTGGAAGAGTATCAATAAAATATAATTATATTTTTCTATAAAATTTAATGAATCTCATTTTTTAATTTCCTTAATTGCATGGGAGATAATTTTATTACTTTTTTGCACCACTTTCCTGAAAAATTATGCAAGTCTAGTGCGTAAGTTATGTGAGATTAGTCCAGTTCTTTTGAAGACTTCAAGTTGTCTTTTAATTAAGATGGCATTGCAGACCAAAGTCTCTCATTTTATAATTATAAATTATAAGACCAAATTAAATTATGATTATGTTAAAACATTATAAGGTAAGAATATTGCTCATTAAATTTTGTCATTCTATAGGTGTTTACAATTGCCAATTCTGTATTCCTGGGCTATATGTACATAAGGCCTAATAATAACTTTGAACATGGACACATTAAAACTTCATATTAAAAAAATATGAGTGCTTGAAAAATGGAATGGAGGTCACTTCAAGACATGGTAACAAACCTATAAAGTCTGAAATCAAGGATTTGGCTTCTTACAATCAACAACAAAGATAAATTATTTTATATATACTATATGAGGCAATTCATACTGCACTATATAGGAAATTAACATCTTAATTTTCCCCAATGATCATCATTATTTTCTTTAGTCATTCTGCCAATACTTTGTGCAATATGCACTGCAAAAACCTCTTTTTAGAATGGGTAAGGGATGTATTCCTACTATGCAAATGAAACAAAAGAATCTGACAGCTTACCTTGATCACATCAGCTAAAATAAAAACTGACATCGTTTCAGTTGTACTGCAGCATTATATTTTAAGTCAAAACGTTTAGATTCGTTTTATAAAACATTCAACAATAAAATTAAAGATAAAAAGCGTGATTTGTTTACCTGGTCTAGTTCTGCACACTGCTTAGTTCAGTCTTGTTTTTCTGAGTATTAGTTACACATTAAGTCCTGGACAGTTTCTTTTAAATTACCTCATCTGTGTCTGAACACACCCAAACCCAGGAAAGGAAGGTCAGTATCACTTTGTAGTCACAGCCCAGTTCTAGCTTCCTTCCTGACCCATCCCCACCTGCTCTGTTCCTTCCAGGCATAACCTTGCTGCTTTTTCTTCTACTGTTGTCCTGCCTTAAGGTCTTTTACATTAGTCAGGATGTTCAGCCCCATTATCCTACCTTAGACACAGCCTACAACAGCCTTAAATAAGTGCTTCATAGTTGGTTTGGTCTACCTTGGGACTGTATTCTTAGGACTTTTCCACTAAGGCCTGGCTCCAAAGTCTAGAATCACATATGGATAGTTTGGGCTTCAATCCTAGTGACAGGACAAAATCTAGTTACTATTTTATGAAAGGAAGCCCACATTATATAAAAATATATAAAATCTGTTATATTCTATATGGTATGTATTACACTATAATATAAACAATGTAATTCAATTAAAATAAAAAATATCAATTGATGTAACTTAGTAATAACTCTTACAGACCAGAAAGTCTTTCAACATATAATCTATAAAGCTGTGCATTTTGGTCTCTTTCTCATTCTGTCCTCAAAGAAACTGTAACATTGCATCTTAGCTCTTTTTATAAAAAGGGATTTATATAGATAGAGTCCATTACTTACTCTTTACCCTCTTTAGTTAACTAAATAATCTCTCACACTTATTAAGTTTGTGGTTTCTTCATTAGGTTCTTATTGAATATCTAATACTTGTCAGACACTGGACTAAGTTAGTTGGAAGGACAGAGATAAAAGGATCCTCAAGGACTCTACAGTCCTTTAAGAAGACAAACATGCAGACAAACTATTCTGTAATAGTACTGATTCTCAGTCCTGGCTGCATCTCAAGACTATTGGTGGAGGTTTTTACTTAATAAGTCTGGGGGCTCAAGGCTTCTTTTTTTTTTTAATTTTTAGAAATGTCAAACACAATGTAAAAGAAGAGAGAATCACCCAGTCATCCACATTTACTTTTTAAAAATTCTTAATTCTGACGCATGGAGTTGAGGACCACTACTATACATAAATGATGAGCTATGAGAGGCAAACACAAGCAGATGGGAAGACAGACAGGTGTGTGTATAAGCATATGGGTACAGAGGGTAGCCTGCTAGGAAAGGCTTCTGAAGGATATGGATATAAACTATCTTCTTTCATTGATGGAATTTCCAATTTTAACTTTTGTCATAAAGATTATTAATTAGAAAAATGGGTATCTACCAGGGGCACACCAAGCTCACAGCTATCACTGCTATAGCTTCTTTTCCTGGTTTGGCCAAGATTCCTAATGGAGAAGGGATTAGATCCCTCTCCTCCACTCAACTGAACAGCATTTCATATGCTTTAGAGATTTACCTAAAGACATCAAAAAGTCAGGAAAAACTTCTCAGAAAAGGCTAGATGCAATACCTTCATTATGTAATTCTACTTCTAGAGGTATATCCTACAGAAATATTCCCATGTAAACTCAGGAAGATTTGAAGATCACAATTTTATTCAACCAACTTAGTAGACATTACTAGTATTTTTCCTTTCAGAAAAAAAGTACAGGGTAAAATAAAGAATTGTTTTTCTGCTTTTGTGATTGTAATGTCAAAAACATATCTTGGGGATGGAATATGTGAGAACTCAAAGTAACCCATATAAGAAGGTTTCAAAGGAAACATTTTTTTTGGAAATGGTATCCTAGAACATTGATATTTATCTGTCTCATTTACATTTGGATACTACCTATAGTAAAAGATAAAGCTCAATATTGAGAGAAATACAGGTCTTAACGTGTGTTGTGAAATATGCGAGATAGTGACGACAAAGTAGTTCCATGGAAATGAATTTAACAATTATGATTATAGACTAGTTGGTTTATTACTCCTAAAATATGGTCATGGTATCTTTTTCTACTAACAGTGCAAGAGATTCCAGTTTTATTCTGGTAAATAGACTTGAAACATCAACATACTTCATTCACATATTCCACAAACAAAATAATGAGAGATGGCCAAATAACTGCTAAGGTCACTTAACTTCTAACATTGTGGTTCTCTTACAAAAACTTGTAAAAATGGCAAAGAACCTTGTATATTTTTGTAGGTTCAATTGATACCTGAATAATGTTAAAAACCATTCTGAAAGAGTATGTCAGAAAAGGAAAATATATTTCGTATGCTACAGAAACTACTTCTGTATTTTGCAGAATGTTTTAACTTCTGTATGAATACATGACATTGCAATACTATCTCGTTCACGAAATATTTCCATGACAAAACTGTCTTATTTTTTAAAAGTCAGCTGTGCCACTTACTGGTGAAGCTGGCCAAGTTAGTTTGTTTCTCTGTGTTCCAATGTGCTTATTTTTAAAATGAGAACATTATATAAGACTATAGAGTTCTGGAATACATTAGTGAGACAACAGTAGAAAGCATTAGGAGCATAAATGCTCCATAAATGCCAGGGTTTTGTTGTTTAGCGACAAACATTTTCCCAGATTTAAAATGCCTCCTGGATTAACAGTTCCTAGTTTTGGCAAGGATGAATGGAAGTGGACCCTTGGAAACCACAGCTAGGTGTATGAACTGGTGTACTATGACACTCTTAGATGAACTCCACTTAGTCAAATGATGAATTAAAGGACACTCTCCATTTCCTCTGTGAAACCTTCAGATTGTAGCCAATATCCCACTGAGCATTCTTGCCTGTGTGTGTCATCATGAATAGGTTCTGTTCCCAAATAAAGATTTAGTCAATTGACTTTATCATTTTACATGACTTGGCATATTAGGAACAAAGTTTCTATGAAAACTAAGTTGAATGTTTCAGAAAGATTCAGTAACAGTAATTGCTACAGAAAACTACCAGTAGCTCAGGTGGAAGATAAGTGAAAGGCGGGAGGAGGAGGGCAAGTAAAAGTCTAGAGAACTGGTCATGAACTCATGGTCTTACACTTAAAACATTTGAAAATGGAACTTATATATACTACATTATCAGTACCATTTGTAACTGAATGAAATTCCAAAGAAGAGAATTGTTCACAAAGAAAAACCCTGCTGCCACATCAGAAGATTGGTGAACAAATATACACTGAACATGTTTTACCTTAAAATAAAATGTTTAATATATTTAGATATGATTTATCTTGTTTTCCTTGGCTGTCTTTGGGCTTACCTGACTAGCTTCTGTTCCCAATTATATGACTAAGGAGGTTACTACTTTTTAACATGTCTGAGGGATAACCTGGCTTTTATTTTTCAATCAAAATTTCAATTCAATTCTTCATGTGGTAATTCTATCATGGAAATTAAGTCCAAGTCCACAATGGCATATTTTAGAGGAATATCGACTGAAGGAAGCATTGTTTGATAAGACAAAATACCAAAACAATCTAACAAATATCTATCATTAAAGAAGTGGTTAATTAGTAATTGGTAAAACTACTCCATGGAATACCATGCAGCCTTTAAAATGAATTTCATGGCAAAGTAAAAAAAAAAAACAACAAAAAACCTTTTTATTACATTTCCTTTTGGATAGTTTGATTTTTTGTGGACATGTATAGACTTTTTTTAGTTAGTAAAATAAAACTACCTAATTAAAAAGAAGAGAATTAGATAAATCTTCATGTGCTGATGTGAAATAATTTTTGTAATCCTACTAAGTGAAAAGACTAATAATACACATATCTTGGCATCTTGAGAAAAAATTTGTGTATTTATATGCACAGAGTATGTACAGACAAAAAATATGGAAGGGTTTTTTTTCAAACTGTTGACAAGTCTTAAATCTGAGAAGAGGTACTAAGAAGGAAAATTAAGGGAAGTTTTCACTTATACCTTTTTTAAAGTTCTGTATTCTTTAATTTGCTTTTAACAATGAACATGTAGAACTGTAATTACTGTCTTTTAAAAAGGCTTTGCAAAACTAAGGAACCCCCCAAAAAATTGTGTAGCTGTCATACGACAGAATACTGGATGGACATTAAAATCATATTTGTAAAAAAAAAAAAAAAAAAAAAAAAAACCAACAAAAATGAAAATGTGTCGTTTTATACATTTTCCACAACACACATTATTGTAATAGAATAAAATTGAATTCTGATTTTAAAATTATATATCCAAATATATATTTTTAATGAAATATTGATAGTAGCAATTCTTAACATCTTAAGTTGAAAGGAGGTGCTATTAACAACATGTATTTTCTGAGGGTAATACCGTATCCATCCCAGACTACCAGCAGAGAAAAATCAATGCAACCAACTCAGATATTAGAGACTCGTATGGATTTGCTCCTTCCCTACCCTCCTATGATGGTATATTTTTGTTCTCTTTAGGGAAATTCAATTAACAATATGAGTCTCCTCCTCTGTCAGTGATGGACACCACTGACATTTTCCTCACCACCTAAAGACATGTAAGATAGGCTTACAGATCCCCTGACTTGCTAGTTAACAGGAGAATTACTGCCCACTCCCATAAATGACTCCATGTGCTTCTTGTCATAAACACAGTGACAGCTCCTGAAATCAATCTTCCATGACCTTATTGATCAGGACACTTAGAAATAATGAGACTTCACTGGTGGCAGAATAATGCTTGAAAAAAGAAAAAAAATACTCCAATGAGGGCTTGCCTATTAACACTGCCAAATTTATCTTTCTTTTGCCCTTTTCCCGTTACAGAACTCACCTAGAAAATATATGATAAAAAGTTAATAATTCTGTGGTTCAAGTGCTTTTTCTTAATACTGGTAACATTAAATTAACAAAATAAATAGATATAAAAACAATTTTTGATCACCATCCTCCTACCCTTATAATTGTCATATATATTTTTCTAAATAAGGGAACAACTGGGTTTTTCTGAAATTAATTACAAGATTAAAGCAATGAGGAATAATCTGAACATTCTAGAAAGGGAAAAATTCAAAAACCTTTTATATATCTGAATATCTTCTGCTTATATGATCTGGATATAGGGTATTTTTGAAGTATCTAAAATAGTTTGAGTTGAACACAACCTAGAGATCTTCTAATTCACTCTTCTCTCATAAAGAAATTGTAGCTTAGCACAGGAAAGTTGCTAGTCTAAGGTTACACCCAACAGAACTAGGATTAGAATCCAGAATTCATGTCATGATATACTTTATAATTTTCTACTTAGTGAGACATATAGGTGGAACTTATCTGGATAAAGAAGAATTATTTCAGGGTATCTAGAACAGGGTTATTAAACATAATCATGTTTATTCAAAATATAGACTTGCAACAAGAATCAACCATATGTAAAGCACTTGGCATGTTGCATGCAGATCTACGTTAAAAAGAAGCACACCCCTGAAGAATGTTTCTATAATTAACATCTTTCTGGCAGAATGCCTCTTGATTTTTAATATTCAAACTCAACAGAACATATTTAGCTCTTAATACAACATTTTCCAGTTTATGTATATTCAGAAATACTTATGTATACCCCATCTCAGAAATGTTAAACACAATGATATGCAGGTTGAACTGCACTCCAAATTGAACTTGCAGAATGTTAGGATCACATGTAGACATTTAAAATAATTCTTCTAGTATCAACAAAGGGGATGTATGTTACATTATGGCATACAAAGCAAAAGAGCTACATTATTAGAATGTTTTAAACATTTTATTCTGAGTGTCTATTATTAATATATGCCTTTTACTATTACTTATACATGCCTACTGTTATTTATATATGCCATGTATTATATATGCCTTTTACGGTTTATGAAATTCATTGGGGTTTAAAGAAGACAGGTAGCACTTTTTTCTTATCTAAAATAACAAGTAGCCTCCCAGTTAGAACCAAATGGATTCACACAAATGGATTCATTTCAGGGATGGATTACTGATGGTCAAGGGAGATTTTTTAGTGGAGGCTGCTTGCAACCACTGGGTACAGTGCTCTAGTTTGCACCAAGGATAGAAGGAACTGTGTGCTATAACGCTCACTCCTATCAAAGTTGAGATTTGGAAATTGGATGTATCTATTGCTACCCTTACTGGAAGTGACTCTTTGTAGAGCTTTCTTTCTGATATGGATGTTTCTAAATGGTAGAACTTAGATCTTACGTCCATACAAGAGCTGCAAGGGAGGCCAGAAAAGTTTTCTAGGTTATATTAAGAACACTTTTATTCATAAGGTAGGGAATTTCCTAGTACCACAAAAACTAAGACCTAATGGGTTAAGATTTAGGTCACAGATTAAGACTATGGATTAAGACACCAAAACCACAAGCAAAGAAAACACAGATAAAGTGGACTTCATCAAAAGTAAAACTTATGTTTTAAAGGACAGCATTGAGAAAGTAAGAATAGAACTTAATGGGAGAAAATATTTGCAAATCATACAAGGGACTGATATCCAAGATATATAAAGGACACTTACATCTCAATAATACTAACAAATAACCCAGAGTAAAACAGGCAAAGGATTTGCACAAATCTTCAATTAAGATATACAACTGGTCAATACCCAAATGCACACATTCCATATCACTAGTCATCAGGAAAAAGCAAAACCACAATGAGACGCCACAATGAGATAGGGTATCTGTATTCAAAAAGACAGATATTAACAATGAAGTGGATAAGCTAGACTCTCCTACCTTGCTAGTAGGAATGTTAAATGGTACAGCCAATTCAGAAAAAATTGCCAGTTTCTTGAAAATTTAAATATAGAATTCATTATACAGCTAAGCAATACCATTCCTCGACATATAACCTAAAGAAATGAAAACATAACCATGACCAGACCTTGTACATGTTTATAGCAGCATTATTTAAAATAGCCGGAAAAGAAAAACAACACAAATGTTTATCAACAAAATAAAAGTGGTACATCCATTCGATGGACTACTGTTATGGAAGAGTCTACACAACAACATGCTAAGTTAAGGAAGCCAGTCAGAAAAGGTCACACATTGTACGGCTCCACGTACATGAAATTTCTAGAAAAGGAAAATCCATTTGGACAGAAACTGGCTTAGAGGTTGCCTAGGATGAGGCGGTTGGTGCAAATGGGAAACAACAGCCGATGGGTCTCATTTCAGGTGGTGAAAATATTCTGAAATTGACTGTGGTGCTGGCTGCACAACCGTGAGCATACAGAAGCTCCCGCTGGACTGTAGATCTTAGACAGGAGAGTATTGTGGTATGTGAGTTATAGCTCTGAGATGTGTGTGGCTGAGGTGTATAAATGTGTATGTTTTAAAGAGACATATGTTTGATATATACTCATGTGTATACCTAAATATGGAAAATGGCAATTAGTCACGACCTACTGGTTTTAGTATCCACCTGAGAGCTGTTACCTAGATTTCATGAGAGGTTTTACAAAATAGTGATTTTCTATTCTCCTCTTCTTTTATGAATTTATTAACATTGATTACTTACTTGAGGTAGTAATTATGTAATTAAGTAGAGCAAATGTTTAATTCCTTCCTTTACCAGTATTCAGAATAATAAAATATGAAATATTTCAAATACACACAAAAGTATAGAAAATAACATAACCAAAATGTATGTGCCCACTACCTGCACTTAACTAATATTATTTTTTCAAATTTGATTCAGTTTTTAAAAGATAAACAGAACAAATAGGGCTAACATCCCCTTCCAAATTAATCAAAGGAATTGACTATCCTGAATTGGTATATATTCTTTTTTTAAAAAAATTTATTTACTCATGCATACAATAACTGGGGTATAGGCCAGAGGTGTGGGGGTGAGAGGATTCACTAGAGACACAGTGGGGAGCAGAACAGGCAGACTGACTGAAACACACTGCTGAGGGGAGCAGTGGGTAAGGCAGGAGAGGTCTGCTGCACCATGTGGGTCTCCTCCTGGGTGGCAGGGATCAAACTCGTGCTGCAGTGGCTGTGGTTTGCTTCATAGTGCGTTACTTAACCCATTGCGCCACCAGGGAGGCTCCGGTATATGTTCTTTAGATTGCTGCTTTTATACTTTTATCCAACACACTATTTCTCAAGCTGCCTAACATTCCTTTCTCTATTTTTAAATGTTACATAAATGGTAGCATACTGTAAGTATACTTTTGAAATTTGCCTTTTGTATTTACTAGATTTTTTAAAAAAAATTTATTTATTTATACATACAAGAACTGGGGTACAGGCCAGAGGTGGGGGGATGAGAGGATTCACCAGAGACAAAATGGGGAGCAAAATAGGCAGATCGACTGAAATGCACTGCTGAGGGGAGCAGTGGGCAAGGCAGGAGGGTCTGCTGTACCATGTGGGTCCCCTCCCAGCCGGGGATGGAACTCATGCTGCAGTGGCTGCGGAAGCTTCCCAGTGCGGAGTTCAACCCCTTGCGCCACCAGGGAGGCCCTGTATTTACTAGATTTTTAAAGTACATGTTCTAGTTAAGTATAGACAGTGCATAGACTATATATACAGCTTGATGAGTTTCCAAAGTGCATGTACTCTGCTTTGATTCATTTAAACTGTCAGAACTTAGGTTTTATGACTTAAGACTCTTGCTTACTATCACATTCTCAGTACCCAAAGTGTTAAAGTACACAGTGAACAGTTAAATTATGGTATGTTAAAAGACTGACTCAATAAACTGCCCCCACAATATTCTATTATATGATGATGTTGAAACTTTTTGTTCTCTTACTGACATTCCCACTACTGATGAACATCAGGGCTGCTTTCAAACTTTTGCTGTTAAAATGAAAGTACAAAACACATCTCTGTATACATTTCACTGCATACAGATACAGGAATTTTTCCAAAATATAAACTGGGAAATACAAATTTTTCCTTGAAATAGGACATGCATAGCTTCAACTCCATTAGAGCTTACCAAATTGCTCTATAAAGTAGTGTCTCACTTTACACTCCCACCGGTAGTGTACGAGGGAGTCTCTTCACCACATGCTTTCCAATCTGCAGTATTTTGCATTTTCAGTTTTTTTCAGAACAAGGATTATTTATTATATACTTTATACTGATATATCTTCTTATACTATTTAATCTGATTAGATTAAAATAATATAAATTTGAGGTTCAGCATCTTTCCAAATATTTAAAAGACATTTGGACTTCTTTTTAATGACTTCACTTAATTTCCTAATGGATTTTTTTCTTACTGAGTTGTAGAATGATTTTAATATATTTTTCTAATCCAACCAGTTATATGTACTACAAATACCACCTTTTCATTCTTGGCATGTAAGTTTTTTTTTAAATAATATAGTACTTTTTGAAGAATTTTATTTTTTACTTTAATGTGATCAGTCATAGAGCTTTAATTAAATATGCTTTCGGGATCAGAAATTATTTTCAACTGATATATTATCTTCTAATGTAAGCTCTGCTTTTTCATATGTAGGTCATTAAGATACTCTGAAATTAATTTTTGTATATGAGTGAGATAGGGTTCTTACTCAGCACTCATACATCTGTTTATTAATTGATATGGAAAAATTATTGTTCCGGATCTACTTTCTGATCGGTTCATTCTTTTTCTACTACTGAATATGGAACTTATCTCATAAACCAAAATTCTCTCTCCTACATGTGTATATTTACACATACACAACACAGTTTCTGGGTAATGTGGCTAATAGTATCCACATCACTTTAATGTCCTTCCAGAACACTGGCTCCTGTTTCCCCAGTCATTCCCTCCAGCTACACTACTCTTGTCACGTAGTGTACTTCAGTATTCTGGATTAGGCTAGAAAACAGGGGGTCACTTTGATAGCATCCCACATAGCTGGGAAGCAATGTCTACTAATATCCTCTTACTTGACCTCTAAGGAGAAAGCACAGGCTGAAAAGTTCTCTCGTAGAATTGAGTTGTGCTGCCTTCGAGAAGTAGCACTGGAAAAGTGAGAGTGTTCTTATCCCCTTCAATGCACACACACTTGGATTTTTTTTTTTTTATACCTGGACTTCTAAAAAGGTTCACTCATCTGCAGATGACAGTTTAGACTAGCACTCTTTTGGGGATATAAGTGGGTGGAAAACTTCTTTCCCACATGTTGATATCACCACCCCTCAGCTACTTTTTACTTAAACTTCATTTGTTTATTATCATCTTTATTTTTCTTCTAAATGTCTTTTAGGATCATCTTGTAATATTCCATGAAAAAGTTTACTGAAATTATATACATATATATTTTTAAAGATTTTTGTTTTGTTTATTTATTTATGTTTATAAATAAAGATTTATTTATGCATACAAGAGCTGGGGTACAGGTCAGAGGTGTGGGGGTGGTGAGAGAATCCACCAGACAGAGCAGGATGCAGAACAGGCAGAGTGACAGAAACACACTGCTGAGGGGAGCAACGGGCGAGGCAGGAGGTCTGCTGCGCCATGTGGGTCCCCACCCTGGCCAGTGGCAGGGATCTAGCTCGTGCTGCAGTGGCTGCAGTTTGCTTCATATTGCGTTGCTTAACCACTGCGCCACCAGGGCGGGCCCAGTTTACTGCAATTTTAATTGGAGTGGAATTGCTGGGTCATATGGTAGATCCATTTTTACTCTGAGGAATCGCCATACTTCTTCCCATAGAGCCTGGATCAGTCTACATTCCCACCAAAAGTGTAACTGGTTTCATTTTTCTCCACACCCTTGCCAGCATTTGTTGTGTGCGTGTTTTGTTTTGTTTTTTAAATATGGGCCATTCTCGTAGGTGTGGTATCTCATTGTGGTTTGATTTGCGTTTCCCTGATAACAAGTGATGACCATTTTTTTCATGCATCTGGTAGCCACCTGCATTTAGAGAAGTGCCTACTTAGCTCTTCCACTTATTTTTTGATTAGATTGGTTCTTTTCTTTTTGTTGAGTTGTATGAGTTCTTTGTAGAATTTAGCTATCTTCTCAGACATATGGAGTGCAAATACTTTCTTCCATTCAGCAGGGTGTTTGTGTGTGTGAGAGTTTTAGTGACAGTTTCTTTCACTGGTCAGAAGTTTTTTAGTTTGACTCGTCACAGGTACTTATAGTCTTTTTTGTTTTCCTTGCCTTGGAGGTCAATCCACAAAGATATCTATGACATTGCCTATGTTGTGGGGTGTTTTGTATATGATTTCTTCTATGTATTTTATGGTTTCAGGTCTCACATCAAATCCTTTATCCATTTTGAGGTTAATTTCATATATGGTGTGAGATAGTGTTCTAGATTCATTCTTTTGTATATGGCTGTTCAGTTTCTTCAACCCTACTTTTTGAGTAAATTTCCTTTCTCAATTTACTTGGCTCCTCTGTCTTAATCCAAATAGGTTGGGTTAATTTCTGGGTTCTCATTTCTAGTTAATTAGTTTGTGTCTAGTTTTGTTTTAGTATCATACTGTTTTAATTATTATGGCTTCATGGTATAGTTTGTGGCATAGGGTACAATACTGCCATTCTTTTTTGTTAGTATTGCTTTGGTCCTTTAGGATCTCTGGGGTTCCATATGAATTTCAGCAATGTTTGTTTACTTCTTTGAAGATTCCACTGAACTTTTAATAGGGATTGCATTGAATCTGTATATTGCTTTGGGTAAAATGGTCTTTTTGGCAATGTTCATTATTCCAATCCACAAGTGACAGGGTTATCTTTCTATTTCTTTGTGACTTCTGTATCTTTTAGCAATGTCTTATAATTATAATGCTTTTTTGTATAGATACTTTCACCTCCTTTGTTAAATTTACTACTAGGTATTTATATTTTTTGGATGCACTGTAAATGGGACTGTTTTATTTCTCCTTCTAGCTCATTGTTGCATATAAGAAGGCAATAGGTTTTTGTAATAATTTTGTAACCTACCACTTTGTGAACTGATTTACTGTTCCAATTAGTTTTATAGTGGAGTCTCTAGAGTTTCCATCCATATTATGTTGTCTACAATTAATAAAGGTTTTATAGCTTCATTCATAATTTCTATTATTTTTATATCATTCTCTTGCCTAACCGATCTAGCTAAGACTTCCAGTACTAAGATGAACAACAGTGGTAAAATGGACTTTGTCTTGTAACAAGTCTTAGTGGAAAATCTTTGAGTTATTTACCATTAATTATTTCGACTATCATTTGGAATTGTTACTGTTTTTTGTATATCATATATTTATAATTTAAATTTTATTATTTCTTTCTAGTTGTTTTTGGTTTTGTTTGTTTATCTTTTCTGGTGCCTGAAGAGAGAAAATTATTTGAGATCTTCCTTGTTTTTTGATGTGGAACTATATTGCTATATACTTCCCTCTTACTACTACTTGTGTCTTATAAGTTCAAGAAATTTGGATTCCCATTATCACTTCTCTTGAAGTATTTTTTAATTTCTTCTTGATTACCTCAATAACTCAATTAGTAATGTGTTGTTCAGTCTCCATATATTAGAGGTTTATCTTGCCTTATTTTTGGGGCTAATTTCTAGTAAAATACTATTGTGGCCACAAAAGCCATTTGGTATGACTTAAACATTCATGAATTTGTTGAGACTTATTTCATCAGTATGTGGTCAATTTTGGAAAATGTCCCATGTGCACTCAAGAACACTGTGTATTTAGCTTTTTTGGGTTCATGTGCTCTATACAAGTCTATTAAACCCATGTGATATAATTTTGTTGTTTAAAGCTATTGTGTCATGTATTTTCTATCTGGCTGATCTGTCTGTTGGTGAAAGTGGGGTGTTGTTGTCCCTGACCACTAATGTTTTATTTCCTAGTGTCTTTTCCAGATTTGACAGTAATTGCCTTATATATTTTGATTCTCCTTTGGTGTGTTTACACTGATGAGAGTTATGTCTTAATGGATAGTTTCCCTAATAATTACACAGTGCTTATCCCTGTCTCGTGTTACTTTTTTGAAGTGGGAATGTGTTGTAGCTGATGTAAATAGCTGTCCTTCTCTCCACCGGGTCTCATCTGCTTGGAGAACTGTTTTCTGACTCTATCTGAACAAATGTTTATTTTTGGAGTTTAGGTGGGTTTGCTGAAAGAAGCAGAAAGTTGGATTGTTTTTGACCCAACCAGCCACTCGTGTCTTTTAATTGGTGACTTCACTTTGTTTACATTTGAGTTGATTATTGATACATGAATGTCTGCTACTGCCAGTCTGTCATTAATTTTGAGGTTCTATTCCTTTGTTCAGTTCTTTGTGGAGATTCTGCTCTTTGATTTAGATGAGAAATTGGGAGGATCCTGGTGTTCAGATTGGATCTGAGGCAGCAGCTTTTGCTTCTGCTGCCAAATTGCTCTGGAGGCACCATTAAAATGTAGAAGTATTTAATTTTTGTGTCTGGCTTCCTTCTTTCAACATTATATTCCTAAGAATCAGCCATATCATCATATGTGCTTTAGTTCAGTTTCTTTTTTCTGTAGTTTTCAAATGTATGTGTACATTAGAGTTTATTCTACCCTTGAGACGTTTGGGGCTGTTTCCAACTACTAGATAAAGAGATACACAGGGCTGGGTCCAGGACAGAGAGTCCTGTCCTTGTGGAGTTTGTGGCCTGGCACACAGGCACACATGGATGAATTCTGCCTCACCAACCTGGAAGCTCAGCAAAGAATCTTGAGGTTCATGGGCATTCAGATAGCACTAGGAAGAAAGACTCATTCTCCTTTCGTCACTTTAAATACATCATATCATTCCCTTTGGTCTGCAAGGTTTCTGCCAAGAAAACCACAGATAATCTTATAGGGGTTTCCTTGTATATGATTTTTTTTTCTCTAAATGCTTTCAGTACTTTCTTCTTTACCTATAGCTTTTAGCACTGTAATGTCTTGGCATGAGTTTGCTTGGGTTTATTTAGCTTGGAACTTGTTTATAGACTCCTGGGTCTGGGTATACATTTCCTTCTCCAAACTAGGAGATCTTTAGTTTCAAATACAATTTATACCCCTCTTTCTCTCTCCTTCTTCTGGAGAGTTTTAGATGCTGATGTTGTTATTCTTGATGACATTCCAAGGGTTTATATACCATTTTCATTGTTCTCCTTTTTGCTGGTCTGCTTGGGTGTTTTTCACTGCCCTGTGTACCAGCTCACTGATTCTATCAGCTTCATCTTGTCTACTGTTGAGCACCTCTACTGTATTTTTCAGTTCAATTATTTTGTCCTTTAGCTCTATTTTTTCAATTTGAAGCTTTTTCATATTTTATACCCTTGTTATAGTTCTCATTTTGTTCATCAGTTATTCTTATTTCACTAAGTATAGCTAGGGCTATTATTTTGAAGTCTTCTTTTATCTACTTCTGTTGCACTGAGAGTTTTCTTTGGAGTTTTGTTTTGTTTCATCATTTGGGGTGTATTACATTGTCTTGCTGGAAACTATGTGAACATCTACAGGTTGAGCTAAACAGCTCCTTTCCTTAACTTGCTTCATAGTATGATTACAGTTTACAGGATACACTCTTAGGTTATCTGCTCAGGATACAGAGTTATCCGTCACTTTATATTACAGACTGATGCTATAGGGTAAATGAAGATTGGTCAGGCTTTTATGCTGCTGGCCTCTGTGGCTATCACCTGAGGCCTTGATTTTGCTAGTGCAGAAGGCACTCAGGAGTGTGGATTTGGGGCATGCCTGCCTGACGGTGGAGACCTGGTGTATGGTGTGAGCATGTGTAAGTGTCCACACCTGAGTCTGGAGGCTGAGGCCATAAGGGTGGTGGAAGACAGCAGTGGAGAATAGCTACAAGAGAAGGAGTGATGGCTGTGAGCGGAAGAGACCATGGGAGAATGCCAGAGAGCCCAAAGAGAAACAGATTTGCTGGGTCTGGGAGGTCTGCCAGCCTCCAGCCCCCTGGCCTCTTTGCCTTGCCAGCCTATAGGCTTGCCCCACAATTGGTGTAGAAAATGCATTAAAGCTTGAAAAAACCTGAGGGCTCTAGGACTCTCCATCTGTCCTGTGCCTTGCTGGAACTACTGATGCCTATGAACTTGTTTTTAAGACTGGAATTCTATGCTAGCAGTTGGTAGGAACTGGGGCAGTAGGATGTGTAGAGGTTACTGTTTGAGAGTACCAAGAATTCAACTCTCCCTAAAGGTTGGAGGTTTCTATAATGAGGGGGAGATTTGCAATGACCCTCTGCTCCAGGGCTCAGTTTCAGAGCTTTCTCAGTAGCCTCAAGCTAATGAAGGGCCAGTATCTGGCCCTTCTGTTCTGTTATGGTCCAGCTCTGGCCTGCTGTAGGGTAAAGGTTGATCAGGTCTTTCCACCCGCCCACCACTGATAATGGACACCTGGGGTGCTGCGAGCACTCCAGGGTGGGCATGCGCAAGTGGGCGCACCTGTGTTGGACACGGGCTTAAATGGGCGGCGTCATGAGGACGCCAGAACTGTGAGAACTACGGGGACAGAACTGTGAGAACCGACCAAGAGAACCGACAGGACGAAGGAGGAACAGCAGCAGTAGCAGCAGCAGCAGCAGAGAGAGAGAGAAGCAGCAGCCAAGAGGGTGAGATGCGCCAGGGGTTGGGAGGCCTGCCAGCCTCCAGGCCCCCCGGCACCCCTGCCTGCCATGTACCTGGCCACCTCTACTAAAGTATGAAAAGCCACCAAGGGCTCCAAGACTCTCCTTCCTTGACCCGTCTGCCCAGAACCATCCCTAACCTTGCTCCTGTGCCCCCTTTCCTGCCGCTACACCTGCTGACTCTGCAACCTGGAGGTTTTTGCAGGAGTGTAGGCAGGAGCAGAGTAATCTGGGAACTGAGGTCTAGACTGTGGGCAAGGCATAGTCCCAACAGTAGTCACTCGTAGATGAGGAGTGTGTTTTTCCTAGGGAACATGGTGCCATCTGTAAGACTGCTTTCCTTGCAGCGCTCTCCTAATCCCCATGGGGGCAGAGAGGTTGTGGCTCCAGGGAGACCTGCGGTCAGGAAAAGTTGTGACCCAGATCTGTTACAGTAATTTTCTTTTTTTTTTTAAATTAAAATATTTTAAAATTTACATATACTTGCCATTAATTGTAATCCCCATGTATTCCCCATCACCATCTCACCAGTGCACCAT
>JAGFMF010012159.1:11462-95630 GCA_019455555.1 Galemys pyrenaicus | reverse complement strand
CTCTGTCTGTGGTGAATCCTCTCACCCCCCACACCTCTGGCCTGTACCCCAGTGCTTGTATGCATAAATAAATAAATCTTTAAAAAAAAAAAAAGAGTAAAGATACTGATGTCTTGTGGAAATATGGTTGTGATTTATGAGCTTTATAATTCAGACTTTTATTTTGTGCCTTAAAATTGTGTATCTATTATTTCATGTTGTTTATGTGCAAAAATACATGACTGAGAAAACCACGGCCTAACAAACCGATTTCGCCACTGAGGATTTCAATCAAAACAACTGAAACAACAACAACAACTTCAGTTTCATTAAGACAAAAGAGAAAAATATGCACCAATGGGTGATCATTTGGAAAACATAGAAGAAGCACGTATACTGAGAGTCTGCCTCATAGTTCTATATTGTGTCACAGGTACAAAGAATCACAAAGATTAAGACCAGACAGATTAGTTACATACCTCTTTTTCCAATATTCTCGTGATCTCACCAAGGGTACGATCTAGAGCAGAAACTTTCGTCTTTGCCCATGAGCCACTATCTTGTACTTGCACTTGTTTTAGAAGATCTTTTGCTAATCGCTGAAGTCTTCAATACAAAATGAAAGGAAAGAATGACATTAATAAGTTACACTGTAATACCTCATTTTCCCTAACATTTTGAAAGAAAAAGTATTTTGATGATTGTATTGGAAATGACTTTACAGAGCACCCAAGGGGAAGAAAGTGAAAACGATGCATCAGGCTGGCCTTACTTAAGTTTAGGAACACCAATCTAGTCCTCATGGTAAAAGAGAGAAAGTGAACAGAATTGTCAACTCACAGAATTAGCTGGAACAAATGGCTGCCATGAGTTTGTGTGATGCTTAAACTACAATAGTGTTAGAGATGAGGAAAGAGCGAGAGGATGACAGCACAGATGAATGTAAGAACCTCAGTAGGTGTTTACGTCTTGATTTAAATCTTCAAGGTAGGCTTGGATATGATGTTCTAAGAATTGAAAACTTTCAGTGTTAAATTCCCTGTGTTCTAATTTACAGACAATTTGGGGATTCCCTGCCTCTGCTGAATGTCATTTATTTAGAAAAGAGAGTAATTATTGGCTTTTCATCATGTAGTACCACCCATTACTTAGGTCGTGGGGTACTTTAGCAAGAGAACTGTATACTATTTCTTTGTAACCCTTACTTCTTGTGTTTTACACATCTCAGCCTCTGAACAGTCCTCTTCCCTTTTCCCTTGCTTGAGCATCCCACCTAAAGATACTCTCCGAGATCTCTAATCTTTAAACATTTTTATCCATAAGAAATGTAGTGTTTCACTTCCATTTTTATCTATAATTCCACAGGCTGGAAATACAATCACTTTCTTGTAAAGGTGCAAATTCCTTGTCTGCTGTTCTGTTTTATTCCTACTACACAAATGCTAGTAACAGTAATAGTGATACATGCTAGTTCTCACTGTGGGCCGGGAACCATTCTCATTGCTTTGCATACATTAATTCATTTAGCTGGATTAATAAACACCTGCCAGTATTTTCCATTTCTAATGAGAAAAAGTCTTACTATTACAAAAGATTGGTATGACAACAGATGAAGTATCTTACTAAATACATCTGCTCTGTTAACTTATTCTTATACTCTCCGGGAAGACCTGCTTCATACACCCCCAATCTCTTCAAAACTCCACCCATCCCTTCCACTTGGTTTCATGAGAAAATCTTAAATTTTACAGAGAATATGGAACCTCTTGGGACATGAAAATCTTCACTTCTACCATGAATCTATAAGCCAATCTACATGTCACCCATTCTCTTTGTTCTATTTAAAGAAAAAAAGACTAACTCCTCCCAAGTAGGGCCAATCCTACTACACAAACTTTGTATGTATGACGATTTTCTGGATCTAACTTTACTTCTTTTTTCTGCTTTATCGGTCTTTTGCAAATAGTCTTCATTTATTCCTTTTGAAATGCTTCCACTCCCTTTACACTATTTAGGAAATTCCCACTTTTCCCTTAATTCTTAGCTCAAGCATTACTTCTTCTGATTTAACTCTTCTGCACAGGAGACTTGTGGTAACTCTCCTGTGCAGTACTTTACAATAGAATGCTAAGCAGTAACAGGAATGCTCTTTACTGGTACTGCCCAACACTGTGACTGCTAGCCAAATGTGGCCACCATGTGCTTGAGATATCCTTAGTACAGCTGAGGAACTGAATTTCAAATACATTTAAATGGTCATATGTTGCCAGAGGCTAAGATAATGGATGGTACAGAAACAAAGTGTTAACTTCATGTGAAAGGGTTTTCATCTACCTGCTTACTCCTTATCCATTCCATCTAACACACTACCTCTGAAGTGCACTCAACAGACATGAAATAATGAAAGGTCTAAGAAGAAAGTGATATTAATTTTGTGATATCTTTTATTTATATGCCCTTATTTAATCCTCTCAAAAGTATTAACAATTGGCATTATCCCCATTTGAAAAAAGAAGAAACTAAAGTTCAGGAAAATTAAGTGACTTTTTCAAGGTGTTATAAAAAGCTTTCAATGGACTTAAAACCGAGGATTCTGATTTTCAAATTTCATATTTTTGATTCCAAACCTATTAGTATATTCAAATATGATAGTTTTACTCACAAATGAATAATTTTCTAGAATACAATCTCACCTAAAAATTTATTTCTCAAAGAATATAATAGCAAATACAGTTCAATAAGGCACTGGATAACACCAGTTTAAATCCAAGCTATCCGTATGAAGTTTTACTTTGACAAGTCAAAGACCGAATACAACCAGAAGTATCTATGTTTGGTTTCTGGCTCCAGTACATAGCACATATGTAAGCCTCTGGGGAGGTCATGTAACCAGTCTGAATCTCAGTTTCTTCAATTTAAAAGTGGCGATAACGTATGTATTTTTCCTTTCATAGCTTTTGAAGATCAGAGATGTGTAATGTCAATAAATATTCACTAAAAACCACTATTGTTATTAATTGACAGGGTATCTCAATCTAACAAAAGGAAAAATGGAATATAAAAAGACAAAAAATAGAGTAAGAGTAATAAATTTTTCCCTTCTAATTGAATATGGGCAGCAGTCCTATCCGATTAAAGTTACTGACCTTATCATGTGGAACAATACTGGCAAGTGAATTTCATTGTGTGACAGATAAGTAGTCACTTCAGCTTTTGGCTGAATAAAGCCTGCACACCATGTAACTAAATATCCGGCCACAGCAGTGGATGCATGAGTCTAGCAGTACTCTTACCAAGAATGCTCACATTCCACTGAAAACCCAGGGTACTTAGGGAGGCACAAGGACCATTTTAATTCACAGAGTACAAGAGGTTTGTGTTTCACCCTGAGGTAAATCAAATCTGGGATTCATATGAACCTACCCTTCAAGGAAGAATGCCAAATCAAGGGGATGCTTAGGTAACATGAGCTAAGCCTCTGTTTCATTCCTTGCTTCCACAGAAATACAACAAATAATATAGCCCCTCTTAAGCAAAAAGCATCTGATTTTGATTCATACTATAAATAATTATAGAGTATCACAGGAGTCAAGCCCTGAAAGCTGTATTTCCCCTACTGGGCTATAACAGGAGCTATACAGAAAGGGTGAAGTTTTTAACATAAAAATTGTTATTTAAGTCACTTCTGGCAGATAGCTTTTCTAGCATGAAAAAAAAGTGGAGGCTTCCAAACTCCTAGCCTAGAACATGAGAATTATCTGTCAGGTAAATGGTTTTGTGGTGAATATTGTATGGTCAGATTTTTTTTTTTTTCAAAACTAGACCAATTTCCAACAACTCTAAGTTCAAATCTGTTAGTGGTAAATGTGAAATAGAAATGCATCTTTGTAAGAAACAATCACTTTTATTACAGTAAAGTCTTGAGGGTTTTCATTAGGATCACTATGGACTATTAGTAACAGAGTTAAGATGGGACTGGGTCTGCTTTGTTGCTTGTGGAGGGCCTTGCCTCAGTGTTGATGGCTGCTGAGTGATGAGGGCGGTGGCTGCAAAGGCTGGCATGGCTGTGAGTATTTCTTCAAATAAGACAACAATGAAGTCTGATGTGTACACTGACTCTTCCTCTCACAACATTTCCCTATAGCATAGGATGTCGCCTGATAGTAGTTTACCCACAAAAGAATTTCTTTCAAAGTCAAGAGTTAATCCTCTCGAGTTCTGTTACTGCTTTCTCAACTAAGTTGATGTAATATTCTAAATCCTTCACTGTCATTTCAAAATGCTCAAAGCATCTTCACCAACAGCAGATTCCATGTCAAGAAACCAATTTCTTTGCTCATCTATTACAAACAACTCCTCATTCATTAGTTTTACCTTTATACTGTTGCAATTTAGTCACATCCTCAGGTGCCACTTCTAATTGTCTTACTTTTTCTACCACACCTTCATTTACTTCCTCCACTGAAGCCATGAACCTCTCAAAGTCATCCATGAGGGTTGGAATCAACTTCTTCTTCCTATTCCCTCACAATCTGTTGTCTTAAATAATAAGACTTGAAATCAAAATGACTCCTTGAACCTGGTCTGCAGAATGGATGTTGTGTTAGCAGCATGAAAACAACACTCATTTCTTTGCACATCTCTATCAGAGTCTTGGAGAACAGGTACACTATCAATGAGCAGTGATATTTTGAAATAATTTTTTTCTGAGTAGGTCTCAACAGTGGGCTTAAAATAATCTGTAAACCATGTAGCAGATGTGCTGTCATCCAGGCTTTGTAGTTTTATATAGAGAGAGAATAGGCAGAGTAGTTTTAGCATAATTCTTAGAGGTCCTAGGATTTTAAGACTGGTAAGACTGACTTTCCTTCCAGTGCTTCCATTTAAAATCATAGGTCTCTAACAAGAGTCAGCTTGTCATTTGAGGCAAGGCACTGGCTTCTCCTGTGTAGCTATGAAAGTCCTAAATGACACTGAGGCATCTTCTAATATAAAACTACTTCATCTACACTGAAGATATGTTGGCTAGTGTGGTAACCTTCATCAGTGATCTTAGTGCAGATTTCTGGATAACCTGCAGCTTCTAGAGCAGCACCTGTTGTTTACCTTGCACCTATATTATGGGAATGGTTTCTTTTCTTATACCTTGGAAGCCAACTTCTGCTGGCTTCAAACTTTCCTTCTGCATCTTCCTCACCTATTTCAGTCTTCACAGATTTGAAGAGTTAGGTCTTTTCTGAATTAGTCTTAGGTGTAAGGGAATGTTGTGGCTGGTTTGATCTTCTATCCAGGCCATGAAAACTTTGTCCATATCAGCAACAAGGTCATTCTGCTTTTTATCATGCATGCGTTCACAGAAATAGTACTTTTCATTTCATTAAAGAACTTTTCCTGTGTATTAAGAATTGGGAAAAAGAAGCCAAGCTTTTGGCCTTTCTCAGCCATTGACGTGCCTCCCTCACTAAGGTTAATCATTTCGAGCTTTGATTTAAAAGTGAGAGATGTGTAACACTTCCTTTCACTTAAAACCTTAGAGGTCATTGTAGGGTTATTAATTAACCTTATTTCGATATTGTAGGGTCTCAAGGACTAGGGAGGAAGAAGGAGATGGAATTCCTCTGCCCCAGATGGTACAGTCAGGACACAAACAACATTTATTAAGTTTGATGTCTTATGGGGGGCATGCCTTGTGCTGACCCAAAACAACTGCAATAGTTACTTCAAAGATCACTGATTTAAGACACTATAACAGATTTAATAATGAAACACCTGAAATAATGTGAGAATTACCAAAATGTATCATAGACATGATGTGAACACATGCCATGGAAAAAATGCATTAAATATACACATTTTTACCCATACACATATTTATATACATTTATGCACATTTACATATATTTATCACTGTATCTAACTCCATATATTGGAAAACATAAGTGAAAGCTGAAAAAATAAGCTAAATCTGGTATTTTCACCATTATGGAGTTTTACTATTCTGTATTTTTAACTCTCTTCTCCCTTATCTGTAGTATGCTGTGCAAATATTTTTTCCCCATTCATTCATTATGTCTTTGTTTTGATTACTGTCTCTTTTGCTGTACAGAAGCTTTATAGTTTGATGTAGTCCCAGCTGTTTATCTATTCTCCTTTGTTCTTTTTGCTTCTGAAGAAGAATCCTGGAAGATATTTCTGAGGTTTATGTCACGGAGTGTTTTGCCTGTTTTCTTCTATATATTTTATACTGTCAAATCTTACATTCAAGACTTTTATACATTTTATTTTTGGATATGGTGTGAGACAGTAGTCTAGTTTCATGTTTTTCCATTTTTCAGTCCAGTTTTCCCAGCACCATTTATTGAAGAGGCTTTCCTTGTTTCACTGTATATCTTTGTTCCTTTGTTGTAGGTTAGTTGATCATTTATGTGTGCTTTTATTTCTGGGCTTTCAATTCTATTTCATTGGTCTATGTATCTGTTTCTGTTCCAATACCATGCCGTTTTTATTATAATGGCTTTGTAGTATTGTTTGAAGTCTGGGTGTGCAATGTCTCCATTCTTCCCCCTTTTAGTCAGGAGAGCTTTCACTACTTGGGGTGTTTTGTGGTTCCAGTTCCATATGAATTTCATCAATATTTGTTCTATTTTTTTGAAGAATGTCATTGACATTTTTATTGGAATTGCAACCAATCTGTACATTATTTTTGGTAGGATTGCCATATTTATAATGTTAATTCTTCCAATCTATGAGCAGGGAATATCTTTCCATTTCTTTGTGTCTTCTATTTCTTGTAACAGTGTTTTGTATTTTGTAATTTTCCTTGTATAGGTCTTTAATCACCTTTTTTAGGTTTATTACTGGTATTTAATTTCAGGAGGGGTACAAGTGTAAATGGGATGGTTTTAATTTCTTCCTTTTGAGATTGACTGTTTGCATATAGGAAGGCTTATGATTTTTGTGTACTGATTTTGTAACCTGCTAATTTACTAAACTGGTTTATTGTTTTAATTAGTATTTTTGTGGATTATTTAGGATTCTCCTTATATATAACCATATAACCTGCCTATAATGATAGTTTCACCATTTCCTTCCATATTTGGAATCCTTTTATGTCTTTCTCTTTTCTAATTGCCCTAGCTAGGACTTCTAGCACATACTGAAAAGCAGTGGTGAAAGTGGACAGCCTTGTCTTCTTCCAGATCTTAATGGGAAAGTTTTCAATTATTTACTATTAATGCTGTGGGTTTGCCATATGTGGCTTTTATTATGTTACGATATATACCTTTTACCCCCTGTTTTTTTGAGGGCCTTCATCATAAGTTGATGATGGACTTTATTTTATCTCATATATTTTATTTTTAAAATTTTAAAAATATATATATTTTTTCCTTTATTTATATATGTCTGACATCAATTGTAATCCCCATGTATTCCCCATCACCATATCACCAGTGCACCATCACCTCAGTCCTCTGTGCTCCCATCTGCCCTCAACCCTCCCCCTCATCCTCCCCACCAAGTGTTCCCAGTTTGTCCTTGTCTTTTCATTTTTGGTTTTTATTGTTATTATTATTGTTGTTCTTATTCCTTTCCTTGATCCTTATTTGGTTCCCTTATATTCCTCCTAGGGCAGGAACCATCTGGTATTTTTCTTTTGCCTCCTGACTTATTTCTGATGGTGGACTTTATTAAATGCTTTCTCAGCATCTACTGATATGATCACATGGTTTTTAATTTTCTTTTTGTTAGCGTGGTGAATTTTGCTTATTGATTTTTGGATGCTGAACCATCCTGTGTCCCTCGGATAAATCCCACTTGGTTGTGATGTTTAATTCTTTTGATACACTGTTGGATTCATTTCACTAAGAGATTATAGAGGATTTTTGCATTTATGTTCATTAAAGAGATTGGTCTGTAATTTTCTTTTCTGTGTTGTCTTCGTTTGGTTTTGGTGTTAGTGTAATGATGACCTAGTTAAATGAACTTAGTAGTTTTCCTTCTTTCTCAGTATTTTGAAAGAGTTTTTGTAGGATATGCACCAGTTTTCTTTGAACATTTGTTAGAACTCATTTGTGAAACCATGTGGTTCTGAGCTTTGTTTTTTTTCGGGAGGGTTTTGATTACTGTCTCAGTTTCACTGCTTGTAATTGGTTTAAATTTTCTATTTCTTCTTTGTTCAGTTTTGATCTTTTGGACTGTCTTTTTTATTTCTATTTCATTTATTTCTACTTGAATTTTTATTATTTCTATTCTTCTACTGGTTTTGGGGTATTTTAGTTGGTGTTCTTTTTCTAGTTCCTCAACATGGGAGATTAGGTTGACCCTTTAGGTTACTTCTTGCTTCTTCACGTGGGCCTACGCTGCTATTTACTTTCCTCTTAATGCCACTTCTGCTGAGTGCTATACATTCAAGAAAGTTGTGTCATTTTTCTGAAGGTATTTTTAAAATTTCTTCTTTGATTTACTCATTAATCCAATAGTTTTTCAGAGGCATGTTGTTCATTCTCCATATAACAGGGAAGCTCCTTGCTTTGTTTTCATACTTGGTTTCTAGTTTGATGCCTTTATGATTAGATAAGATACTGGGTATGATTTCAATCTTCTTGTATTGTTGATATTTGCTTGTGACCTAATAATGGTCAATCTTGAAAAATAATCAAGGTGCATTTGAGAAAAATGTGTATTCCCTTTGGTGGGGCACAATGTCTTATAGATGTCTATTATGCCAATGTGGTTTAGATCTTCATTTAGGGTTTTATGTCTTTGTTTAATATCTGTCTGGTTGATCTGTCTCTTGATGAGAGTAGGAAGTTGAAGTCTTCTACCACATGTATATTTTCTCCAATGTCTATTTTCAGAGATGACAGCAATTGTCTAATGTACTGTTCTCTTGATCATTATATAGTATCCTTCATTGTCTCATGTCACCTTTTTTGGTTTGAAGTCTATTGTATCTAAGTATGACTACCTCTGCCTTCTTTTGGGGGCCATTGGCGTGTAGAATTGTTTTCCAACTTTTTACTTTCAATCTATGTTTATCCTTAAGGCTTAAGTGTTTTTCCTAGAGGTTTTAGAAGGTTGGATTCTGTTTTTTAACCCAGTCTGCTACTCTGTGTCTTTTTACTGGTGAGTTTAGTACATCAACATTTAAGGTGATTATTGACAAATGGAAGTCTGTTCATGCTATGCTGGTGGTCACATTTTGTGGTTCTATTCACTACCTTGTTCAGTTCTACCTGTTCATTCCCCTGTTTGTTTAGACTTTTAGGCTCCTTGTAATTTTTCTTGTAGTAGTAGTATTATATTTTTTGGGTTTAGTAGTAGTGAATTTCTGTACATTTTGTTTGCTGGAGAAGGAAAGAGAGCTTTGCAGGAGGAAATACACTAGACTGACACTTTTTGTATTGGAGTTTTCTGAATATGTTGCCCCACTTGCTTCTTGCCTGTAGTGTTTCTCAGAGTAGTCTTATGTCAGCCTAAGAGATTTTCCTTTATAATTTATTTGTTTCTTTCCCCGTGTCAGCTTCAATATTTTTCCTTTGTCTTGGACTCTTGGTAGATTTACTATTAAGCATCTTGCTGTAGTTTTAAACTTTTCATTATAGTAGTTTGGTGTTCTTCTAATTTCCTGTATGTTATTTTCATTTCCTTCTTCATGTTTGAAACATTCCCTTCAGTTATTTCCTTGAATAGTTTCTCAGTTCCCTGTCTCTTTCTTCTCCTGGGATTCCTATAACTCATGTGTAGGAATTCATGGTGTCAGATAATTCTTGAAGTGTTTATTCATTCTTTTTCCTTTGTTCCGCTTTTTCTTTTCTTTTTTGACTGCTTCTATATCTGTATCACCAAGAATACTGATTTGTTCTTCTATTTCATCTATTCTATTTTCATGGCTTTTTTAAAGAATTTTTAAATTCCTCCACTGATCTTTTAACATCCTGAAGTTCTTTTCTTTTCCTAAAGATTCATTCTCATCCTTCAGTGTGTTGATTGTTTTTCAGCATTCTGTTCCTTTTATGCTTCTTTTAGTTTTTTAAATTAAGGCAATTCTGAATTCTTTATCTGACAGGGAGAGAAATTCTTCCATGTCATTGTCATTGGGATCTGGAAGCTGATTTTCTCGCTGTGGTGTATTGTGGCTTACTTGGCCAACTGTTATTTCTCTTTTCCCCCATTGTTGCTTTGTTTTAATCATAGGGTCATGTGGCCACTATGTCCACAGACATGACCCTGTGTGTTCTTACCAGAGTGTGTATGGGTCTGCCTGGAACTTAGGTTGCTATTGGTGGTGGCTGGCTGTGGGGGGTCAGTCCTCTTGCTGCTCTCCCTTTAGTTCCTACCAGCTGGCCACTTCTGATGGTCAGCAAGCTCTCTGGGCCACTGTGGCAGCTAGGCAATTTTGGGTTTAGGAGTTCCCAGAGTCCCTGTTCACCAGATCACTGCTTGCTGGCAGGATATCCCACTGTTCTTATTTGGGTATGGGTGAATCTGCATGCTGTCTGGGCCACTGTGGCAGCTGGGTGTGGGCTAGGGCTTGTGTGGCTTTTATCAACTAGACCGCTTGTGGTATCCATAGGTCCCCTATAGAACCCAGCAACAAAGGGCTCTTGTGATGCTGTCTGCTGGTACAGGATGTTAAGTGGGCGTTACTTCCGGGTGTAGCTGGGAGTTCCTGATGCAGGGCATGGCAATGCAAAACTCTAGTAGTGGTCTGGTCTGCTTGGAGGTGTGGGCCAATTGAGTGGTGCCTGATCTTTCAAGACTGTGCAACTCATGAAGGAAAAGCACAAAAGTTTGTGTCTCAGGGTTCCCTCTGCTCTAGAGGCACTACGCTAGAGGTGGCTGGTGTTGTGGACCTGTTTGCTAGGTAGTGCCAGAGGGCAGAGTGGGCCAGCTTCCCAACGCTGTGGTGTTTTACTTCTAGCTTGCAGCTCAGGATGAAAAAGGAAAAATAGAGTTCTGTCTCATCCCATGGAGTTGGTGACTGGTACTGAGGTCTGGCTTGCTCATCTGGGGATATCTGGGTGTTTCAAATGTATGGTGGGACCTTGGGGGCTGCTGGCTGGGGCCCTAGTCCAGGATTGGGGATGTTTGCTGGCTTGGGAGGATGGAACTCCTGGTGCCTGAAGAGAATGGACTCTTCCTTTTTTTTTTTTTTTGCCCCCTTTGTGGATCGTGGGCATCATGGAGAAGTTCTGGTGTCATAAAGCCAGTTCAAAGTGTGTGGGTTTTGCTGAGAACTTGTTTCAGTTCTTTTTCAAAGTTGTTTCACAGAGAAAGGTTGATTCCAGCCTCTATTCCATATCCTGGGTAGAACTTCCACGTGTTCTTTAAAATGATTTTATGTCTCCCTTTTAAAGGCTGTTATTTTATTGGAATTATATTACATTTAGAAGGGAACTTATAGAAAATGTATTACACTGTGTCTTCTCTACGGGAATTTAACTTGTCTTATATATAAGTCTCCCTTTGTATCCTTGTTAATATTTTAAGGTTTTATTTCTATAGACCCTTAATATTTCTTGCTAGCTTGTTCTTGAAGTTTACTTTTTTTACTGCTATTATAATGATGTGATTTACTGTACTGTCAATGATATAAATGTCCTGGAAGAGATCTTCTCAGAGCAAGTACCAGCATAGCCTTGCCAGAACCAGTTCTGTCCAGAAGAGGGTCTCTATACTTTAGCACCTCTGGCATTCTGCATGAGATAATTCTTTGTGGCAGACTGTCTTGTGCACTGAAGAATGTTTAACAGCATTCCTGGTCTTTAAGCACTTGATGCCAGAACTACCATCTTCCCAGGTTGTGATAACCAAAATGTTATCACATACCCAGACAGAGCAAAAAGTCCTGTCAAAATAATCCCCAGTTGGATACTACTGTGTTAGGAGATTGAAGTTCTAAATATTAGATACAAAGTCTATGATCACAGGGAAACAATGATGGTTTCAGATAAATCTTGCTTGGTAACATGCTGCAGGAGAAGAGGAGAATTAGAATGATGTGTAAAATACTCACTTCGCTTTGTAAGGTGAATCGGAGCCAGAATTTGATGTTTCTAGTAAACTCTCATATTCCTTGGCCCTGAAAATAAAAAATGTTTTATCATTGTTAGTTATTTTGATGCTAATGTCTGTAACAAAATAAAATCTTGGCTGTATTTTCTTCTCCTAACACTTTGATTTCTGAAATTGTTTCTTTCAAACACTACCAATATTATCCCAAAGATTGAAAAATACTTATTTCCTCACAAGACAAAGAGCAGATTATTAAAAACACTTCTCAGTTTACAGACCTGGTATAGGATAGTGCTCATTTTCTGAAATATTAAGTCAATATAATTAAATTTGAAACCATATTAAGTTTCTCCGAGAGGTTAGTTGATTCATTAACTGTACCTTCAGAGATACATAATGCAAAAAATAAAGGCAAAGAAAAGTCATGTAATGTTAGAAATAATTTCATAG
Source organism: Galemys pyrenaicus (assembly GCA_019455555.1). Classification (NCBI taxonomy): domain Eukaryota; kingdom Metazoa; phylum Chordata; class Mammalia; order Eulipotyphla; family Talpidae; genus Galemys; species Galemys pyrenaicus. The sequence continues at coordinate 83,183 of JAGFMF010012159.1, read as the reverse complement.
GGTATATAAGTAAGTTGACCAGATAGGCAAAGGTTTTAGTTTGGTTTTGTTTATATTGACAAAATGCTACAAGTCTGATAAAATCAGTAATAAACTTCACTGCTACCATCTAGCTAGGCTCCAGTTTGCCTGAACTAGTAACTGGGAACCATCTGAACATTATCAACCTAATAGTCACTTCATCTGGCGACTTCTCTTTTTGGAGGAAAAAGACAACCTGTCAATTTAAATTGTGAATACCCACTCAAAAAAACCCAGTCTCGGAAAAGGAGTCTATTAATTTAGGAAAGAATTAGTCACAAGAGCAATGACAGGTGGAAAAAGTTAACACTGCTTCATTAAAAAAATATGAAGTATGCAAATTACACAGACCTAATGAGCAAAAAGAAAACTAGCACTGGTTATGTTTAGAAATGAAGGAATTACTAAATTCGATTTACACATTAAATAGTTTCAACCAACATACATGTTCACTGTTATCAGTCCCCAAATATTAAGGCATATCAAAATGGGGAATAAACATCCTGTAGGTGCAAGTAATTTTGACTTTATTAAAAAAGTGAAAAAGGTACTTAATATGTTCCAACCACTGTGCTTGGAACCATCTATTTATTGTCATGGTCTACAAACCTTAATATGGTATTATCCTTATTTCATGAAGAAGAAACTGAGATTTAGGAGAAGACTCTTATATCAAAACACACACTTTTCAGACCTAAGTGAGGAGGACTAAGTCCATTCTATTACGGATGCAAACAACTAGAAATTCACCACCCAGTTTTTCTTAAGCTTCTTAATTCACTTTTAGCAACCAATTTAATATTTATTTCCAAAGTTTCTACTCTATATAAACTAGACTATAAAAGATAATAAGAGAGGAAGGAGTGGATGGATGACAGATGATAGAGACAAAATGGTGGGAATATTCAAGAATTTACTCTCCATAGAAAGAAGACGCAGAGCTTTGAAAGACATGCAATTCTACAGAATAGAGTTACAGACTAGCAACGCTGTAAGCATTTATTTCCAGTTAGGATGGCAAGTAAGTTTCCTGAAGGCTGCGCAACATGTGCCCTCTTCACAAACAGGCAGCCATCGGAACACAGGAACAGAGGAAATGGGGCCTCCCAGGCAGTGCACTATCAGGCTGTCAGCAGCCACTGCAGCACGAGTTCGATCCCCAGCCAGGGAAGGGACCCACACAGCGCAGCAGTCCTCTCATCTCACCCAGCTGCTCCCCTTAGCAGTGTATTTCAGTCAGTCTTCCTTGTTCTGTCACTGTCTCTGGTGAATCCGCTCACCTCCCTCACCTCTGCCCTGTACCCCAGTTCTTGTGTGTATAAATAAAATAAATCTTAAAAAAAACCCAAAGGAAATGCATTTTAAGCAGAAAAAAGTGAGCAAATGACACCGAACATGTAGGAAAATACAATTTAACTTGGGGAATAAAATTCTATCAAAATTAAATTTTTAAAATTTTTTAGACAATGACTGATTTTATTAAGATTTTTAATTTTATTGTAGTATATACCGCATTACCTAATTTTCAGTCTCGATCTCATTTTGGTTATATTCTTTCTCAGTCATAATATGGGATACTTGTTTATATCATTTTATTTTTTGTTAGTCTTTCACAGTTCTAATATTCTCAAAGAATTCATTTTTATCAATATTTTTTAAATCTTTATGAAGATTTAAGCTATAAGTACCATATGCTATTTCTAAAAATGAAAAACTTGAGCTGAGGTTATTTTTACTTCAAATAATTCTGGTACCAAATTTGGTACCAGAATTATTTAAAGTTTTTCTTCTAAGTGTTGGACATATCTCATAATTTTCATGCTCTTATTGTAACAAATTTTAAATAGTCTTTGATTTCCATTGAGTTACTCTTAAAAAAAATTCTTATTTCAAACAATGTTTTCTCTTACATATTTCTTAGTTCCAAAGTGTTAATATTTTTGGTCTTTGTAATTTTTATTTTCATTTTTAGAGTCAACTTTACTTAAGTATAATTTACATATAATGAAAAATTATAATTTTAGGTGTATAACTTGATGAGTTTTTAAAGATAATCAAAACCAAAATCGTAATACAAAACATTTCTACCACCCATCAAAATTTTGATTCTCTTGTAGTCAATCTTATGCTGCAATTCTTATTTCTAGAAACCACTCATCTGCTTTCTACTATCATTTTCTGAATACCAAGTGTGTTATTACAATCACTCATGCCCTACTATGTCTGGATTAATTTATTTAGCATAAATCTCTTGAAATTATTTCATATTGGATGTATTATTGGTTCACCCCTTTTGACTACTTGGTAGTGTCCCACAGTTTTGTCTATCCAGTCACCAGTTTTTAAATTCTTTCCAGATTAAGGCAATTATGATAAAGTTACCATGAACATTTGCACACAAGCTGTTGCAAGGGCAAATGTCTTATCCAAGTTTCTCTTGGATAAATATCTAGCAGTGGGATTACTAGATCATATGATAAGCATGTACTTAACCTTCAATTACCAAAATATTTACCAAAGTGATCATTCCAATTTGCATTTCTATTAGCTAAGTATGAGAATTCCAGCTGTTTAACTCTTGAACAGTGTCTTGTTTAACTTCTTTATATTTGTGAAATTTCCAGATATACTCTTGTTATTAAATATTAATTCCATTTCCCTGAAGTCAGAAAAATATGTTGTATGATTTCAGTATTTTAAAATTTATGAAAACTTGTTTTGTGGCCTAATATACATGGAAGAATATGTGAGGGAGAATATTCCATGTACACTTGAGCAGAATATATATTGTGCTGTTTTGGGGTATAATGCTTTGCATACTACCTCTGTTGGGCCTAATTTATAATGTTCAAGCCTTTTATTATCTTGCTAATCTGCAGTCTAGTTACCCTAGTTATGACTGCAAGTGGAGGACTGAAGTCTGCAACTATTACTGCTCAAGTATAATAAATTGTTGAATATATAAATAGTCACAAGTAACTATGTAAACATCAAAGACAAATATTTGATTTATCAACAATCACATTTTTGCTTGAAGTATTATTCTATTCTAAATTTCCCTTCACATTACCTTTCTGATTTTTAACAATGATTATTTAAAAAAATTATTGATACTTTTTCCTCATTAATTTAGCATGACTTACATGATATTTAGTCACTGGAGAGAATTACCCAGAAACTTAAAACTAGTAGAAAGTTCATCAAAAGTGTACCTGAAAAAGATGTCTTTTTTCTTGCAATAGCTCAGGAACTGAGCTAATAATTTTAAGTTTTAAATCCTGCTTTCCAAAAATAAATATGAAATTCCACTTTACTTAAAATCACATTCTAATAGACACACACACACACACACAGACACAGACACAGTAAGGATCTGACCAAAACAGACTCTAAATCAAATTATAAGTGCCCAGTTTCCATTAGTGGACATTTTGGAACGTGACAATATACTCTTTCAGGTATCATAAAAATATGACCAGGTTTACATATTAAATTTAGTCTGAAATATCTTTCAGACCATGAGACAAAGCTTTTTCTATTTATGATCTACACAACATACTAGGTGATAAGCATTATTACAAATACATATGAGCAACATAAATACTGTTAACAGAAGTTTCTTCTTAGAATTAAAACTCCTGTCTCTTAAAAAAACTCCTTTCTCATTTTTCACTTTTAGTTTTGCCAAGTTTTAATACACCCAAATAATTTTAGCTTGCAGAAAACCAAATGAAATTTGATTTAGTACTATTATTTCTTTCTCAGTTCTCACATACTCATTGTTTCATTTACTCATTCAACAAATATTTACTAAGTATACACAATTTATCTAATTTACTCTAAGCATTAAACATACAGTACATATAATAAGGTTGACAAGGTAGCTGTTCATATACATGTTACATGAATAGTATAGAAATTAATGAGCTAGTATCTAAAAATAATAGAGGCTATGAATAGAACGATTAATACAGAGAGACTAGATATATGTGTATTGAGGAGCTGTGGGATTTACAGAAAGCATAATGAAAGAAGGTCTCTGAAAATAAGTATTTAAGCATAAACCTGGATGAAATGAAGGAGCCAGTCCCAGGGAAATTTAGAGGAAGCTCAGGTTAGGCAGAGAGAACATTAAGTGCCAACAACCAAAGTATATTCAAAAAAAGAGAAAGGCAGCAATGGAAGAATGGATACAGAATTTAGCTTATTTGTAATATCCTATTTCATAAAAAATTCTTTCCTGAAAGACACATGGTCTATATTATGGCTTTCCCTTTGTATTTAGTCCTTTGACCTTTCACTGCCTTTTTTAAACCCTCATTTATTTTTCATTTAATATTAGCTATCTATTCTCGCTATTGCAATTTTAATATTGAATGCTAACATATAACTTTAGCTTTCAGACCAAATTTCAGACTCCTTAAGACCTTTATTTCATCTTTCACACCATCCTTAGTATCTTTAAAAACAAACTCAGTCTACCATGGTGTGTCCACTTTACTACATTTCTCAATAGTACCTATAATTGAAATTTCAAACTTACCTTCACTTATTCTTTTCATATAATCAACACATTATCCAATATAATATTAAAATACTTCCTGAATATTTCCTTTTTAATTTATTTTACAGTCATGCCCTACTAGCAGATTCCCAATTAATGCATACCTGGATTAGTAAAATAAACTCTCACTCACTCGAAATCTCAACCTTCTAGTCCTACCACCATAGCACATGTGGCAAATCTTCCCAAGTCACTAAATTCCTTATATTACTCCCCTGGTTACTATACCTATAGTGGTTCTTTTCCTATTAACCTGCCAATTAACATTTAGAATCTCCATAAGTTTAATCTATTTTATTTCTCGACATTAACATCTGCATTTTACAAGTTTGGGTCTGGATTTGCACACTCCACTTTTAAGACATTTCTTTTTTTCCTGTGACTCTGAGACATTTTCCCAGTTAGGATACTGCCACCAGGGGGCAGTATAGCTCGATTAAACTCACAGTCTAAATTAAGACTAAGAATAGGAAGATAATAATGATAAAAAATAAACAACAAAACTAGCAGATAACCATAAATCAAGAGACATTCTGCAAGGGAGGTGGAGGAAAAGGGATCAAAACAGGGGCAAGAAGAGCACAAAGGATTATGGCGATGGTGCACAGGTGAATTGGTGGTGGGAATTTTACAGGAAATACACAATGATGTAAAAGACATAAATAGGAAGATATGGCCATATAAAAATAAATTTCAATTAGAAAGGATAAGTAGACATTGGACAGGCTTACAATGGGAACAACATCTACCAGTTCTTCTAGGATATCCCTTAGAGAGAGAGCTCAAGCCAACTCACTACAGCCTCAGCCACATTATTTCTATGACCCTATTTATCTTACTTCCACCCGCCCCGCTTTACTGAGATATAAATGACAAACAGAATTATGTAATTTAAGGTGCACAATGTGAGTTGATGCAATATATACTGGGAAATGACTACCACAATTAGGTCACATTACCACTTTCATTACCTCACAAAATCATCATTTTCTGTGTGTGTGGAAGGGATCTCTAAGACATACTCTTTAGCAACTTTGAAGTATGTAATACGTCATGGCTAACTATAGTTACCATCTTGTACATCCTATTCCCAGAAATTATCTGTCCCCTTTGATCCACCTTTTTACCATGGCAACCACCATTCTACTCTCTGATTCTGAGTTCTACTTTTCTGCATTAAAACTGAGAATGGGGTCACACAGTGTATGTCTTCTTTGACTTCTTTCCCTAAATATAATACTCTTGACACGTTGTCATGAAAGGAGGAATTTTCTTTTTTTTCTGTGGGTGCCTCTAGTTAGTCAAAATTGCCACCATATACTTACAGTTTTAGAATTTCCATCAGTCTCTTCTCGTCTCCCTCACTCCCATTGGATGTCCACATAATCTATCTCACATATCCTTTTCTATCCATGTCCTCTACTACATGCCTGGGTTAAACATTATGACATTTTATTTTAATCCTTACTGAACTATAATCAAAATACATTGTGTGGGGAAATTTCTGTTTTGCTTTTAGCAGAGGTGTTTAATTTACTTAACCATCTGACCAAAATTTTTGGAGTGTCCACTGTAGAGGGAAAGCAGGATGTATCTGATTCTGGCAGTAATGGAAATGATGCTCTATCATCAGAATGAAAACATGAAGAAAAAATTGCAAAAACATCCTTTTCTGCAACCCACGCCACTTCCTCTAGGTCACTGTCCCTTTCTTTCCGGCCCCCTTATCTTCAAAGCTCTAACTGCATTTGTTAATGTCTGCTGGCTCTTGTATTTTGCTTTGCAAAATTATCTATAAACATCTAGTATTTGTTTTTGTCATCTTGATTTGGTTTTCCATGTATAATTCCCTCAAAACCTCTCAATTTTAGTGTAAATTATTGCTTTTTATTTTTCCTTACAATTTGAATAGTAGTCATAATGTAGATATACCACATCTTCTTATTCCAATCATCTACTGATAGGCAAAGAAGTTTTTTTTATTTAAAGTGTGATCAAATGATGAGCCAAAGCAATCCTGACCCAAAAAAAGAAAGAGTGGTGGTACCATACTACCAGGCTTCAAACAATATTTAACAAAAAATATAGCAATTAAAATACTATGGTACTGGAACAAAAACAGAAACAGAGACCAGTGGGATAGAACTGAGAGCTGAGAATAAACCTACACCTAGATGGACAATCATCTAAAACAAGGAGTCAAGAGTATACTCTGGGGAAAAGACAGCCTCTTCAACAAACGTCGTTGAGAAAACTGGACAACCACATGCAGAAGAATGAAACGAGATCAGTGGCTAACACTTTATAAAAAAGTTAACTCTAAAGGGATTCAAGACTAGTATATGAAACCCAAAACTCTAATAACTGAAAAAAAAAATAGGTAAAACACTCCAGGACACTGGTTTCAGAAATATGTTTGGTAATTGGTCTACAATGGCAAGAGAAGTAAAAGCAAATATAAACACAAGGCATTACATCAAGAAATTATCAGTAAACAAAAAACATGTCACTGAATGGGAGAAAATATTTGTATAACACATCTGAAAAAGACGTGATACCCAAAATATATAAAGAACTCATGCAACTCAACAACAACAAAACCCTTACCAAAAAAAAAGGGTGGAAATGCTAAGTAGATACATCTCCAAAGAAGACAAAGAAATGGCCATTGGTCACATGAAAAAATGCTCATTGTCACTTATCATCAGGGGCATGCAAATCAAAACCACAATGAGATCCTATTTTACACCCACGAGATGGACTACATCAAAAGACCAGAAGTAACAATGGTGGTGATGATGTAGAGGAGGAAAACAAACCTCACACACTTGGTTGCACATAGACTGGTCCAGCCTCTATGGAAAGAGTGTGGAGGATCCTCAAAACATTTTAAAGATCCTAAAAATCGATCTCCCCAATATGACCCACCAAATGTATTTCTAGGTATCTATCCAAAAAACACAAAAACACTAATTCAAAGAGATATGTGTACTCCTGTGTTGACTAGATCCCTCCTCATAAGAGCTAAATTTTGGAAACAACATTATGTAGTCAAGACCAGAGGAGTGGATCAGAAAAACACACATGCATGACGTAATATTACTCATCTATCAAAAAGGGTTAACCCTGCCATTTTCAACAACATGGATAAAAAAAAATCACTATTTTAACATCTAATACTATAAATATAGATTTAAGTATAGTACTTACAAATAAAAGTTCTTCAGAGTTCTCTATAATTGTTATGACTGCCTGAGAACTGCTTGTTATTATAATCAAATTATACATGCTCATAGCTTATTATTTCCCGTCTTAAAAAGTTCCAAAATTCTGCATAAAACCTATTTACTGGCATATAAGGACACTGCTATTTTGAAATTTTTATAATTGCTTTGTTTCACACAGCAACACAGCTCTATAATATATGCAAATACATAAAAACAGGAAGTTTTCTAATTTTCGTTGTCAAAACACACACACACTCTTGTGTTTTAATTTTTCTCTATATAAGTATGAATAAAAATAACTTGTATACTCTACATATATAATTTGTGACTTATTTTCACATTATGCTTCATAAGCACATGCCATGTTTCTAACTCTTCTGAAAGCATCATATACTATTACTAGATATAGAAACTGTTATCCAAATTTTTGCTCTTTGAATGAGCAAATGAACACAATGAACACTGATAGACTGTTTTATGATCTTGCTCATATTGGGCGTAATAAAGGCTCAATAAATATAATACATTTTTTGTGTTTATGTATTATTTTTACCATCATCGTTATTATCAGCAATCTTCCACGACAAACGTCGGTCGTAACTTAGCTTATTCTCCCTGGAATCCCTAATACTTATGTTTACCTTTCTGTTGCTATTCTTCTCATATAAGGGTTATTCACATACATAATTTACCTCCTTTGATGTATTGTAAACTTCATGAAGTTATAGTATTTCTCACTCACTTTTGTACACAAACAATGCGACTATTCAGATATATACAGAATGAATTCCTGAAGACCACAAAGGAAATAAACCAAGACATAGAAAAAAATGCATAAGTATCAAAACAGATTTAACTGTCACCTTTGACATTAAGTTTATATTAAAGCTTGAAATCAAAATTCTGTAATAGTTATACTCCTGTGTCTCTTCTCTTTCTCTCTTGTGCTCAACTTAGATCCATCTGGTTAGGTCCACTGATCAAAGGTGTAACACAATTTAATTCTCAGACCAATATAAATTCTTACATCTGTATCTTTCAAGACAAAAAAACATATGAAATGAACTTTCTCATATATTCATTTGTATGTATATATACATATTCAAATCACATACACACAATTCACATCCTCCCATTTTGTTCCATTCCCCATTTCTGAACATCTTCTTGATAGTCAATTATACTGACAAAAATGGAATCTATTAGACTAGTGATTACTTTGGACATCAAAGGTGATGTCTAAGGGTGTCAATACTGCACATAAAGGTTTGGTTATCCACAGTGAAAGCCTCTGGATTGAAATGTTGCTCTAACTAGTAAGTTCCTTTCCTCCCCCTATTCCTACCTTCATGCTAACTATAGCTCAGTGACAATCTAGTCCATAAATGTAGGTTCTAGTTTAATCTCCTCTTCTATCCTAAAAGTTAGTCTACTGATTTATAGTTTTAGCACATATTTTGCTTTTCTCAGTGCCCTCTGGCCAATTATGGATACCTTCCAGCTAATGAACATAACCAAGCTCTGACAAACATAGATCCCTCTGTCAGAGAGATCTGTCTGAATCTCAAAAGTTTCAAGGAACCACACGGACTCTTTAAGATTCTTCATTTATGTATAGGTCATACAGAACACTACTAATGGTCTAGACCACATATACACAGTTTAAACCACCTGCTAATTCTGGTTTTGCTACTATACAACTGGTTGGATATAGACCAAATAATTCATCAAGTTTTAGCTCATCTTGAGACAAATGCCTGCAGCCTTACCTTCACTCCCTATCCCATGAGTCTTGGAACAGACCACCATGCCTTGAGTCTGACTTCTGATTTATGATCATAATACCCAGTCTATTTCTCTTTTTAAAAGACCAAAGAAATCGCAGTGATATGAATCACTAATCTAATCATAATCTAATGCTTTAACAAATGTTTGTCAAAAACGTACTAGTTGCCAGAGTATATGCGAAAATCCCCATGACATTTACATTCTGATGGGAGAAGAAGAAAGAAAATGTGCAAACAAATAAAATAAATAGTATTTCAGATGATGGTGAGTACTACAGCAAAAATAACACTGGGAAAAGGGAATGCTAATTTCACTTTTGGACTTGACTGCTTTTGTATTCAGTCATGACAGAGTAACAACTGTCACACTGGCCCTTCTGTTATACACATCTATAAAAATTCCTAAATTATATTAAGTTGCTGCATTTCATGTGAAATTATTTCCTATAAAAATGAAAAATAATCATTAAAAAGAAGGTAAGTCTAATAGCCAAACTATAATTGAAAGCTGTGGGGGGCAAAATTTAAACAAACAAACAAACAAAAAAAAGAAGATAAATGTGCAGAGAAAATCCAGAAAGCTCTTCAGAGGTCCTGTTAACCTTCAGCTATATTTAATTTGTCAAAGGCAAGGCAAAATTTCTGACAGGTAGGGAAAGAGCAGCAACTAACGGACTATGTATTAAACAACTACCAAAGCTTGCACAAAGCTGAAAGATCTTTGAATTACAAATGTTATAACTAATAATAACAAAATAGTTATTCACAAAGGTCAGACTTTGCGGTTAGGGTGAATCTAGCTATATAATTTTTTTATTACTCTAGGACCACCTAACAAATCCTGAAAACAAAACAAGTTTAAAAAAAAGCCCCACAGGACAAAATAAAATTACACATTTTGTTAACTAAATTAAGAAAAACCTATCACTGCAATATCTGAACTGTGTAATAAATTAAAGTGAAATACTCAGAAAAAAAAAACAGTAAAAAATTAGAGAGAAACAACAGATATAATGGACTTCAATTACTCTCATGAATATGAGATAAGGAAAATATAAACAGAAAAAAGAACAAATAGGAATGAAAAACAGAGATACTGAAACTGTCAAAAAGAACCAGAAGGAACTGGTAGAGATGAAAAATGCAATATATCAATAAACATATACTGGAAGATTTTAAGAGAAGATTAAATATAGCAGAAGGATGACATAAGACAAAAGAACTGCGTATAGAAGCCAAAGTTAAAATCACAGACTTGTGAAGCAACATCAAACACTTTTTCATAAGTGCAATTCAAATTCAAGAAAAGAAAGCGTGGGGTAGAAAAAAATATTTCTGAAGAAAGAGAGGTCAAAAATTTTCTAAAATTTTGGGGAAAAAATAAACTCACAAATACAAAATTATTAGTGAAAACCAAATAGAAAAAACACAAAATGCACCCCATTTATGTTCAACCACCAGTGCCTCAGGAAGAGGTCAGGCCTGAGACTGGACAGCACACAGCTTCAATATTATATTAGGGAACTTTAACCTACCTCAACAATTTTCTGATAAATACCCCTGATTCCAAGACCAGCCATCAGCACGTGCAGAGCAGATGCACACCCTTCAATGTCAACCTCCAGCTCCACCTGGGAAGTACTCCATTCAGGGCTCAGCCACCAGTCTAAGAGCAGAAACACACCCTAGTCCACACTTCACAGAGGCTTGCCCTTCAGTGCTGGCCCACCAGGGAAATGTATCCCACTCAGTGCTCAGCAACTAGTGCTTTGGAAACAGATACATACCATAGTCTAGGCTATGCATGGATTTGCTCTGTATTAGAAATCTTCAAGAACCCTATTAAACACCCCTGACTCCAAGTTCAGCACCAGCTCCCCAAGAGCAAATGAACACCCCAGGCTGGTATGCACGGGGGCTTTCCATTCACCAGCTGTACCAGTGCTCAGTCACCAGCACCTCGGGTGCAAAAGCACACCATAGTTAAGTGAGCCTCAATCTATTTCAAGGATCTTCAGTAACCTTCCACTGTCCTGGCCACCAGAAACAAGTGCGACAAGGTCTCAGCGACTCAGCCTCTTGATCCAACAACCTCCCAGCCATCTTGGCCAATGAAATCAGTCCTGCAAGTGCTTGAGGGAAGACTCTGGCACTACCTCCGTCACTCAAAGTTGCCAGTACCTGTACCCAAGTAAATACCCAGAAGAGAAGGAGATAAGGAATCAGACACAACAAAATCCAACAACTACAAAGAAACAATGATAAAGGAAAGTACAAGTAACCAAGCAAGCCCTCATAAAAACAGAACAACACAGAAGGAAACAAATTCCCAGAACCAAACCACAAAGACATGGAGGAGCATTTTTACCTATCAGACACAAAATTAAGAATTCCCATGATTAAGAAAACTAAGTAACTGAACAATAAAAAATAGAAATTGCATAAGTTAAGAGATTTATACAATCATCCCAAACTGAATATGGGAGAAACAGAAAAACTGAACAAACCAACCAAAAACAAAGAAATAGACACAGTAGTCAAAATTCTCCCCTAAAAAAGTCAGGAGCATATGGCTTCACAAATGAGTTCTACCAAACTTTGAAAGACAAATATCTACCTTGCTTAATTATACTCTCAAAAAATTAAAATGAAGAAATTCTTCCAAACACATTTAATAATTATACTAATACCAAAAGTGAAGAAAACTACACCAATATCCCTAGTGAACGCAAATGAAAAATTCCTCAATCAATTCTTAGAAAACCAAATCCAAGAATGCATTAAACAGATTATACACCATGACTAAGAGATATTTATATTAGGAACACAAGGATGGTTGAATATCAAAAATGGATCAGTGTAATACCACAAAAACAAGGAAAAAAAGCCCCACGTATCATATCAACAGGTACTGAGAAAGCATTTAATAAGATACAGCATCCATTTATGATGAATACTCTTGAAAAGTTGGAAATAAAAGAATGTACCTTAATATAATAAAGATTATATATAATAAACATACACTAGTATTCTAAAGGGTGAATAATTGAAAGCCTTTCTACTAAGATCTGGCACAAGAAAGGATGTCTGCTCTCTACACTGCCGTTCAACACTGCTAGCAAGAGCAATCCGGCTGAGAAATTAATAAAAAGAATTCAACACAGGAGCGAAGAAGATATCATTACCTGTGGATAATACAGAAAATCTCAAAGAATCCAAGGAAGAATTTTTTGAGACAATAAATCAATTCATCAAAGTAGTAGAATACAAAATCAACAAAGAGAAGTTGCCTTCTTACGTTCTAATAATGAACTAAAACAAGAAGAAATTAAGAAAGCCATCCCATTAAAAATTTCACCCAAAATAAAAATAAATATATAAGATAAAATAAAATAAAAACTTGGGGATAAATCTAACAAAGGAAGTGAAGGACCTAGAGAGGCAAAATTATGAAACACTATTAAAAGATCATAAGACACAAAGAAATGGAAAGATTCCCTTGCATGGATAAGAAAATCCACATTGACAAAATGGCCATATTACCCAAAGCAATATATAGATTCAATTAAATCTTAATAAAAATCCCAACAGAATTCTTCACAGAACAAAGATTACTGAAATTCAAATGAAACCAGAAATAATACAAATGGGCAAAGGTCTCCTGACAATAAAGGGGAAAAATGGAGGTATCACACGTCTGGAATTCAAACTACACTACAAAGCCATAGTAATTCAAACAGCATGGCACTGAAACAAAAACAGAATATAGCTCAATGAAGCAGAGTTGAGAGCCCAGCAATTAAAACCCCATATATATGGAAAATTTATCTACAAAAATAGAGCAAAGTAAACACTGGAACAAGGATAGCAGCTCCAAAAATGGTGCTGAGAAATGGACTACCACATGCAAAAGAATGAAACTAAACCACTGTCTCATATCATACACAGAAATCAACTCAAAATGAATAAAAGACATGAATGTAAAATCTGAATCCATAGAATACACAGAAAAAAACATAGGCAAAACAGTCAATGATATAAACTTCAGAAACATCCTTGGCACCAATGAAAACAAGGGAGAAAATATTCAACCGGGACTATATCAAATGAAAAAGCTTCTACAAGAGACAGTGACCAAACCAAAGAGACACCTACTGAATGGGAGAAAATATTTTAACATACACCTGACAAGGGACTAATATAAAAGATCTACAAAGAACATATAACTGAACAAAAAGAAAACAAACAACCCAATCAAAAAATGGGCAGAAGAGCTAAATTAACACTTCTCCAGAGAAGACAGGCAAATGGCCAACAGACTTGAAAATAATGTTCACTGTCTCTTTTCACATCATGAAAACCACAATGAATACCACTTTACAACTGTGAGAGTGCCCATACTAAAAGCAAAACAAAACAAAATCAGAAATAATGTACTGGTAAATGTGTGGAGAAAAAGCAGCCCTCCTAAAGTACTGGTGAGAATGTATACTGGTCCAGTTGTTATGGACTGAAGTGTGGAGATTCCCGAAAAGACTAAAAATGGATCTACAATGTGTCTCAGCAATTCCACACACGAGTCCACCCAAAGAACATAAAAACACTAATTCAAAAGGAAATTTGTACTCTTATCTTTTAACAGCTCTATTTACAATAGCCAAGATATGGAGACAACTTAAATGCCCCAGAACAGAAGTTGTGGTGTATACATTTACAACGGAATACTACTCCCCAGTTAAAAATGATAAACTCCTGCCATTTGTGACTATATGGTGGAACTGGAAGAGGGTCAAAACGAGAGCGGTAAATCTGGATGGTTTCCCCTATATGTGGAACATAGAGAAATCAAACAAAATATCAGAAACAAGAAAAAAGACTACCCAATCAAAAGATGAGCAAAAGACCTAAATAGACACTTTTCTAGACATTCAGACTATAGATGAAAAACTGGTCAACACAATTTAATATAAGCGAAATGCAAATCAAAACTACAACAAGGTTATCACCTCACTCCTGTGATAAAGGCCCATATCAAAAATAATGGAAGCAACAAATGTTGGCAAGGATGTGGTGAAAAAGGAACTCTCATCCACTGCTGGTAGGAATGTGTGCTCTCTATGGAAAATGGTATAGAGATTTCTTAAGAGAATAAAAATGGAAATTCTGTATGATACCACAATACTTTTACTAGGTATTTACCCTAAAAATATGAAAATTCTAATAAAGATTTATTAGATTTATTAGTTCATAGCAGCACTGTCCATAATTGCAAAATCATGGAAACAACTTAAGTGTCCTTCTAGCAACAAACGGATAAAGTATGGAATACTATCAGCTGTTATATAATTGTCAATGGAATACTACACAGCTGTATAAAAACATGAAATAATGTCTTCTGGGACAAAAATAGATGGACTTCAAGGTGATTATGTTAACTGAAATGAAATCAGAAAGTAAATGATAGGTACCAGACAATTGGTTTCACTCATCTGTGGAGTAGAAATAACCAGATAATAATACTGACAAAATATAATAGAAACAATCTTGGACTTAGTAAAGAATTCAGTGGTTACCAGAAGGAACAGCGAAGCAGGCAGTAGCAGGCAGGAAGTAGGGGATGTGGGGTTGGCACAAAAGGTTAAAAGGAGGGTGAATGGAAAATGTACACATACGGAAGAGCAAAAACATAACATAAAAATTAAAATAAAAATGGATTAAAAAAACTGTCAAAAAAAAAAAGATCCATGAAAAGATGTTTGCTATGTATTGCTAGTAAATAAGGAAATGCAAATCAGAACCTCAATGAATTACTTCCTCCACTCCCAACAGAATTAGGCTAAAATTTTAAAAATTAATAGTAATAGGTACTGGCAAGATTGTGGAGTAAAACTGTATGAAGTAAATTTCTGTTGTTTAAGTAAAAAAGAAAAAGTTTGAAGGGACTTTAACTTCCCCAGATTGCTGAAGGGAGTGATGAATAGTATAACTACTATGTGAAATAGCATGGCAAGTCCACTTTTACTTCTTATCCAAGTGAAATGAAAAAACATGTATACATTAAATACTTGAAAGGAACTTTCTTTCTAAGAGATCCAATTAGAAAACTCAAATGTGTAACAAAAGATAAGAGACAAATGAATAAAAAATTGTGGGATATGTACACAGTGGGTGTCTTCATCAATAAAAGGAACAAATTACACATATGAAACAACACAAATCTCAAAAACAATATACTAGGTAAAAGAAGCCAGCCATAAAGGGATTTTACTTCATTTGTATGCATTTCTAAATAATAAAAGCCAACCTACAATGACAGAAAGTAAATCGTAGTTACCACAGTCCAGGATGGTGGGAGTGATTGAAAGAGGCATAAAGAAATACTGAAAGGTAATGAAAATGTTTTAAATTTTGATAGGTGTGCCGATTAAGTGAGTATCTATATTTAATAAATTTGACAAGTTATATATTAGAGATCTCCTCATTTCACTAAAATAAATCATACCACAGAAAAGTTTAATATATAGATATGTATGCATAGAAAGGATTTGTATGCCAAAATATTAATAACAGAATAACAGATATATTTCCTATAATTTATGATTAAAAACAAAACAAAACAAAGAAGGACTATTTGTGTGGGAAAAAGAATGAGTCCCTTAAGGAAGATCTCACTGACCAACTGACGTTTGGAGCAAAGACCTGAAGGAACTAGAGAAATCAGTTATATGACACATGTGGGAACACATCTCCAGGAAGAAGAAACCTGTAGAATAACAATCCTGAAGTTTAGAAAAGTGACATGATAAGACTTAATATCTTAACAAAGCTCACTTTGACAAAGTGTTTAAAAGACTGCAAGTAGGGAAGGGTAGAAACAAGACTATTTGTAAGGCTACTACAACAATCCAGATGAGATAATGAAGGACTGGCCTGGGGGAAGCTGGTAGAGACAAGTAGTTAAATTCTGATTGTATTTTAAAGTAGAGCTAACAAATGCAGTTGGACTGGATGTGACATATGAATGAGAATTCAAGGAAGATCAAGAATTTTGGCATACACAAGGAGAAAGATATTGTATCGTGGGATAAGCAGGGTGGGAGCAGACAGAAAAGTGGTAGTTGCTGGAAAACAGGATCATTGAAGTCCAAGAACTCTTGAGCCCCCTAAGAGAATGTGCACATATAGAAAAAAAAAAAAAGAGGTTCAAAGAAGGGGCTCCATATAGTATTTAAGTCTCAGGTCAGAAAGTTCTTAACATAAACTTGAAATGAAGGTCAGTAATAATCTGAACCTGTGAAGTTATTTTTAGAAACTTGGAGGGACTTCAAAAAATAAAATTAAAAAAGCTTTTTCTATTCTTCAATGAGAACTCTGAAGTTTTTACTGATTCTCTAAGATGAAATGGACACCTTCTTTGATTACATTCTAAACTTGGAAATTATAGAGATAACCATATCATTCATCATTATTGTAGACCTGTATTTCTGTAATCCCTTGGGGCAAGCTTCACCACCTTTCATATACTTAAGAATCAAAGCACAGCATATCCACACTACCTTCCCACAAACAGCAAAGAATCATCTCCCAGGGAAAAACAAAAATCGTGTCCTCACACCAGACTCATCAGTCATTAATGATGTTCTGAGCTTGTGAAGTAATGACATACGACAGAACTCTCTGATGCTCAGATGTCATTTTGGAGGTTAATGATAAACTACAGGTCTCACAACTCACTTTCCATTATAAGATATTTCTTGAACTTTTTTTGTTGTGACAGGCAACCAAAATGATTAAATCTAGTCATGGTATTTGACACTACAGCCAGGAGACTTCTATTTGTTGATTGCTATTGATTTTTTTGATACTTAATTTAAAAATCAATAGTTGGAAAGAAAAATAGGCTTGGTTTACACATACTTAAACATACTATTGTATGCTGAAGGAGGCACAAGTTTGGCAGGGCTTGAGCATCCAATTATAAGAAGAGCTCTTAACAGGTGAAAGCAAGGGCTTTAGATCGATATGTCATTTTCATTCTCAATCAAAGAAAGTGGCTATAAATTAGGCTCATCAGTGTTATTTTCAAGGCTTTCTTGATGCAACAGCTTTAAACTTTTGGTGGGGATCTTTCTTGGATTTATATTAAAAAAGGATACATTATTAAGAGTTTCTGTTTTGTTTTAAAGTATACTTTTTGTACCTGGAATTCATCCGGGCTTTTATCTTTTTTGCTTTTTTTTTACTTTTTTGCTGTTCTTCTCCATCTTTCATAGGATCTTGTGGTGCTGCACTTTCAACTACAATGTCAATAATATACTTCTTTAAGGAAAGATGCTCCTGAAAGAAAATGAAATAAAATGATAATTAAAAAATAATACAATATTGCTACACACTATAGTGAGTATAAAAGATTACACAGACCAAACTAAAACTCATCTCTATGAAGTACTGGTTTCCACAACTGCTTTGGAAAACATTGAAGAAATAGTTTTATCTTCATTGACTCGTCAAATCTTTGCTGCACATCAATATCCCAAATGCTAAGGAGATAAGACCATAACCTCTGTTCCTTGCAGGCATAGTACAGGAGAGGTAAAATATATACACAAATCTATAATACCAAACAGTAAGTGCTAATTACAGAGTTAGAATGCTATAGAAGCTCTATAAAAGGGAAAACTAGATACAGTTTAATGGGGGGAGCAGGAGCAGAGATTTCAAGAGGGAAGCACTATGTCTGCATTGCCTTGAAGGATGGACTGAAATTGAACATGTGGTTATCAGGTTTACGTGTATTTGTTTGGACTGGCAGTGGGAAAAGATGAAAGGAAAATAACATTTCAGAAAACACAGCCAGATAAGAGAAAGTAGTATTGTTACTGCCAATGGAGAATTAGTTTGGCCAGAGCATCCACTGGGAGTTCGGCCCCACTTCCTTATAGTTCATCACTATAATCATGCCCTGTCTCTCTCTTCTTCAGACCGTCATGACAAAACCCCAACTTTAAGTCAAACTCCCTCGCTACTCTGTATCCATACCTAAGTTTACTGATGTGGCTATAACTACATATCAGTTTTAATGTATGACATTTCACCTCAAAAGGGGTCTAGTATTGCTACCTTAGACTAAATTATTTTGGACTCTCTTTGCAAATTTCTTGCATCCGTAAGTAATCATCTCACTTCTTCCTCCCTGACATTCTTTCCTCATATTGTACACCTTGTTCACTTTGCTTCATCCACAGTAGACTGGGGAGTCTTGTCCCTCTTCACATTTACTATGGATGTTGCTGAATCAGGATTCTAGTTAGCCAAGAATAACTAAAAGGAATAGTCAGGGAAGCCCTCTATTATTTGCCATCTCCTATACTGTCTCTTTTCTTCATGGGAATAGCCTAAAATTAACTCTTAACATCAAACATTCACTTTGACTCCTACAATAGAACAAACATTTTATAAGATCAAGAATTCTGTCTGTTTTGCTCACTGATGTTTTGTGTCTGGTTATAGTTAGCAATAGTGCATCGTATATTTGAAAGCTGCTAAAAGAGTGTATCTTAAAAGTTCTCATCACAAGAAGTAAGTCTGTAATTGGTATGGTGATGGATGTTAAGTCAACTTATTTTGGCAATTAATTCATAATACATTATGTTATACATCTAAAACTTACACAATAGTATATGTCAATATATCTTAGTAAAAAGGGCAAAAAAGTAGTATTTATTAGGGTTTCCTGTGTAACATACATTGATCTAAATACTCTACATTTTATTACTCATTAAGTCCTTTCAACTATACTTGGAATATACTTGCAAGATGGTTTTTATTGTTCCCATTTTAACTATGAAAAAAAAACACATTTAAAGAACTTTCCCAAAGTCAGAAGGTCAAAATCATTACTGAACAACACTGCACCAAATTTAAAACCAGGTAGTATGATTAAGGAGTCTACACTCTTTGACTTCCTTCATTCAAAATCATGCAATATTTGTCTTTCTCTGACTTATGTCACTTAGCATAATACCTTCTAGGTCAATCTATGTTGTTCAAATGGCAAAATTTCATCATTATTTAGCTGAGTATTATTCTACTGTGTGTATAACACATTTCATTACTTATTCATCTATTGGCAAGTACTTAAGGTTATATTCACATTTTGACTACTGAACTTCTAAACATAGGAGTTCATATATCTTTTCCAAGTAGTGTTTTTCTACTCTACACATAAATATCTACAAGTGGGATAGCTGAAGCATATACTGCTATCCTTGATATCTTGTGGATTCTCGGTCCTTTTTGATATAACAGCAACGGTTTACATTTGCACCTAAGTGTATGACTGTTACCTCTCCTTCACATCCTCAGCTACACTTGTTTCTTGTCTTTTGTTATATAAATATTCTCATATATGTAAGGTATCTCACTGTGATGTTGCTTTGCCTTTCCCAAATGACAAGGAATGACAAACATATTTTCATGTTCCTGTGGCCATCTTTTTTGGAGAGGTGACTATTCAGATCTTCTTGTCCATTTTTTAAAAATGTGATTATTTTTGTTACTGTTGGGTTTGAGTGTATGAATTTATGCATATTTTGCTTATTAATTCCTGTCAGATGTATGACTTCAAATATCTTTTCCTATTGTGTTGCTTTTTCATTTTGATGATGGTTTATTTCACCTTGCAGAAACTACTTATTCTGATATTGTCCTGTTAGTTTATTTTTACTTTTGTTTCTGTTCCACCCAAGGTGGATCCTCAAAAGCATTCTAAAGTTCAATTAAAAGTTTATCATCTAGCTTTCTGCCTGTGCATACAGCCAAGTAAGCACTGTAAAAGTCTCTGCTTTCAAGCCTACCATGTCTAAATCAGACTCTTCGGAAGAGCTGGAATAGCTGTGGAAGCTCTTCATTGAAGGTTTAAGATTTGAATAAAACTGATGAGAGAATCAGAAGTCATTTTTATAAGTGGATAATGCTCATACTGTGTGTTAATGAGATATTCAAACACCAAGCAATCCAGAGGTTTTGGGTTTGTCATTTATGCCATGGTGGGGGAGGTGGATGCAGCATGAATGCAAGTTATACAAGGTGGATGGAAGAACTGTGGAACTGAAGAGAGCTGTGTCAAGAGAATATTCTTAAAAACCTGGTACTTGCTTCACTGTGAAAAAGGTGCTGGTGGTGGATTTAAAGGAGACACTGAAGAACATCACCTAAGAGATCGTTTTGAGTAGTATTGGAAAACTGAAGTGATTGAAATCATTACTGAATGAATCAGTGGCAAGAAGAAGGATTTGCCTTTGTAACCTCTGATGACCATGATTCATAGAAAAGATTCTCATTCAGAAAGTTATACTGTAAATGGCCACAACTATGAAGTAAGCCCTACCTAAGCAAGAGATGGCCAGTGCTTCATCCAAAAAAAGGTCAAAGTAGTTTTGGAAATTTTGGTGGCGATGGTTGATGTGGTTTTGGTGGAATGACAACTTCGGTCATGGAGGAAGCTTCGGTGGTTGAGGTGGCTTTGATTGCAGTCATAGTGGTGGCAGATATGGTGGCAGTGGGGACTGCTATAGTGGATTTGATAATGATGTAGGCAATTATGGAAGGAGTGGAAACTATAATGATTTTGGCAATTACAACAAACAATCTTCAAATTTTAGGCTGTGGGAGACCACACAAGTACCCATCTAGACTGCTGAGACCCCAGAGAAGTTAGAGGGTTAACCCCACAGCTGTTAGAGGGCTTGTAACCTCTTATGAGACCTTGCCACTGACCACCATGATTGAATGAGACCTCAAAACCTCCTATGAGACTATGCCAGTGCCTGCTGATAGAAGTCATAGGCTTTGCAACCTTCTGTGAGACTCCAACAGCATCCCACTTAGACTGACGAGGCAACAGATATACATCAGGGAAAGTGTCAGAAAGGCCTGAGATTTCCTGACCACTCAAGAGACACCCTACTGAATGGCAAAGAAAGGATACCATACATCTGACTTATACCAAATACCTACAATGAGCTCATACAACTCAACACAAAGAAAACAACCCAGTCAGCGATGGGGAAAAGAGCTAAGTAGGCACTTCTCCAAAGAAGACATAAAGATGGCCAACAGGCATGTGAAAAAAATGTTCATCATCACTTATCAGGAAATGCAAATAAGGACCAAAATAAGATACTACCTCACACCTGTGAGTATGGCCCATATGAAAAAACCCACAAACAAGTGCTGGCAAAGGTGTGAAGAAAAAGGAATCTTTTTACACTGTGGGTGTGAATATAGACTGATCCATTCCTATGGAAAGAATTGTGGGGGTTTCTCAAAAGACTAAAACAGATCTACCATATGACCCAGAAATTTCACTCCAGGTATCTATCTAAAGTACACAAAAAACTAATTCAAAAGGAAATCTGTACTCCTATGTTTATAGTAGCATTATTACAATAGTCAAGATATAGAAACACCTAAATTCCCCAGAACAGATGAGTGGGTCAAGAAGATGTGGTATATATACACAATGAAATGGACTCAATGATCAAAAAAGATAAGCTGATGCCATTTACTGCAACACTGGTAGAACAGGAAGGATTATTCTAAGCCTCTGGGCTAGAAGGAGGGAGAGAAATACTTGACGATTTCATTTACAGGTGGGGTCTATAGAAACCAAACAAAGGACCACATGGAAGGCTGACCATTTAAAGCAGAAAGTAGACCTGAGACACTCAGTGGGGAATGGAAACAAAGCAGCTGGGGAGGAGAGCACAATGGTTTGTGTGAAGATAATGGGCACTACTTTGGTGGTAGGAAAACTTTGGTGAAATAACTCTCCTGAAGGGAGAAATTCTTTATTGTGAAAAAATAAACAAGGATGTTCAGAAAAATTATAAACTAAATTAAAATAAACTCATGCCATTTGCAGCAACATGAATGGAACTAGGAGGGATAATGTGAAGTAAAAAAGGTCTGAAGGAGGAAGATAAACTGGACAATATCACTAATATGTGGAATATAAAGTAACTAACCTAAGATGTGGAGAAAAAGGAACTCTCTTACATTGCTATTGGGAATGCAAACTGGTCCAATCTCTATGGAAAACTGTGTGGAGGTTCCTCAAACTACTAAAAATGGAGCTTCCACATGATCTAGCAATTCCACTCCTAGGTATCTACCCAAAGGATACAAAAACATTAATTCAAAAGGACACCTGCACCCCTATGTTTACTGCAGCACAATTTACAATCGGTAAGGTATAGAGACAACCCAAATGTCCAAAAATATATGACTGGATCAAGAAGATGTGATATATTTATACAATGGAATATTACTCGGCAATCAAAAAGGATAAACTCATGCCATTCACAGCAACATGGATGGAGAGCTGGAAGGGATTATACTCAGTGAAATAAGACTGAAAAAAAGAGAAAAATATCGAATGGTTTCACTTATAGGAGGAATGTAGAGGAACCAAATAAGGGATGGGGGGAAAAAAGTAACTACAATAAAGTAAAAACCAAAATCATCAGGTAAACACAGATCAGAGATATTCTGTAGGGGAGAAGGCGGGAAAAGGATCATTACAGGGGTGGAAAAAGCATAAGAGACGATGGTGGTGGTATATGGGTGAATTGGTGGAAACTCATACATTATACAAAAATAAAGGATGATGTAATATATATTTAAAAAAATAACGGACTGTGAAGGTTTGGGGAAAAAAAACCAAACTAGCCCTTAATAGCTGACTATAGTTCTGAAACACCAAGGTTAGGAGGAGGAGAGTAAGAGTTATCAACGAAGAGGGAGGAAGCACATTGGTCTATGGTGGTAGATCTATGGATAACTTGGTAGTCGGTACACTACAGTTGAAATACCTAACAGGGATACTCAAATTTTTATTACCGCAATTAAAAATCAATGAATTTTTAAAACAAAAGAAAAAAAATTGGTTTTGTAAAAGGAGGAAATTTTGGAGGTAGAAGTTCTGGCCCCTGTGGTGGTGGAAGTCATCAAATCACAAAACCAGAATGGTTATCACGGTTCCAGCAGGAGCAACAGCTATGGTAGTGACAAAAAGTTTTACTAACTGCCAGGGAATAAAGCTTAGCAGAGAGGAGAGCCAGAGAAGTCACAGGGGTTACAACAGATTTGTAAAATTAGCCAGACACAGGGGCAGCAGGACCCAGCTGCTTCAAAGCAGGCATATTTTAGACAATATTCATGTGTAAGGGCAAAAAAACTAAAGGACTGTGTTTATGACTAATCGTATAACAGGTTATTTTAGTTTTTGTTTTGTGGAAAGTGTAAAACATCCTAACAATGGATTTTAATGTAGATTTTTTTTCCCATTCACATTGATGACTGTTAAATTTAATGGTCTAATCACACACTGAATGCTTCTTTTAAAATAAAACAAATCAGAGTTTATCACCTCTATATTTTTGCATGTATTTCATGGTTTCAGGTCTTATGGTCAAACCTTTCATCCAATTTGAATTACCTTTGTCTGTGGTATAAAACAGTGGTTTTGTTTCAGTGTTTTGCACATGGCTGTCCAGTTTCCCCAGCACCATTTACTGAAGAGAGTTTTTCCTCATACTATTGTATGCTCTTGACTCCGTAGTGGCAAATGAACTCTACATGTATGTGTGGGTTTATTTCTGGGCTCTACATTTTGACCTGTTGATCTTTGTGTCTGTTTTCATTCCACTATCATTCTGTTCTGATTGCTTAGGCTTTAAAAGTATAGTTAAAGTTAGGAAGTATGATATCTCCATTATTCTCCTCTCTTTAGGATTACTTTTGCTATTTGGAGTCTTTCATGGCTCCATTCAAATTTTTTATTGCTTGCTCTATTTTTGTGGAAAGTGTTACTGTAATTTTGATAGAGATTACATTGACTCTGTATCTTGTTTTAGGTAATTTGGCTATTTTAACAATGTTAATTTATTGTTCTATATATTCTGTACGAATCTATTAAGCCCATCTGATGTAAAGTGTCACTTAAGGCTATTCTTTGCATGTTGATTTAGTTTATTTATTTATTTTTAAAGATTTATTTATTTATACATACAAGAGCTGGGGTACAGGTCAGAGTCATGGGAGGTGAGAGAATTCACCAGAGACAGAGCGGGGAGCAGAACAGGCAAACTAACTGAAACACACTGCTGAGGGGAGAAGCGGGCAAGACAGGAGAGGTCTGCTGTGCCATGTGGGTCCCCTCCCTACCCGGCAGCAGGGATCGAACTCATGCTGCAGTGGTTGCTGTTTGCTTCACAGTGTGTTGCCTAACCCACTGCGCCACCAGGGAGGTCCCTGATTTAGTTCATTTAGATGAACTATTAAATAAATGATGTAAGTAGGCTGTTAAGGTACCCTACTATTGTGTTGCTTGCGCGCAGTGTAGGAAGGCCATATTCTTGATTACTGCCTTAGAGGTAATGACTAGAAAATGAGTTTGAGTTGTACAATAATGCTCATTATAAAACTTTAGAAATCATAAATGAAGCAAAGATACCCCACAGCTCAAAGGAGAAAACATTTTCTCACAAGTAGAAGCAATTATTTTCTTTGGTAAATTTGACCTATTGGGTAGCATGACATCTTTATGCTTTGATACCAATTAAAAGCAATGATTTAAGTGATAAGTTTAAATATATATACATGCAATTTAAAAAGTTAATCCAGGACTCCAATCAAATAAAAGCACACAAGCAAAGAAAGAAAACCCTCTTTCCATATCCATTAAGATACTTGGTACAAAGTAAATCATGTGAATTTACAATTCATGTTGCTATTTCTTGATCATCAAAGGGCTTAATAAATTGCATACATTATTTCCTATAATCTTCACAACCCTATAGAACACATGGCAATATTTTTACATTTTGTAGATGATAAAGGATAAAAGAGTCACAAAGTTCAAGGTCAAAATTATAACTGGATACTACATAATATCAAATTTTTCAATACTTCTAATTCCTACCCTTCCCCTAACACTCAAATAAGTCTGATAATTTTTGTCAGTGTACTAAGAAAAAAGATTACTCTCAATGCTATCTTCAGTTTTGTGAAAGACCAAATTATACTATTTCAACTTATATATAAATATCATTTTCATATCTAATAAAATCCATTAAGGATATTTATATACAAATTCTTATCTCTATATTAAAAATGTTGATACTACCTAAAACTATCAAGGATCATATCTCTTTATAATACAACACATTTACATTTATAAACACACTAATATACACAATAATGCATTAAACATTAATGTTAACTTTTTACATAACTTTTAAATAATCATATTTTTATTTTTGTTAGAGTTAATTGTAGCTCTTAATATAAAAATTAATATGTGATTCATAGAAAAAAGAAATAAAATTAATTATCTGCCAGTTCTAATACCTAAAAATAATTGAGTAATTCTTTTCAGGCATCTTTTACATATATGTTTTATGAAAATGGGATATACCATAAACAATTATTTTATAATCTGCTATTTCATTTAATATTGCAAATAAATTCAATAATGGCAGTAAAGTATTTCATATATGAATATACTTAATTTTACTTATGCCTTATTAGCTATTTGAGTTATTTTTAATAACTGCAAAAAAAATCTAATAGTTAAATATTTAAAGACTTCAACTGTTATTCCTGAATATCATGTCAATAAATTGAAGTTCCTTGGTCACAGATTACATGTTTTTTAGATTTTCCGTAAGTACTCCCAGATTGAACAACCACAAGTTACCAGTACTTAATACTTGTGTTTGATCTGTCAACTGGCTAGTAGGCCAACCATGTCAGAACAGGTTCTGGGGGCACCTGTCCTCTCGCACTGCTGGATTTCTGACAATAAAGCGATCATCAAATTTAATTCCTGTTTCTGTCCCATTGGCTTCTGGCAGCAAGAGGCAGCCTGACCCCAGCATTTCCAGTCACAGTACTAGTATACTTGACCGGTTGTTTGCATTTTTTCCTGTCACTTAAAAGGTATCTATTGTCTATTGTTTTTTATAAATTACATTTTAAAAGGTGTCTACTATTTTTTTAAGAAATACATTTCAAGTTTTTATGCATCTGCTTCTATCATTTACACTGTTTTTCCTTTTTATAAGAAAACAATCACTTTTTGTTGATTAAAAAAGATACAGTGTTCGATGTGACACAGTATAATTAACGTCAGGGCACAATTTAATAAGATTAAAAAACAAGCCCCACTCCTGGCCTGGCAGGTAGATTTGGGAGGCTGAAATAGATAAGCTAATTGATAAGTCTAACTTAGGGACAAGGCCACAAGAATGACCACCGTGACCAAAAAAACCAGCCCAGCTCCAGGAATGCAGAAGCAGAGGCCAGGACATGCTTCTGTGTCAAATGGTAGCACTGGAGAGCAGACATTTTAGCAGATAACGTGTGCAGCTGTCACCCCAGGTTACAAACAGAGTATAAAAAGAGCCTCCAACCCTCCTTCATGTGCAGACCTTTTCTGTCTCACCTACTGCTTCTCTTAGCACTGTATTTCAATAAATCCATCTTTTTTTGTTCTCCACTCTGTCTCTGGTAAATCCTCTCACTCCCATGCCTGTGGCCTCACCCTGGGATCTCTCCCCACTACAGAATCCAATACCACTCTGAACGACATCAGTATCAGTCATGAAAAGACTTAAATTATGGAAATTCTGAAAAGATGAAGGTGGTGGCAGCCAAATTCAGTTCTTTCTGAGTCATTATGTAAAACATAAACGATTAGTAAGCAAAACTCAGAGAAAACATTTCTAACAAAGCAAAGTAACAAGATATTCTCATAACCCTCAGACAGAAGTATGTGAGGACAAACTACCAAGAGATCAGCAGGGTTTCAGTGTCTTTGAAGGAGAAATAAGAAAGTTAACAGCAAAATGAATAATTAACTCGAGAACAGTAAATAGGAATCATTTTTCACTGGAGAGTTCCATAAGCAACTCTGAGAAACCATTTAAAACTGAGAAGGGTTTGTCTACGCTAATGGCAGGTGTCTGCATTAAGGTCTGAACAGCCTGGTGAAGGACAGTCCCCATGAACTCCTGAAACTGAGCCATAGGAACAACTTTTAGAAAAGGACTTTAATTGAGCAACCTAGAGATAACAGAGGTCAAGGGGGAAAATGCTTAGATCAAAGCGGGAGACAGAACCAGGAAGTTTCGAGTAAATAAATCTCTGATAATTTCACTTATAGGTAGAATAAAAGAAACAGAGGAAACTCAAACCAAACAAACCACTGAATTCTGACTGCAGGACTGAAGTTACCAGAGAAGAAAAGGGGTGAAAAAAAGGGTGAAGGGAGCCCAGTGAACTTGGGTGGAGGATTATTAGCGTTTTAGTGGTGGGCATGGTATGATAACATACTTGATTTTTAAAACATATATTGTACTGTAAACCAATGTTACTGCAATTATTTTTAAGAAGGAAATAAAACTATATTCATACCTATTTAAAAAAAACAAGCAAGATAAAAGTCTCAAGGTCAAATACTAAATTACCAATTGAAAATGAATAGCCACAATAAGAAAAATGAGCACACACCAAAAAAATCCTGAACAGAATTAATCAAAATGGAATTAAGCTTCTATTTTAAAAATTAGCACAAACCATCTTAAGAACTCAGAATTTAGGTTATAAAACTCCAAGATTGAAAATGAAAGAAAGCATTAAAAAATAAGTAGAACATAACTGTGAATAAAGACAACAAATAACGCCTCAGCAAAAGGTAGAAAGAAAATATCTAAATAAAATAATTTGAGAATAAACTGAAATACTGAAGATAGTAAGGGCGCTTTTTAAAAAAGAAGACTATAGCAAAGGAACAGATCAAACATTAAAAGCTATAATTCAGGAAAAGCTTCCTGAAGATAGCATAATTAAATAATAAAAGAGTATATCACATGCCTGAAAATACTAATGTGGCTAATACATATGTCCTATTAATCTCTGGAATTTAAAGAAAAAACAAATAAGGAAAAAAAATTAGATATCATCAGTCTTTTAGATAGCAACATTTTATGCCAAAAGAAAATGAAGTGATGTATTTAGTACTTTCAGAGAAAGAAATGTGTTTATGTCTAGTATAACCTTCAAGTATAAAGAGCATAAACAAGCTATCAACATTTAAAAACTCAGAGGATATTATTCTCATTAGTCCTTCCTGAGGAATCTACTATAAAACAAACCTTAAAAGAACAAAATGACTGAAGAGAAATAGATATAAAGACTATTGGTGACTATTACACTAGAAAACTAAGATTAAAACAGTGGTCAAAAACATGAATATAACATATAAAAGCTGTTATGTCAGATTTTTCACAATATTACCACTAAAAAATAGATGAGTTTAATGAGGAAAATATGAAATAAAACTATTCTCAGTAATTACATTAGTGGGGGAAGTACTAGTCATAATTCTTCTAAGAGTACTCTTGTGTGTACTTTGTGATAAAGTAAAAGAGACTGTGAACATTATAATTCTATCATTCCCTGTGTCCTTGAGAAGAATGAATGCTTGGTATGGCTAAACAGTACAGAAAAGGTCAAATAATATCTCCATAGTCTTAAGTCTGAAGTGTAAAAATTCATGAATACTTTATAAATAAAAAATGCACACACATATACGTATGTATGTATGCACTCTCATACGTATCACGTGCATTTGAGATCTTACTTCCTAATTCCCTTCAAAATGACCAACCCAGTAGCACTGAGTGTTGTTGGCTGTGCTTTTGAAATACCATTCATCAGTAGAACCAGGATTTTCTTAGAAAAACAGTGGCTTAAAAACCTAATATCATGCCATGCCAAGTAGGAGGTAACTATCAAATTCAATGAGACAAATATTAAAAGAACTTGAGAGTAAATTTTAAGAGGCTTTCACTGATTAAAGACAACATAATTTGGGCTACAAAAAGGAAAATTTCAAATGACTGAAACCGAGCAAAAGTATTTAAAGCATGAATTAATATAAATCATGAGTTTATACACAAAAGTATATAAATCAAATAGCTATAAATACATAATATATGCTATATATTTTATATATATTTGAAACTATATTATATATATTTAAAACTAATTGAACAGCTTTGGAGGAAAATAAAGAATCAATTTCATTATCCTGGAAACTGGTAAATAATAAAAAAATTATCCTGTCACTCAGAAACCAGCTAAGGGATAGGCTCTCTTTACAATGTATTCCAAATAATAAATAAAAGTGAAAAGCAGAATTGGAGTATCCTTACATCCATAAATTAATGAATCTAGGGATCCATTACTCAATAGCTAATAACATCAATAGCTAATAACATCAACACAGAAAGACAACACAGAAAGAAACATTATGCTCATCTTGATGAAAGAATTCAATACCAATTTCAATTTTTCTGAAAGGGTTAAAACTTAGTCTGATGAAGTCTTTAGACTTCAGGCAGGAAATGGGACACACTGCACTGCAGCAGACTGCATAGGACAAAGCTATAGCAAGTCACACAGTAATTTTGCTAGAGACTGAATCTCTCAACCCCTGTTAGAGTTAGAGGGAGCCAGGTAACTGAATTCTCTTCAACAAAATATAAATGTATTTTCTGTTTGCGGGCTCAGTCACCTTCTTCTCCCCTTTTGCACACTGGAACACAACAGAGGCAGTAACACAGCTTTGATTCCCAAGGGAAGGACATATCATAGGGGGTAATAGAGACAGACAGTGGGTCCCTAAAACATCCACATGGTATAAAGCCATCTTGACAACTTGAAATACTTACATCAGGACTACACTATAAGAAATAAAGTTCTATATTTTTAAAATCGCTGTTTTTATTGTCTTTATTATAATTAGTCTTTTCCTGATCTAATGCAATTAGACAAAAGTTATATTATCACTGGATACATATGTTTGCCTACTTACATGTGTACACATGTTTATGCATAAAGTGACTGTAAGAAAATAAAGGGCGAGAATTGGGGCTACTTGAGAAAAATGGGGATGTGAACAAAGGGAGGTGGCCCAATGGTATATGATAAAGGAATATGGTGGTGGGTAGAGCATGGTGATGTATATATGAGGAGGTGTCAATCGATTCCTCTGGGTCATACACTGGGTTTAAACCAATGTTACCTCATAATAAAAAAAAAGGAAAAGAAAGGCAAAACAGAAAAATATTTCATTAGATGACTGTGACAGAATTTCCTCTTTTATAATAAGATTGTATAATAAGCAGAAAGAAAATCTTTTACATAGCTGTCTTTAAATGGGATGTAGAACAGACTTCAAAATAGTATTTGGGGGAGTGGATAGAACAAGGCAGTATTCACTATACATTTACCTAACGATGTTCCAGGAGTGAGTACATGGAGATTCATCATACTATTCTGCCTACTATTATGCATGTTTTACATTTTTCACACTAATAACAGATATCTTGTATGTAAGCAAAAATAATTTGTATTGAATCTTAAAGGTTTAGGTGTGGTTCTAAGCCAAAATAAGTAAATGAAATCATAATATTGTCTGTATCTTTCAAACATCAAGAGCCCTATTTGAAATGGCATTAATACATTTAAGCAATTTTCAAGAGCTGAATTTGTATTTCAAGTTTGATAGGCAACAATCTCCTGAATAAAAGCTGAAACAGTGAGTTGGTTTACTGAAAGTAATGATTTTATTGATCCAATATGAGACAGGACAAACAATAACTGGTAGTTAAGGAATGATGAATAACCTGAGTCTCAAGAAACAGTGTCAACTAAAAACAACCAGAATCTGCTTTCTGAAGTTGGTGAAGAGAATGTGGTTCTAATACTCTTCACCCAATGCTACAGCCAAATCTTCATGACAGGACAGGAAGAACACAGCAGGCTATGTCCACCAGCTAGCAGGATTTGAAAGTAATCTTGCTGCTCAGTATGCTTAATAATCCTTGGACATCTGTGTACATAGCAGCATTTAGCAACTTGTATGACCTAATCAAGTCTCATCGATAGTCCATTCCTTAAAAAAATGAGTTTCTTAATTATTTTTTCTTCCTGTCCATTTTGCTGTGATGTGAATCCTGCCTTGAATTTCAGAACTCAATATTTGGGCTCTGATCTTTGATGACATTCCTTCTTAAAATCCCAAGCAACTGTCTAGGTTCTGAAAAATATAGCAGTCTCATCTCTATTTACTTGATGTGCTGCCTACTTCAAGTTATTGATAGCATTCACATCCCAAAACATTTTCAGATACTGGCACCCCTTTTTCTATAATATAAAAACAACAACTAATCTCACACCCGTCTACTTGCTATGTGAAAAAATATTTGGTAAAAAAAAAGAGAGAGAGAGGTATTTTAAATGAATTTGCTCGCTGGCATAGAGCAAAATGAGGAGGGTGGTAGCTACATGGAGACTCTACATTAATTTAAGTATCCATGGAGAATACTGAACACTCAGTGGTTTCAAAATCCATTAAAATTCAGGACTAAAGATCTTTATTTCAACGAATTCTGGAGTATCCTTGGGTGACAGTCACAAACTGGATTATAATGAAGTGGTTTAATGTATAATAATTAATAGTAAGTGCTTTCAGACAGTACTGAAATGGAGTATAAATCTGATACAGATGTAAGTGCAGCAGAACTCAGGTAAACAGTCACAAAGTTGAAATAAAAAGTCAGCAACAAAAACAATCTTACATGTGAAGAAATTGTGGAACTGATGCATGTTTCTGAAGAATATCATAGTTCTGCCTGCTTCTAACCCATGGTGAGGAAGAAATTATTTTTGGAACAAATGGACTTATTGACCTGAAAAAATTAGTAAGTTTCATCAGAGGGGATTATTGTAGAAGACTAACAGGAGAAACCAAACTTTTCAGTATTTGGGCATGGTACAAAAGTGGACTCTGGTATTGAGAACAATAGGGGCACTGAGGCTGCAAGGCATGTCACAGAGCATAGACTGAGGCAGATCTCTTATATGCATACGCGTATTACACAACACCCAGTTACTGCTCCTGAGAAACTCAAATCGATGGACCCTAGTCCATCCAGTCACGCTGTATTATGCTGAAACTGTATACTCACAAACTTGAACTCAGGTGCATTCTTGTCTGGGTTAACTAAAAGGTAGCAAAGAATCTGAGTCCTTTTCCTTTGACTGTAGTTTTCATGCAAAGAAACAGAGTCCATGTATTGTGCCAACGCTCACAAAAGAAATGTATTTTTTTAACTTGTATGCCAAGTGAGGAAATAGTATAAATGATACTGTATTTAAATAAAATCTAATACTGTAGCTAGTCCTTTGAAATATGCCACTTTCATGTCAATATCACTACTATGAAGCTACCTCAAACTTAAAATGAGTTTGAGCAGCATTCTCCCAAGGCTGCCTGCCTGTGATAATACAGGTGTATCTTTTAAGGAAACCTTCCTTTTCAGGGACAGCTCTTTCTGCTTGCTTATGTCTGTACAAGTGTCTTCTTCTCCTTTCCTTTTCCTAATAAACCTGTTACTTAAAAAAAAGTCCAGTAGTTGAATTTAATTAGGAATAAAAATGGATAAGGGTACAGTCATTTTAAGAGGACGTGATCATAAGTTAACAAATTGCATAATTAGCAGTTTCAGTGATGTTATGAATATTAAATCATAATTAAAAAGGTAAATAACATAGTAATCATTTTAATGATATTGATACTCTATCAGTATGCTCTATCAGCATTTAAGAGCATGCATTTTAGTTTTTGGTCAAACTATAGTGATGATGTGGAATAACATGTCCCGGAACTTGGGGATTCATGGATGTAGTTAAA
The DNA here is from genome assembly GCA_019455555.1 of Galemys pyrenaicus. NCBI lineage: Eukaryota > Metazoa > Chordata > Mammalia > Eulipotyphla > Talpidae > Galemys > Galemys pyrenaicus. The sequence continues at coordinate 49,757 of JAGFMF010012159.1, read as the reverse complement.
GGTTTAAAGATCTTGATTTTAGAATTTATATCTAGGGATTAGTTAAATGTGTTTTTGTTTTTAGGTCATTTCCCGGAGCTTGTGGTTTTATATTTGTCCTGAGCATATGTCTGATATTGAAAAAGAAACAAATTAGTTATATGAGAAAACATGTGAGCAAACTAAGTTGACTGTTTTCAGGCTAAATGTAACCCTAATAGAAGGCTGGTTTTACAGCAATAAGTGCTGAAATGCAGCTGACCCGCTGGCACAGATAACTTTGTGCTTGTCTCTATGCCGATTGTTGTGTGTCACACACCAGCAAACTATTTGAAGATGTCAAACTGTTGTCAAACTGAGAGCTGGCAAAACTGAAGAAATTCTAAAAAAAGGAAGTTCTAAAATACAACTTCTATAGAAAAAACAGTAAGGTGTAAGGAAGAAATGATGGCTTCATCAGTTGAGCGCTCCATAATTTGAAAATGGCTTGAACCGAAGGTGCATAGCCCACTGTGATGGAGGCCAAGTCATAAACAAGTCTCCCAAAATGGACTGGTACAGAGGTTGCCCCAAAGCAGGAACCTCCAAGAAAATGAACCAAATCAGATACTTCAGAAATGGAACTGTTCTGAAGATGGTGAAAGTCACAATAGAAATGAGAGTACTCTTCGTAGTAAAATTATTGAGACTGATATTTTCTGTTGAAGTTCACAAAGGGAAATGATCCTGGCATAATTAAATACTCTTCTCTGTAATAAAAGGACCATGCTACACAGGACTTCAGAAATCATAGTCTTCCCTTACTCTGGAGCACAGAGAAGCAGAAGGCCAGAAAGGAAGGCTGCAGGGCCCCAGGAAGAAGGCTCAGCTCTTAGATGTTCAGTTGTCACAAGAGAGCATCCTTGTATCTCACTGGTTCAGGCTGAGGTCTCAAATACAGTAATTCATATTTATAAATGACAGCTATTTGTTTTGATTAGGGCTGTAGTTTCCATTAAGTAAATGAAGCATGCAATGTTCTTTTAACATGTTCTGTGTGACGATTTTGTGAAAATGAGTTACAAATTCTAGAGTTCCAAATATTAAATAGAAAATTACCAATTTGCTTCTGTAAAATTACAGTATGAAAATAGGGAGGTATAAAAAAGATATCTCTATAATCACTGCAGTGAGATTTACAACAAAATTCAGCAGAAGGGAATTGATTACATAAATTAAGACAATGTACTGAAATGATACTATATAATTTGATTAATTTTAAACAATAATAATATTTGTACAATGATAAGTACAACTTTGGATTCACACCTATATAACAGAGTTTATATCTATGTAATAGAGTAAATAAGTGCATGAGATTGAGATATTTATATATAAAGAAGAGACTTGTTAAATCATTAGATCATAGCAGGCATTCACTTTTCTCAAAATTTCTACAATACATATTAGCATTTTAATAACTATAAAATGAATGCTAACAAAGAAAAGTGGGTTGCATTGTATAAGATTACAGCCGCTGCAGTTTACTAATACAGTATAAGAATGAATATAACTGTAAAAACACTCAGGTTTTTAATCTACTCACAATTTTAACTATTATACTTTGGTACGAGGAAATGCCAAATATAATCTCTGAGGCATGGTATTTCATAATTTCCACCCCCCCCAAATATTAATAAGAACCAAAAATTGTCCCAAATGTCCCTGGATCTACTTCCTACAAAATGTAATTTTAAAAATGCAGGCCCTACTCACAGAATCCTGTTCAACGGAAGTCCTAATCACCTACTAACAAGTGACAGGGGTTATAGTTGGCCATTCCAACTATCTGATGCTGTTCACGTTAAATAAGCATTAACAGGAGACACTTTTTCCTTTATGGATAGAAAAGCAGACTTATAAAGTAGAAATAGCCTAAATTGAGAATCAAGAGATCTTCTACACCACTATAAATTCTGCAACTCATGACTTCTGTGGGACTCAGTTTCTTCACTATTATATTAAAGGGATTAGACAATAAATTCTAAAGACCTTTTCTTTAACATTCTAAAAATCAATGTGATAACCCCCAAAACTAACTAATGATGGATAATCCTACACACACACACACACACACACACACAATTCAGTCCAGTTTTCATGCCACAATTTGAATTCTAATTTACCACAACATTGTATGACATGAAACCCTAGTAGAATATATAAGAAAACTAATACCTATACAGATATGATCTCATCAACATTTATATGCTTCTTATTCTTTTAATTACCTTTTATGGCATAACAGACCAAAACTCTGGGCCTTTCTAACAGAATTTATTACAGAAAATTAAATAATACACATTGAGGTTTATGACCTTGATATTGTATCCAACTCTTTATAAAGGTTCTCATAGTTCCTTAGTTTGTAAAAGAGACAAGAAAAAATTAAGATCTAGATAAATTCACGTTCTTTGGGAAAGAATGTGAAAGTACTAAAAATAGGATAAGCAAGAAAATATAAGTGACACAATATAGATTTTATTAGACTGATATTTTAGGGCTCTGTCAAGTGTGGCCTCAGAATAAACATATTTCATAAATAGATATAAATCAAAGAAAATAACCTGCTTCTTATTATTTAAAAATATTCTAAAACAGAACTGAGAATTTAAAGATGTAATTCTTCATAAATCAAAAGGTTAGGGGGACAGGAGAAGATGGAGAACAGACAGGATCCTTGAATCGGCACTCTCCGCAGGAATACAGAGAACAAGCTACCAGGAGGTGGACGATCACATCTAGAATGGGGCTGGGGAAGAGAGATCCGTGTGCGAGCAAGAGGAAAGCCAGAAATCTGTAGCAAGGGAAGGAGAGGTTTGGAATCAGTAGGTCAGGAATGGTGTCTGTGCACAGGAAGGGCTGTCAGCCTTTCACCAAGAGACCTCTCAGGCTCTCCTAGTGGCCTAGGAAGGAAAGAACATTGCACAGTGAAAGACTAGATTGCCCACAGTTCATTGAAGGATACCCAGATGAATAGAGACTAGGTTCAGCAGTGGAGAGAGACACATGGTTATCTCTACGTGGTTTCTGAGCTCTCAAAAGTATCCGTGATCAAATAAATGGCTTGAAAAACAATTCCAAAAGGAAATGGTGACCTAAAAAAGACACGGGTAGCCATATTAATCCAACTAATAAACTAAGACGGGACAGGGATGGACGTTACATAACGATAAATGGGTAACCCATCATGAGTAATACTCAATGTGTATGAAAACCAAATTAAGGAGTATCAAGATATGTAAACTATTAACAGACCTAGAGAAAGAAAGGAACACAAACTAGAAGGGGAGCTTCAACACCCCTTTCAAAAATTGACCTAAGTAGGCAGAAAATAAGTTAGGGTATAGCAAACAAGGAAACTATCTTGATCATGTTGACTAGTTAATGGGCAATTAGTGAATTATGATCTTAAAAATAAATGTAGTTTAATGCATCTTATACCAGTTTTGTATAAGACATATACAGTATACCTCAATGCATTTTAATAATAACAACAAACTTCCAATTTGGATGTATCTAGGCACTGTGATATTGAGTGGAAAGAGTTAAAATCCAAATTAATTACATTATCACACGGTACTTTTTTTATAGAGCAGAAAATAACTAAAATAAATGTATGCTTTTTAGAAACATAAATAAAAAGTATGAATCAGAGAGGAGGGAGTGGGATGGGAGGAAGAAATTATGAAAGAATATGTAAGACAACACTAACCCAAACTAAGTTTGCATTATTAATTCCATACAAAAATAATACTCAAGGAGGGAGGCATTAAACAGCAATGAAGCAGGTTTCATATTGTTAAGTTAAAATTTACCAGTAAGATAAAAGGCATGTAAATAGTTATTATGACCACGATGGCAAAACTTTTTAATATATATGGCAAAAATTGATCTTAAAAATATAAGCAGATGTGAATAAACAATAATTGCATATTGGGAATATTTACATTTTTAGAGAGAAGTATATAAACGATAAAAAAATGTAATAAGATTTACATCACAAATCTGATCTAATACATACTAAATATGTAACAAAGAGGATACTTACTCTTCTTAAAATACTAAGGATTAAGCTATAAAGAAAATCAATAAACTCCCCAAAGTAAAGCCTACAGAAGTCATAATCTCTAAGTATAATGCAGTTTAGTTTCAAACTGGAAACTAAAAACAAAGGGTAGTGCTCATTTTGGCAGCAATATTCCAAAACTGAAGCAAAGTTCAGAAGACCATGCAATATGGCAGTCAAATTCATGAACCACTTCACACTTATAAAGAAACATATACACTCATGCTTATTAAACAAAACAAAGTCAGCACACCACACCTCTAATGTATAACCTTGGAAATATTCTTTGTCTAAAAGGAAATATAAACTAAATACATAGATTATTTAGATTATTTAGAAATAAATATGCCTAGTAAGAATGTATAAGACATTCTATAACAAGAGTCAACTCTTCCTTCTAACATGGGGCTGTGTTAGTCACACACAACCCCTTCCAACACACACATATGCCATCTTCAGGAGATAAGTAAGTATATGGGGACTGAAGGTTGTCAACAGAAAGAGACTGTGTTCTAACCAGATAAACTAAATTCAATAATATTGTATAAGACTCCAGGTTCAAAACAAACTACTTAATTAGTTTAAATTTAATCCTTGAATCACTTATGGATAGTAACACATTCCCTGCACATCCTATTTACAATGGAAGTGAAATTTACTACTGTAAGAACTCCAAACATTAGAAGAAATAAATTACCATGCAACTTGTGTATGCTATAATATACTGAATATATACACATTCTTTCTCACTAAAATTTCCCATCCTATTGAAGAGACAATGAAGTTTATGGAAGCTATGTTCTATAATAAAGGGTAGATCATTTCTCTAATTTAAACACACTCCATGGTAGAACAGGGGGAGATTTAGTCTAAATGAGTTCTAGTTTGTTCATTTGGCTTCATTTTCTGCTGAAAGGTAAACAACATGTTTTCCTAACATGAATATTAAAGATAGTAAATACTTCTGTTTATAAAATAAAGGTTAAGCAAGATAAAATAACAAATACACATGTTAGGAATTATCTATTATTTTCTGGACAGTTGTCAATTCTGGGAGATCTCTACTTCTTTTTCTATCTCAGTGATAGGCAGACTCTGCTCAAACAGAGTGGCTTATATTTTGATAAATACTGTGATGTATTTACATTTGTACTAGTTTAAAACTTATTTTTCTTCAATCACCAAATTAGCATAATTTTCCAAGTTGAAACACTAATTTGAGTATTGAAATATTAAACTTGGTTGTAGGGCCTCCCTGGTGGCGCAGTGGGTTAGGCAACACACTGTGAAGCAAACAGCAACCACTGCAGCATGAGTTCGATCCCTGCTGCCGGGTAGGGAGGGGACCCACATGGCACAGCAGACCTCTCCTGTCTTGCCCGCTTCTCCCCTCAGCAGTGTGTTTCAGTTAGTTTGCCTGTTCTGCTCCCCGCTCTGTCTCTGGTGAATTCTCTCACCTCCCATGACTCTGGCCTGTACCCCAGCTCTTGTATGCATAAATAAATCTTTAAAAAAAATAAACTTGGTTGTAAACAGTCAAGAAATTATAGTTAATTTAAGTTCCTTCATGAATATTCTATTCATACTTTCATGCATCAAATATACTTTCATGAATATTCTTTCATACTTTCATACTGTCGTGAAAAGAAACGATTATTTCCTGTATAATTTGTAACTCAGATTACAAATAGTTTCTAAAAATCACATGACTTTTGAAAGGCCAAGGAGTCTCACAAACACAAAAATACATGGATTCAAGTTGAACACACATACACACACACACACTCTTTTTAACTTAATACTCTCTACAGATGAAATATACTTCCCACAAAAATCACTATCAGCTCCTTTAGATAGTGTGAAAAAAGGACCAGAGTAAGTTAAGAGTTGTAATTAAAACTTTTATTATTTCTCTATATTCTATTATTTCTCTAACAATGCGAGAGAAATTAAATTTAAAAATTAAATTTTGGAATGCATTTAAACTATCACTTTTTTTTAAACTTTCAAAACTGTAATTTTTATCACCTGGATTCTAAGATGATGAGAGAAAAATGTAACAACATAAACATAAACCATTAAACCTTTCTTGCTGAGCAGCTACTTATTATGTTTAACAGGATTAACACCAAATGAGTCAAAGATCAAGAGTAAGTTATCTGATATGTCAAGAATATTAGGTCAAAGGTGATTATTAGGTCAGAGGTGATTTAAATAAAATCTTGTATGTCAAAGAAGAAGGGTCACCAACTTGGCGTATATAATACAAACATCATAGATGACAAGTAATAAGTTTAAGTAGAACAAGTATGTTTACTATAGAGACTGTCCCTGATTAAAAATGAAGCTTCCACATGAGTAAATACAAAATTGTATTTCTATATCACATAACACACATGCTACATTGCAAACTTGTTTTCAGGAAGAAGGGGCTAAAATCAAGGACAACTATGTGTATTAAGTATTCAAAATGTACATACCAATCAAAACCCAAACCACAACATCAGACTATGCTATAATATGTACAAAAACTAGTACTGCATGTTTTCTTTCCAAAGAGCATGAATTAAATATCCTTTTTCCTCAACTTTTCTTATTGCACTAAAAACACCAGAAAATTAAATTTTAGTTTATATACTAGCAGCACTGCAGGGAAAAAGAAGTTTTATTATAAGTTAAATAATATATTTAATTTTTATTCAAAAATTAATTACAAATAAATTATATAAATGGAAGAATTTCCTTTATAACATGAATAAATTCTAACTAATGAAACAATTCACGTTATTTTTCAAAGTTGAATATGCATACATGTGACTCTAGATCTGAAACAGTGAGTTTAAACAGAGGGTGAAGGTAATGATATAAAGGATTCAAGTCTTAAAAAATTCCATAATACTCTGTTAAATACTTTCTGATTAGAATAAAAAGCAAAAATCTATGTGAGCTCAATTAAACAGATTATTAACAGTACCTAAAGCCATTCTGCAGTTCATTTCAATTCAACTCAGTAAGAGACCACCCATATGAGCAGCTGCCATTCTTTTAACAAATCAGTAACTCCAGTTTTATCCAGATATCTTTCCTGATGGTGTTTGCCTGGAGAGCACTGATAAAAAGTTAAGAAAAACAACGAACTATAGCTTCATATAAACATTAGGGATTAACCTCACAGATTTCAGGATGAGTGAAAGAAGTCAGACACAAAATGTACGTATACCATATGATGATACCATCTGTATGAAGCTCAAGAACAAGCAAGACTAAGTGATGGTGGTACTACTAAGTTACCTTTGGGAGGTACGACTGGAGTAGGACATGAGGGAGCCTTAAGAAGTGCTAGAACGGATCTGTATCTTAATCTGAGTGTTATATATGCCAAAGCTCATTAAGCCATACACTTGAGATTTGTGTTCTCTACTAATATATGTCATACTTCTTGAACACACACGAGCACCACACACAAGTCGAGTACCTCTAACAGATGCCTGATACACATGAACCTCTCATCCTTGGTCAGTTTAAAAATTTGTTCTTGCAAATAGAACCAACAAACACATAGATAGTGATGTCTTCCGTGTTTCAATAACATTTGAATGAGAAATATATATATAAAATACTGATACAAATCTAAATTCCATGTAAACAATAATTATGAGTAATTTAACAATGCATTTCCAAAATTTTCTAAATAGCTCAATGGTAGAAAATCAGCAATTCTTGTGAAATTTATATTGCTTATGGTTTTCGAGACATGTTGGCATCAATATATTATTGAAAAATCAAAATAGTATAGCCCTTTTTTATTAAAATTGTATAAATAAAAATATTAAATCCTTGTTTCTCTGTCTCTTGCTAAATTTAATAACTATAGCTGCTATATTAGTATTATATAAATGCTGAATTACATATTATACTAAATATACTAAAGCATACTAAAATAATGACATTGTATAAAATATATTGTAATAGATATTAAATGCTAAATACACAGTTTTAAATAGTGAAAGAGAACATAAGAAAGCATAATTCTTTATAATAAAAGAGCCCATTCTAGTTGTTCAATGAATACATTAAATGAATAAAAACAAAGCTTACCACTTCTTCATCTGAGAGCTCACGTCCTTGGATGCTGGTATTCTCTCTCACAGCTTGCTGGTGTTTTTTTCCTTTAATGTGGCTAAAAAGATACACCTCTGAAGAGATCTAAAAACATAAAACCAAAGCAATGTGCTCAACATATACTATCTAATTTTAAATATTACACATTTTCTACAGTACACTGTATGTAAGTTGAGATCACTTTAGCATTAGGGTTAAATATATTTTCTTTAAAACACAATTCTGATACTCTCATAAAAGGGTCATAAAAGGCTTTCCATTGTAACCAACCATAACAGGAACCATTTTCTCTAACTATCAATGTTAATGTTTCAGCACTGAGCATGTACCATTTCTTTGGGTCCCAATACCCAAAATAATAATTTTGGCTTTCATTAAGCATTCAGCAACTGCATACTTTGGCAGTTTGCACTGCTACTCCAAAATGCTGATACTATTCTGTACTACTTACTTGGCACAAAAAGTCATGAGAGAAATCCACAATATGTAGCAGGTACTTAAGAATGCATTTTTAAAAATTGGGAGAATATTTTTTCATAGTTTAATAAACTTAACTAATAAATTCTAATATACCATCACAATATTGATAATAACAACCTACTAGGACATTGCAAAGAGAACACTGCTTCTTTCTTTCATAAGGGGTCAGTTTGGGGGCATAATCAGTATTTGCGTGTCGCCCACTGCTTAACTCAGCAGCTTTTTCCTTTCTTTGTTCAATCTGTTCCATGTGTCTTCGAATACTTTCATCATGCTGTGGATGAAGTCAAAATATAAGAACATTAAATATATATCTAAGTTATAATGAGAAGTTGAAAAGCTAACATTTATATTAAATCTGTAAAATAATAAGAGAATGTCTAATTCAATGGTAACTTGAACAATGAAGATTATAATTTACATAAAGTCTTTTACTATCTCACACATGTACTGTACTGTTTCCTCAAGTGTGACCCATGGAACAACACCATGGGATATTAATAAGTGTTTTATGGAAGAAATTTATGGTCAAATAAATTTGGAAAAGAGTAAGTAAAAGCTAGCCAGGTTTGTGACATAGAACTTTACAAAGCATCCATCCACTACGTCAATATACACTATGATTCAGTAAGTCCAGCCTGTGCTAAGAGACTTGTAAAATTTTCTTTCACATAACACATTTGAGAAGCACTTCCTGGAATAACTAAAGGGCACACTGACCATATTCCAAGTTTAACCTCACTGAAGATTACACACACTCCATTTCTACTTGTTTTACACCTCCAGTGGTCTTCCCAGAAAACAAAACACAAACAAACCAATTATTATTTCAGACTACTCATTTTGTGCTCATACTATTTCATGAGACTGGAATGTCATTCCATCCACCTACCTATTCTACCACTGAACTTATCCTTTCTTTCAAGATTCATCTCATGAATTATTTTAAAGGTATTTCCTAGACATCTGTAACCATTCATGGTAAACTAAGTGAAATCCTCCATACTTCCAGTGCTCTGTGTATACTTCCCTCTGTGTGGAATTATCTGCTTGAATCTTACATTAGATCATAACTTTCATAAAGCTTAGAATTATGTCTTACTCATGTCTGTATTCCTCACTCCTATCACAAGACTCGATATATACTTGAGTGATAAAGTTCTAGGACTACACAAAGAGTAAATATGGTCCTTCACCTTGTGGAATTTACTATGTGAAGAGCCAATATATAAATAATTATTATACAACATGAAATATTCAAACTGCTAAGAAACTGTAGTAGCTAGGTACCAATGGTACAGGTTTTCTAGCAAATATCAATTTACCATAATCTCTTAAGCTACAATTCTGCAATTAATGAGCACTGCAATTAAATAAAAACAAACTAGAATGATATTTTAGTTTATTTCTAAATAGTTAAAAGTCTGTGACTATTAGAAGCCAAAGCTATTAATAAATTGCATAGTAAAAACAAGAAATGTTAAGATTCCTTTAATCCTTTTTTGTTAATTAGTCTATATTACGAAAATAAGTATTCACATATTGGGTTTGAAATCATGCAAATCTCATTATCCAAAAATTATGAATACAAGTTCAGATTTCCTACAGTTAATCAATAGCTAAAATTTTAATCTCATCTCATGCACCATTTAAAACTCTAAAATTTCTAATTAAAAAATATATAGTATCCTTACCTTGAGCTGAATTTTTTTCTGTAGCTCTTCCATAGCTTCCTGCTGAGCAGCTGTCAGTGCTGCCAAACGTTCCTCCCTGTCTCTGTAAGAAGACAGTAAAAATTATATATTCAACTGATAATAGTTTACATTTTATAAAAAGTTATTCTTTGTTAAAACTTTTTTTCTGACTGCTGATTAAGTACCAGATATATTGTTCAATAAAAGTTTGGAAAGCTACAGAGATTATTACTTGTGAAAACAGATTCTAGACCAAGTTTGGGCTTAAATTATAGTCCTGCAACTGTCATTTAATATAGGCATGCTGGAAAAATACATTTATCTCCATTCCATTTTTTAAAGAAGTGACAGAAACCAAAAAAAGAGTAGAAATGACATAAACTATAAAAAAACAAGAATGGTAAAGTAACAATCACAAAGAAATTTTTATACAAAAGTTGTAACCATGCTTAGGAAAAATGCAGCCATTGAAACTACGTCTGAATGAAAACATAAACTGTATTTAGTACACAAAAACTACAACAAAATAGCTATTATAATATTGCTCAAATAAAGTACAACAAAATGAAAATATGAAAATGACTACACAAATAGGAAATCTCAAAAAGCAAACAGTTATAGAAAACATTTCTAATAAAGGAATTAGGATTCCTAACACAAATAGCTAATTCTAGGGGTGAAGTAAGAAAAACACAAGATAAGCCTGGAGCATCTTCGCAGTGCCAGAAAGTAAGAAAGTGTTCCAAATATAAAAAGATGTTAGAGGGTTCCAGGGGCCAAATATATGAGCTCTCAATGTCCAAGTTGGAAGAATTTGAGCCACAAAGTAAATAAAATAACATAGGTTTATAAACCAAAGTATAAAATAAATATACACTGAATATAAAGGAATTGAATTTATGGGAGAGGACAGACAAATTTCATATACAGAGTAACTTCAATGTATGCAAGAATTCTCTTAAGTTGGTGGACTGTAATTCCTGACCTCTTTAGTGTAGTCTACGCTTAGTGACTAGTTTTGAAGGAGAATAGCATGAAGAAATTTTAAAAGCAACTATATAATCAAGTAATTTAACAAACAATATCTCAGTCCAGAGATCAAAGTTAACAAAATGAGGGAAAAATCAACAGCATGAACTTCTGACATGCTAACAATAGTAATTCACATTTTCATTTGTTATCTTCTGCCTCTAAACTCAAGACATCTGTCTAACCATAAGAAAAAAAAAATCAAATCCTAATTGAGGAACAGTCTAGAAAAATCCAAGCACAAATCAAAACTGTCTAGGTCATCAAAACCTAGTATTTGAAACTAGCACATCAGAAGTGCATGAAAAGAAGAGACAAATATCTGAGTAAACAAAGGTCAAAAACACTTCCCTAAAAGAAAAAACTTCAGTGTAAAGAGTAGTATCAATACAATTATGAAGAGAGCCAACCTAGACAAATCACAGCCAAATGACAATGATGAAAGATAAAGTCATAATGAAAAGCTTGAAACAATTCACCATACAGAAAAACAAAAACAAAAACAGTACAACTAAAAGCACACTTTTTAATGAGAAACAGAATCAGAAGATTAAAAATACTGAAAAAGGAAAAACCAAAAACTCTGTGTCCAGCAAAACTATCTCTCAGAATGAAGGCAAAATGTTTTGCTATGTAAAGATCAAGAAAATTCATTAAAATTTGAAGTCCTTTACAAGAAATACTGAACGAAGTCTACCTGATGAAAAAGAAATGATGCCAAAGAATAATTCAAATCCAAGAGGGCAGGTGGGGAGAGGGGGATGAAGTAGACCACAAATGGTAAATATATGGATAAATATAAAGGAATGTAGAAATACATTCCTTCTTCTGTTGTCCTAATTACTTTGAGAAAAGTAGGCTTACATAAGAAAACAACTGTAACACTGTGCCACAGGATCTATAACAGGTAGACAGAACAAAAGCCTCCTCCCCCAAAAAAATTAAAGAAAAAGGATATAGTTATATTAGAACAAATTCGCTCTACTTACCACACTTATTTTTAACCTTATGTAGACTGTGACTTTAATCAAGATGAATTTTGTAATAAAAGAGCAACCAAAATAAGTTATTAAAATCAAGAGAAAAATTTAATGATACACCAAAAAGTATTGGTTTAACAAAAACAGATGTCTGTAGTGAAAAGATACTTAGTAAACAAGTGTCAAAATGGGAGACAAAAATCCAATCATATCAATAATTATATTAAGAGGGAAAGGAATATACACTTCAGTCAAACAGCTGAAATATAAAGATTGGATAAATATGGAAATCTCATCTATATAGAGAGACTATAAAAATATACTTTGTATAAAAGAACCAAAAGGATGAAAGGGAAGGACAGGAAAAGACATGGCTTAGGTCTTCCTGGTGGCACAGGGGTTAAAGTCTCAGCACTATCAAGTTGTCACTGTGGCCTGAGTTCTACCCAGGCCAGGCTGCTAACCCAGATGGTACAACAGACCTTTCCTGTCTTGTCCATTGAGTCTGTCTGCAGCGTATTTCAGTAGACCTGCCTGTTCTGTTCCCCACTCTGTCAATGGTGAGTCCTCTCACCTTCTACACCTCTAGCCTACACCTCAGCTCTTGTATGCATAAATACAATAAATCTTTCTTTAAAAAAAAGAAAAAGAAAAAGACATGGCTCAATTTGAAATAAAATAAATGTACTTTAAGGCACAAAATATTTTTTAAAGACCAAAGAAGGACATTTCATAATGATGCAGGGTTCAGTAACCCAGAAATACATTGTAATTATGCTTCAAACATTGAAGTATCAACATACATAAAGCAAAAACTGTTGAAAATGAAACAGAGAAACAGATAACTAAATAATTATTAAGCAATGAATTAATAAATAATAATTAAACATTTTTCAAGAGTACAATAACCCTCTCTCAAGAATACAACTAAATAGAAAATTGGTAAGTTTATAAGAAGACTAGATAACATTATTAACTTTTTCTACCTCTCATTTAGAGAACACTCAATCTAACAACAGCTGAATACCACACTTCCCAGTAGCATAGAAAATACTCTAGTATAATCTTCATACAAGGGAATAAATCTGAATACACCTGAAAGGCTTGAGAACATACAAAGTATCTCCTTCAACCCAAATTTCAGAATTCAACAATAGAATATCTGGAAACAAAACACATCTAAATACTCATTGATCAAAGAGAACATTATAGTATTAGGAAATGGTACAAGAACTAACCAAATCCTACAAAAAAGTTTCTATAAACAGAATAGGAAAAAACAGTAATAAATTCTAGAAGGCGATTACTGCCTTGACATATGATCACATCCTTAAGAAGAACTCAACAACATTAAAAGTAATTATACACCATATACATTATACATACAATAATATACGAAAATAACCAGGAAAGCAAAGCTGGTTTTATACCAAATATAAATTAATGTAAAATGCCATATTAATAAAATAAATAATAAAACCACATGATCATCTCAATAGATGATGAAAATAAGCAGCTAACCAAATTCAAAGCCCGCTAACAACTAAAGTCTCAACAAACTAGAAACAGAAAAATCCTGCTTCAACCTAATAATGAAAAAGCCTAGAACATTACAGGTAATGGAAAGGCTGAATGCTTTCCCTCTAAAGTCCAGAAAAAAGTTAGAATATGCAATGTCACAACCTCTGTTAAAATTGTACTGTAGGATCTAACCAAGGGCAATAGGCAAGAAAAAGAATTAAAGCAAAGCAAGAAATCAAAGGACCTTAACTGTATATTACATGGGTCTTTATGTAAAATAATCTAGAGAATGACAACAAATTGAAAGAAAACCACAGACAAAAACTAATATCCAAAGTGAGCAAAGTCATTTAAAAAAGTTGTAGAATTAAAGATATAAACAATGACTGTATATATATATATATATAGTCACATAAAATATTTTAAAACACAAGTTTCATGAGTAGCACACCTTCAAAAACAAGTACTAGGGAATAAATTTTTTAAAGGAAGTGAAAAACTAAAAGTGCTAAAGAGAACAAAACTTCATTCAGAGAAAACAAAGAAAAAAGAGGCACACCCAATAATATAAAGACAGTAATAGTCCCAGCAGTGATCCACAGGTTCAATCCAATTCCTATCAAAATCTCTAGTTATTTTTTAGAAACTGGCAAATTAACTCTAAAGTTTATATGAAAGTGTAGTTTTGTAAAAGAAAACAAAGTTGGAGAACTTACATTATTTTATTTCAAAACTTGTTAAAAAGCTACAGTAATTAAAATAGTTCAGTAATGAGATAAGAAGAGACATAGAAATACTGGTAGTACAGGACAGAATTCAGACATAAACTCTGACATCTATGATTCATTGTTCTTGAACAAGCAGCAAAGCAATTCAATGGTGAAAGGATAGTCTTAAAGGGTGCTGTCATAAGTAAATATCTATGCAATCAAATGAATTTATAACTTTATTTCAGACAATGTATGAAAGTTAACCTATAATGAATTATAGGTTACATTTATGGACATACATGTAATCATCAAACTAAAACACTTCTTGAAGAAAACAGGAAAAACATTCTGTAATTTGGAGTTAGGCAAGATTTCTTAGATATGACACCAAAAGTATCATACATAAAACAAAAACTTTATATATTACCTTCATCAAAATTTAACACTTTGGTGCTTTGAATGATACTCTTAAAAAAAAGAAAAGATAAGCCACAAATCACAAGTCATACATCTGAAAAGGATGTGTATTCAGAATAAATAAAATATTCTTACAATTCAATAATGAAAGATTTCACTTGAAAAATAGGCAGAGATTTGAGTAGACAATTCACCAATTCATACAAACAAATGGCTAAGATAAACATGAAAATCTGTTCAACATTGCAGTCACCAGAAAAAAACAAATTGAAATCACAATGAAATACCACTCACTGAACACACACTAGAAAAGTGTATGTTTAATAAACTGATCCACCAAGTGTTAAGATCTTGAAAATGCTAAAATTCATTTGCTATTGATGGGTCTGGATAAACTGATCCACCAAGTGTTAAGATCTTGAAAATGCTAAAATTCATTTGCTATTGATGGGTCTGGAAAATGAAATAACTTTGGAAAATGTTTTGAAGATTCCTAAAAAGTTACACATACATCTATCATATTCAGACATTTGTCTCCTAGCTATTTAACCAAGAGAAACACAAGCGTATAGCTACACAGACTCATATGCAAACATTCTAACAGCTTTATTTGTAGTAGACAAAATCCTTGATCCCAAATCTCTATTAATAGGAAAATGAACATAATTTGTAGGGTATATATACAAATACCAGGTGATTTTTGAAAAAGGGCAAACTATAAGTATATACCACAACACAGCAGAATCTCATAATAATAATGCTGAATAAAAAACAGTAAAAGATAAAAGAAGAAAGAAAACAGTGGTTGTCTGGGTAGAGGGACAAAGATGGATTACTAAGCATTATGAGAAAACTTTAGGGGATGATGGATATGTTCATTATCCTGATTGTGCTTATGATTTCACAATAATTACATATGTAAAAACTTATGAAATTGTACACTTTAATACATGCAATCTTTTGTCATTTCTACCACAATACAGTTGCAGAAGGGAGAAGGAGAAAATGTGGAATTACCACTTAATGGATATATAAATTACAACTGTAATTTTTGACAAGGCTACAGATATATAAAATACTCAAAAAGCTGGTGGAAATATAAATTATATAACTACGCTGCTAAACAATTTTGTAGTGTCTGTCTATGAGAGGGAAATTTTTGCATATCCTATGAGCGAGCAGTACCATTTCTAGGCATGCATTCAATATGGAGGATGAAAGAAGAGTAGTGATTTGGGAGATATACCAGAGACTTTTTAGGATGCTTGTAGGAGGCTGGGTTATGACCAGGTGTGATTACCTGAATGTGGTGATAATTCACCAAACCGTACATTTATCCCTATATGTATTACTATGATCATTTTATACTTTGTAAACATGTTTACTGATTTAAAAAAATACATGACTATCTCCAAGTTAAAACCCCCATAAAATTTAGTTAATGAAATCTAGCAAATATTTATATAAACATATTTGAGCACTTGAAACCAAGTTGGGTTTATCCCCAGAATACAAATGTTAATTGAATATTACAAGATCAATTGACTAATTATTACATTACTGATCAAAGGAGAAATTTGATATAATCATTATTATTAAAGCTAAAATTAGTATGTGAACCAACAACTCCATTTCTGTCTATATATATCTCCAAGTGCATAAAGTAGGGATTTGAGCAGATATTTGCACACCTGTGTGTGCGCGTGTGTATTACCTTTATTCACAACAGTCAAAGAGCAGAAGTATCCAAGTATTTATCAACAGATGAATAAATAAAATCATGGTACATATGCACGCACATGTGCACAAACACATACACACAATGAAATTTTTTTTGTCTTTAAAAAGGAAGCAAATTCTGGGGACTCCCTGGTGGCACAGTGGATCAAGCAATGTACTGTGAAGCAAACCGCAGCCACTGCAGTACGAGATCAATCCCTGCCGCCATCCAGGGAGGGGACCCACACGGCACAGCAGACCTCTCCTTCCTCGCCCGCTGCTCCCCTCAGCAGTGTTTCAGTCAGTCTGCCTGTTCTGCTACCCACTCTGTCTCTGGTGAATCCTCTTCACCTCCATGACTCTGGCTTGTACCCCAGTTCTTGTATGCATAGATAAATAATTTTTTTTTTTAAAAAGAAGGAAGCAAATTCTGATACTTGCTACAGCATGGATAACCTTGGAAACAATATAAGTGAAGTAAGACAATCACAAAAGGCAAATAACATATAAGTAGCTAGAGTAGTCAAATTCAGAAATAGGTTATAGAATGAACTTTGATAGGGGCTAGGTAGGGAGAAGGAGAAAATGTGGAATTACCACTTAATGGATACAGAGTTATAGTTTTTCAAGATGAAGAGAGTTCTGGAGATAGATGATGGTGATGGGAGCATAGTAATGTGAACGTAATTAATGCTGATGAACTGCAAACTTAAATGATTAAAATGGTTTTATGTTATGCATATTTTTCCACGATTATAAAAAGTACGAAATGTTTTTAGAAAAAAGATATAAACCTTATAAAAGTTATACATTTTAAGCACCTAAATAAATAGTAGAAAAATAATTTAAAAGTACTTTCACAAATTCTAAGATTCATTATCCAAAATAACAATTTCTATATTAACTTACAGATTCATACCAAACTTTTGACAATTTCTTTTTGAATACAGAACTGAGCAAGGTGATTCTAAAACTAACACAAAAATATAAAAGAGTCAAGTCAGTCCTAACAAAGACTAAAAGGAGCAACAATAATAGACACTAAAAGTTACTATAAAGCTCTAACAATTAAGTGAATAGGAAGAAAAAGTCGCGACTAAAACAAAAATACAGAACACACTAATGAGCCCATAAATGGAAATTTGACTTATGTTAGAAAGCTTTTACTGATCAGCAGGAAGAAAACAGGTTTTTCCAATAAAATACAACAAAAGAGTATCCACCTGGGGGAAATAATGAAACTGGATTCCTACCTCAAACCATACAATAAAATCAATTTTATGCAAAAACTTTACTCATAATGCAAAACTACATTATGAAGAATATTGCATGACTCAGGACAGAATACGATTTCATAGACAAGATTCAAACAGCACAAATCACTAAGTCTGTTCAGTTCTACTACCCTACCGTCAGAATGTTAGTCAAAAGAAGTCAGAATGAAAAGGCAAGCCACACCTACAAAAATATTTGCAATATATGTATCTGTAAAGAACTAGTATCTAGTAAAG
Organism: Galemys pyrenaicus; assembly: GCA_019455555.1. NCBI lineage: Eukaryota > Metazoa > Chordata > Mammalia > Eulipotyphla > Talpidae > Galemys > Galemys pyrenaicus. Next base: position 31,487 of record JAGFMF010012159.1, on the reverse strand, counting down.
ATAATTTCCAAATATCAAGACAACAAGATCTCAATAGAGAAAAGAACCAAAAGCTTGCATTGGCACTTTATATGAAAAAAACCTGAAAATTAAAAAGGTTTCTGTTTTGAGCATAAGTCATAATATCCCCAAATTTAATACATTTCTGTATTTATGACTGTTCTTAAAAAAAAATCTATAAACTTGATTTGAATATTTAAACACTGCAAAAAGTACATTAGGAAAAAATGAAAAGAGGCACCTTGCTCTTTCCCGGGCTGCATCCTCACGGGCTTTTTCCTTTTCTTGCCTCTGTTGCTCAATTCGGGCTTCTTGTTCTTTCCTCTTCATTAATAATTCCTCTACACGGGCCTGACGTTCTGCTTCTAGGGCTCTTTTGCGTTCCTATTTTAGAAATGTTTTAAAAGATTTTTTAATTAATGTGCAAAATTAAAATGATTAAAAGTGACATGTTTCTGACACAGACATACTCAAGTTAGGTACCCTGGCTACATCCCAGAATTTAAATAAAAATTAAACATCTGATTTTCATATGTCATTTACCATGGCTGCACGTAATTACAAGAAAAAATGCTATTTCACACAAATACTATGTTATACATACTCTGGGAATGTATTTTATTAATCACTTCTGAAGATTTATCTTTAAAATAGTTTTAGAAATACCAGAATATGGTGAAGAAATTATAATTAACAGATTTTATATATGAACTAAGCTTTCATAAAAGAATTAAATGAAGAAAGTCTGTACAAAGAGAATGAAGCAAATAAACATGGTGGGTTTAAGCAGCAGCAGATTACATGGTGGGTCAGATTCTCTGTGGTGTCTCCTGACTCCATGATTCACTGGCTAGGTAACTCTGGTCTAGTGATAACTGTGCCTTAATTTTCTAGAAGACAAAAATCAGTTGTTCCTTCTGAGGATATTTTGAAGAACAGACAAGATAATACATGGAAAGCACTAACTACAAATACCTGGCATACAGCATATTCTCAATAATTATCATCATCAAGGCAGAAGACATGCCATCAAAACAGGGTAAATTTCTATGTGAAATAGTATGTTTGGTGTGTATTTTTGCTTTTCACCAGTAATTTCTACCAAATTATTAGCTGAATGGACACATTTCTTTCAATTCAACCCCATTCCTCAGGTAGCTAAACTAACTTCTGCCCAGAATTACTCTTTATCACTGATTAATAGATATGCTGACTGAGGACCCAGTAATCACACATAAAGCTCTAAGTAAGTCATTTCACTTTGAAAAAGTTTGTTGTGAGATATAAATTACTAGTAAAGGCAAAGACACAACAAAGTGTTTAACAGAGAGTAAATATTCAGTAAATGAAAATGACAGCAAAAATAAAAATTAAAAAATAAGACAGCTTCTTTTTAGAGACCACTGAGGATGCAAATATTTCTAATAATTAAGTTCACATGGTAACGAACTATACACAGCACCTATCTAGTCCAGAGGAAATTAACATTTTAAATTAATAGGCCAAAAGAAAACACTGCCCCCTAAAAAAGCATCTTGCAAAAGGAAGGAGTTCCATAAATACCTGTTAAATAAATGAAGCAGGAGTAAATGCATTATAAATCTATATACCTATAAATAAAAATATAAGTCTACAGCAAAGAAATCAGAAAAATATGTAGTTCTTAAGGCATCTCAAGAACCTCTCAGACTCCTAAGTGCACCTCTCCTCAGGGAGGTTTATATGGCAGCTTAAAAAGGGATTTTACTACAAATATCTCCAACCATCCGACACCCCAATTATTCAAATAATTAGAGGATAAAGTAAAAAATGTAAGAAAACTAAGCTTAAAACAAATCAAAAAGTGTACAGATCAATAATGGCACCTTGCTCAGAGCCTTGGGTTGCCATATGTTCAATAAACGCTTATCAAACAGAACTCTACCTGAACGGCTTCATCACGTGCTTGCTTTTCTTCCTGTCTGCGCTGACGCTCTTCCTGTAACTCATTAAGCCTCTGTTCATATTCCTTCAATTTTGATAAAACATCATGGCGCTTATTCTGGGCTTCAAGGGTATTAATAAAGGCAATTTCATTTACCTTCAATAAGAAACAAAGAAAGTGAGTTTCAAATCGAATTAATTCTAGGGTACATTACATAAATAAGAAACAGTATTTATGTAATAAGCCAGGAGAAAGGCAAAGAACAAAAATTCAATGACTTACATAGTTCTTTACTTTCAATATTTATCTCAAAACTGAATACAGTGTATATAATAAAGCCTTAGAAACAACTTATTTTGAGTAAATAATGGTCTGATACTGATAAGAAAAGAATTAAGTTTCCTATAGAGACCATTTTATACAGTTCCATTTAATATCACTGTAATTTGCGAATATACAAATTATATTAAGATTTAAATAGGTGTATATATATTTATTCTAATGAGTTTGAGATAACAAAGTTTAAACAGTAAATCATTTTCCTTTAGCATTTGAATGTGTCACAGGTATATGATATAGAACTATATACTACATCCTCAATTTCATATGTATTGATTTTTAACAGCCAAATTTTGCTAGAAAGCACAATTTTAAAGTGAAGTATAGCTTATGATGAACTGGACAGAGAGAAAGTTTGGGTTCCATTTCTCATTCCAAAATGTCAGAGAGAGGGCACAAGAGAGTGAAATGGTAGAGTGAGATAGGAAAGTAAACACCAGGGCTGATGCACTTTTTTGTTTTTAAGATTTATTTAAGCATATAAAAACTGGGGTGTAGGCTAGAAATCTAGGGGTAAAAGGATTCACCAGTGACAGAATGGGAAGCAGAACTGGCTGATCTACTGAAAAATACTGCTGAGGGGAGCAGCTGGCAAGACAGGAGAGGTCTGCTGTGCCATGAGGGTCACCTCCCAGGCAGAGGATAGAACTCATGTTGCATTGGCTGGTGACAGTTTAACAGCACTCTGTCTTGAACCCCGGTACTACCAGGGAGACCCTGGTGCTCTTTAACAGAAGGATAAATTCCAGGAATTTATGACAGAAGGAATAAAACCTAGTACCAGATGTGGTAAAAATATCAGACAAGAAAGTCTGAATGCACTTCTAACTAAGGTTTCCTAATTGTCATGCTATTAGGTCATTTTTTTAAGTATTAGGTCATTTTTATAGATGGTTAATAATATAAACGTCTTTCAAATTATACTGAAAGTATAAGATAAAAAGTTATGTTCAGGGCCTCCCTGGTGGCGCAGTGGGTTAAACAATGCACTATGAAGCAAACCACAGCCACTGCAGCACGAGTTCGATCCCTGCCGCCGGCCAGGGGAGGGACCCACATGGTGCGGCAGACCTCTCCTGCTGTGCCCGCTGCTCCCCTCAGCAGTGTACTTTTCGTTGATCTGCCTGTTCTGCTCCCTGCTCTCTGTGGTGAATCCTCTCACCCCCCACACCCCTGGCTTGTACCCCAGTGCTTGTATGCATAAATAAATAAATCTTTAAAAAAAAAGTTATGTTCAAAAAAATTATTCATACTGTATCAGAGCTCAGGTGTTAAGCACAACCAAGATGAAAGAAGAACCACCTAGTACCATAAAGGAAATTAATTAAATAAAATACAAAGGGAAGAGAATGGAAAAGTTGAGTTAAAAAATTCAGTCTGTGATGTTGATCAATGGGTGCAAAGTTTTCATTATGCAAAATAGGTAAGTTTTGAAGATGTAACATATGCATGGTGATAATAATATTGCATTTTATGGAATCAGATCAAAAGCCCAAAAATAAAACCACTCATATATGGTCAAATAATCTATGACAAAGGAACAAAGAATATACACCGGAACAAGGAAGCGTCTCTTCAATTAATGGTGCTGGGAAACCTGAGCCACTACATGCAAAAGAATAAAACTAGACTACTATACCACACCACATATATAAAAAAAAACCAACTCAAAATGAATGAAAGACTTGAATCTAAGACCTGAAATCATAAAATATAGGGTAAAACCTTGCCAAAATACTCTATTGGATACATATTAGAAACATCTTTGAAAAGTCATTTCTAGAAACAAGGAGAATAAATGAGAAGATAAACAGCTGAGACTACATTAAACTAAAAAGCTTCTGCACAGCAAAAGAGACAGTAACCAAAAGAAAGAGACATCTTATAGAAAAGATGAAAATATCTGCACACTATACAACTGATAAAGGACTGACATCAAAGATCATTAAAGAGCTTACACAAAAAACAAAGCAAAGTTGCAGTCAAAGCTGGGTAAGAAACCTAAAGACACTTATCCAAAGAAGAAACGAAAATGGCTTATAGGGTGAAGAGATGCTAGGATAGAAAGTTCTCAGAAGAAGTGGACAACAGGAAGACAGTGTGTCCTTGAGAGAACTTGGACTTGGAAAATAAATTCGAAGACACCGACAACGTACTCAGGAGGAATTCATCCAAGGCGAGCAAAACAGAGAACTTCATAACCCCGCTACCCCAGCTCCCCTCTCCCTTCTCCCTCCCCCCAACCACAAATCCAGCACACCTTGAATGGCAGAAGAGCATACAAAAGTGTCACCAATGGAAAAGGACCCAGAACATCGCACTCCAAAACCTGAAACTGCCTGGGATACATGCCAGACAGGACACTCCACAGGTATGAGAAAAGGAGAGAGGGACCCCCGTGGGTCCAGGAAACATTCCGGACGGGCGCCTTATTGCCAAGACAGGGGAGGGTGGCAGGCAATCTAGCTGAGGGGCTCAAGGTGACACAGCCCAGCACTTTTTGCGCTGCTACGGGCTCTAAGTGGCCCACTGTATCCCAGCTAGAAGTGCGGGCCAAACAAGAGTTTGCAGTCTGGAACTGAGCCAGCAGGGATAGTGAGCGGGTAGCCCTCTGGAGCTGAGCGACTGGGCGAGGGCCCCCTGGCGGTCTGCAGTAGCTGGGAACATTCCAGAGGGGCACCAGCTTCCCAGGACAGGGAGCCCAGCAGGCAATCTTGCTGAGGGACTCATGGCTACAGCTCAGTGCTTCCTGAACCTCTACAGGCTTTTAGCAGCCGACCAGAACCCCAGTGCAAGTTGCGCACCAGCACCTAGTCTGGAACTGAGCGTGTTGGGAGAGGGCACCCTGGGGTTCTGGGGTAGCTGGGAACACTCTGGACGGGCGCCAGCTTCCCAGAACAGGGAACCCAGGACTAGGCTCTACAGGCAATCTCGCTGAGGGGCTCACGTCAGCAGCTCAGTGCTTCCTGTGCTGTCACAGGCTGGAAGTCACTCATTAGAATCCCAGCATGAGGTGCATGTCAGCACCTAATCTGTCCATCTGGAACTGAGTGTGAGGGGAGGCCACCTTCTGAGGGTCCAGGGTAGCTGGGAAAATTCTATACAGGCATCACCTTCCCACGACGGGGAGCCCTGGACTAGGAACTACATACAGGCAGTCTCGCTGAGGGGCTCACTCCTACAGCTCCAACACAGAGACCAGCTGGGGAGATCTCCAGAACCAGGTCGCCAGTGCACACCAGGACCCACACCCAGACGGTGTACTCCACAGGTACAAGAACCCCAAAAGAGCTGAGAAAGTGTAGCCTGACCCCGCGACCACAACTGGAAGCTGCAGACTAGGCTCCCAGCGGATGGGGGGAAGAGTGGCACAGTGCACACCAGTACCAAATTTGCTGCCTGGATCTGCGCTAGCAAGCAGAAGGCCATCTAAAGGTCTGGGGGAGCAGGGAGCTCACTGGACGGGCACCATCGTTGCAGAACAGGGAGCTCTGGATACGGGCTACAGGCAATCTCGGTGAGAGTCTGAATCCTGCAGTTCAAACACACCAAGTCGAGCGCAGGACCTCTCCAAAGCCAGGATGCATGTGCGCCCCAGGACCCACACACAGACGGGAGACTCCCCAAGAATATCCTGAAGAGATGCCTGCCAATACCAGCAAAACATTTTCACAACAAATACAACAAATTAGAAAACAGACAACAGGGAGAAGGAAAAATATAAATAACCAAGTAAGCCCACAGGGGAAAGTCACGCCACAAAAAGAAAACCAAATAGAAGACTCCAACAACATCAACACGGAAGAGATGCTCAGCCTATCAGAAAGAGAATTTAGAATCATCACGATGCAAACCCAGAAACAGAAAGAACAACAAAAAATAACTGATGAAATGAGAACAATCATTAATGAACTGAAGAATGAAAATGAGTCATTGAAAAAGAAAGTGGAGGAACTGCAGAAATATAAGGAAAGTGGTGGAAACAGAATGGACGAAGCGGAAGAAAGAATCAGTACTCTCGAAGACACAGAAATACAAAGAGCCAAAATAGAAAAGGACAGGGAAGTTCAAAGGGAAAAAAAAAACAAAGAAACGCTACGAGATCTCTCGGATACCATTAAGAAAGGAAATATAAGAATTATTGGAATTCCAGAGGGGGCCCAGCAAATTAAAGGAAATGAAAATCTATTTAAAGAGATACTTGAAGAGAATTTCCCAAGCTTAAAAAAAGAGATGATTTTTTAAAAAAAAAAAAAAAAAAAGGAGATGAAAATAGAAATACAAGAAGTCGCACCCCGAATTTTTATGACAGAAAGAGAACTACAGCAAAACACATATTTAATAGTAAAGCTCCCAAGAATCCAGGACAAAGAGGCAATAATGAAACTGTCAAGGGGGAAGAAACAGCTAACATATAAAGGGAAACTCATCAGACTAACATCAGACTTCTCTGAAGAGACACTATGAGCAAGGAGGGAATGGAGGGACATATTCAAAAAACTGCAAGACAACAAATGTCAACCATGGATTCTCTATCCCACAAAGCTTTCCTTTGTATAAGAAGAAAAAGTATGGACTTTCCCAGACAAACAGAAACTCCAGAAATTCAGCATGACCAAACCCCCACTACAAAAAATACTACAAGCAGCAGCAAAACACAAACCAACAGAAGAATAGAAACAAAATAAAGGAAAACAAAACACAAAAAGACAAAAAGGTAATAAGCACAGATGCCAGCATATCAATATTAACTCTAAATGTCAATGAACTAAACTCAGCAGTAAAAAGGCACAGAGTAGCAGGCTGTTTTAAAAATCACAAGCCAGGCCTCCCTGGTGGCACAGTGGGTTAAGCAACACACTATGAAGCAAACCGCAGCCACTGCAGCGTGAGTTCGGATCCCTGCCGCCGGCCAGGGAGGGGATCCACATGGCGGAGGCAACCTCTCCTGCCTCACCCGCTGCTACCCTCGGCAGTGTGTTTCAGTCAGTCTGCCTGTTCTGCTCCCCACTCTGTCTCTGGTGAATTCTCTCATCTCCCGTGACTCTGGCCTGTACCCCAGCTCTTATATGCATAAATAAATAAATCTTAAAAAAAAAATCACAAGCCAACCTTCTGCTGCCTCCAGGAAACACATCTAACCACAAAACACAAACATAGGCTGAAAGTAAAAGGTTGGAAAACAATCCTACAAGCTAATGGACCAAAAAAGAAAGCAGTAACAGCAATACTGATATCAGACAAAACAGACTTCAAATTAAAAAGGGTAAAAAAAGACAAGGAAGGACACTACATAATGATCAAAGGCATAGTAAATCAAGAAGACATAACACTCATCAATATATATGCACCAAATGAAGGAGCACCAAAATATATCAGACAACTACTATCATCTCTGAAAGAAAACATTAAAGAAAATAAATATATAGTAGGAGACTTCAACACTCCACTGTCACCAATAGACAGATCAACAAGACAAAAAATAAAGAAACCAGAGCCCTAAATAAAGACCTAGAACTCATGAGCTTAACAGACATATATAGGACACTACACCCCAAAAATCAGAATACACTTTTTCTCAAGTGCACATTGATAATTCTCCAGAATTGATCACATACTGGGCCACAAGACCAATATCAACAAATACAGTGGGATCAAAATCATTCCAACTATATTCTCTGACCATAAAGTCATCAAACTAGAAATTAATCGTGAAAAGAAGACAAGAAACCTACCCATGTCATGGAGATTGAAATCCATACTACTAGAAGGTCGATGGATTGTGGAGGAGATCGCAGAGGAAATTAAAAAAAATACTTTGCATTGAATGAAAAAGAAGACACCTCATTCCAGAATGTGTGGGATGCAGCAAAAGCGGTAATAAGAGGGAAGTTTATAGCAATCCAGGCTTACATCAACAAACAAGAAAAAACCCAAAGAAACAATCTAATTGTTCAACTTAACGAACTAGAAAAAGAACAACAGAAGAATCAAAAAACCACTAGACAAAAGGAAATAATAAAAATCAAAGCAGAAATAAATGAAATAGAAATAAAAGATCCATAAAATAAATGAAACCAAAAGTTGTTTCTTTGAAAAAATAAACAAAATAGGTAAACCTCTAGCCAGACTAATAAAGGAAAAAACACAAATAAGTAAGATCACAAACGAAAGAGGGGAAACCAGTGATTCCACTCCTAGGAATTTACCCAAAGGAAACAAAAATACTAATTCAAAAAGAAGCCTGCATGCTTGTGTTTATTGTGGCACTATTTACAATAGCTAAAATACGGAAAGAAACTTAATGCCCCCAAATAGATGAATGGATCACAAAGACTAGTATACACAATGGGATACTACTCAGCAATTAAAAAAATATATAAACTCCTGCAATATGCAGCAACACTGATAGAGCTGGGAGGAATTATGCCAAGTGAAATATGTCAGAAGGAAAAAGAAAAATATCAAATGGTCTCACTTATGGGTGGTACATAGGAAAACTGAATAAAGGGTCAGGAAAAGAGAAAACCTGTGAGCTCACCATATATTTGACGCAAACTGCAAGAAAGGGTCAAAAAAGGGGAGCGCACAAGGGACTATGGTGAATGCTCACTGGTGCTATGTATTCCTCATGGACCTCATTCTCACCTGAGGGAGAATAATGCTGTAAGAAATTAAAATTAAACACACAGACACAGAACAATGGAATAAAATTAAACTCACATCTAAATGGACAGTGAATCTATTCACTTGACAAAGGAGTCAAGAACATACACTGGAAGGAGGACAACCTCTTCAATCAATGCTACTGAGACCACTAGACAGTTGGTGCAGAAGAATAAAACTAGACCACTATCTAACACTACACAGAATAATCAATTTAAAATGGATGAAAGACTTGGATTTAAAACCTGAAACCATAAAATGCATAGAAATATAGGTAAAACACTTCACAACACAAGCTTTTTTGATGCCTGAAGGGATTTGTTTCAAACATTAAAGAAAACAAGAGAGATCATAAACAACTTGGACTACATTGAACTGAAAAGCTTCTCCATTGTGAAATAAACCATACCTGAAATGAAAAGACACCGTACTGCACTGGAGAAAGTATTGCACCCATCTCAAAAAGGACTTATATCAAAGATCTACTAAGAGCTTACACAAATAAAAAACAAAGCAAACAACACATTCAAAAAATGAGAAGAACTAAACAGACACATCTCCAAAGAAACATTCAGACTGCAAATAGGCAGTCTGCAAGTGATGTTCATCACCACTGTTGACTAGTTAACTGCAAATCAAGACCACAATGAGATAATATCTTAGGGCTGTAAAATGATGCATATTGAAAAGATCAGAAAAAACAAGCACTGGAAAGGATGTAAAGAAAATGGAATGTTCTTTACACTGCTGGAAGAAAAGCAAACTGATCTAGGCCTCACAGAAAGCAGAATGGATGTCTCAAAAAATTAAAATGGATCTGCCATTCCACTCCTAGGCATCTACTGTAAAAATTCAAAAAACACTAATTTAAAGCAAATTTGCAATGCCATGCTTATTGCAGTGTTATTTAATATAGCTAAGTTATGGAAACAACCTAACTGCCCCAGAACAAATGAGTGGATCAAGAAGCTGTGGTATATATAAACAATGGAGTATTATTAGTCAGTGATCAAAAAATATAAACTCATGCCATTTGCTGCAACATGAATGGAGCTGGAAAGGATAATGTGAAAAAATATAAAAAGGAGGAAGATCAATACAGGATGGTGTCACTAATATATGGAATATAAAGTAGTTAAAGCAAGAATAAGATAAAGATAAGATCAAAAACTTTTTTTTATGTCAACTATATCTGAGTGAAAAAATTACAACTCAATAAATGTAAAAAAAGCATGCATCAAAATGCAAAGTTCATTCACACTACAAAATTTTCAATAAACTAGGAGAGGTAAGAATTTCCTCAAGGTGATAAAGAACATCTATGAAAAATCTCCAGCTAATGTCATATTTAATATTCAAAGAAAGAATGCTTTCATCGTAAGACTGGAAAAAAAGCAATGATGCCAGCTCTCATCACAACTAGCCAACATGTTAATGGTATCGATTAGTAGAATAAAAGGCGGTAAAGAGATAAAAATATATTCAAGTAAGGATGAAAAAACTATTATCTCTATAAAGTTTAGCAAGGTTGTAGGATATAGGTAGTATACAGAGAATAATCATACTTTTATATACCAGCAGTAAACAATTAGAAAATGAAAACTGACAATATCATTAAAAATATGGACTACAATAAATTTCACAAAATATGTGCAAAGACAAAGACCAAAATAAATTGTCTTATTTTAATAAATAAATACATCAGGTATTCTCGATCATGGATCAGAATACTCAGTATCACTAAGATGTTAATTCTTCCCCAAATCAATCTATAAATTCAGTGCAATCCAATCAAAATCTAAGCTGATGCTATAATTTGTATGGAATGCAAATAACCTAAAGTAGCCAATATAATTTTGAAAAAGAACAAAGCTTAAAGACTTACACTTCCTGATTCAAGACTTCCTATCAATATAAAGGTACAATAATCAAGCGAGAGCTGTTTTAGTCTAAATATAAGTATACAGATAAAGGAAACAGAACAGAGTTGGAAACAGACACACACACACACACACACATTCAACTGCTTTTCAACAAGGATACTAAAGCAATTCAACACGAAAGGATGTGTTTTCAAAAACCAGTGCTGAGCCATTAGATATCCTTGAGAAAAATGCACCTCAACTCTGCCCCACAGTATACACAAATATTAAAAAGTCAAAGTGGAACACAGACTTTATTGTAAAATTTAAAACTTCTAGAAGAAACTTAAACTTGAAAGAAAATGCTAGTGGTATAAGTGAAGATTTTTAAGAATAGGACACAGGAAACAAAGTTATAAAAGAAAAAAGTAAATATAAATGTTACCAACTTTTAAAACTTCAAAAGATGCTCTGAGAAAATGAAATGTCAGAGAATACTTGCAAAACATCAATATATTAATATCTAAAATATATAAATAAGGCCCTCTCTATTATATCCTGTCATTTGTGACAACTAAAGATAAGCTTAAGAAAATTGTAGTTGAAATATCCAGAGATAGGTAAATACCGCAGGTTATCATTATGTTGGGATCTTTAAAAATAATTTTTTTTTTCCATTCTCACAGAAATAGTAGAAATGTGGTTACCAAGGGCTAGAGTTGTGAGAAATAGGAAGAGGCTGATAAAAAGGTAGACAATTTCAGTGTTGAGGATGTAATGTACAAATGGTTACATATTAAATAACACTATGTTGTATAACTGAAAATTTGCTGAGAGTGTTAAACTTCAATGTTCTCAACACCTTCTACACCAAAAAGATAAATATGTCAGGTGACAGATGTGTAAATTTTTTTCAGGGAGAAATTCTTTTACAATACATAAACTATCAAACCATCCTTTTGTACACTTTACATAAGTTACCTTTTATTTGTCAAGTATACCTCAATTAAGATGAAAAAACACAGACAAACAATCCCACTTTAAAACCATACACAATGTTTGAACAAACATTTCACGAAATAAGAGATGTAGAAAGGAAATAGGCACATGAAAAGCTGCTCAAAAATGCAAATTAAAACCATGACACTATACACACATATTAAAATAAAATGGCTAAAATTATAATATATAGCCATATCAAACTACTGAGAATATAGCTAACTAGAACTCTGATCCACTGCCATTAAGAATGTGTAACAGTTTAACTACACAGGAAAACTGTTTCTGTAAAAATTAAATAAGAACCTATCTGACAATTACTCTTTGGTATTTATCCAAGAAAATGAAAGCACACATCTGCACAAAGAATTGTACATGAATTTTTCATGGCAGTTACATCAGTAATAGCCAAAAAATGGAAGGAAAACAAATGTCCATCAACAAGTAACTAGATTAACAAATTATGGTATTTGTATCCAATGGTATAATTCTTAGTAATGAAAATGAACTGATATACGAAACAGCATAGATGAAATTTAAATAAAAAACAAACTATGCTGAGTGAATGAAACCAGAGTTAAGAGTATGTATTTGTATAATTCCATTCATACAAAATTTTAGCAAATGCTAACATCTATAATGACAAAAAGCATATTAACAAAACCTAACAGAGTAGGATAAAGGAGTATGTTACAAAGGGGCATGAAGAAAATTTTCAGGATGATAGAACTATTTATTTTCTTCATGGTAACTTACGGTTTCAGAAAGACAAAAATTTATCAAATTGATGCCAAATGTGTTGCTCATTATGAATTATACAATTATATGTGAATTATATGTCAATAAAGCAATGGAAGTTTTATCTATGTTGGTAGGTTGAGAGGTAGTTAGTAGGTAAGTAGGTAGATAGATGATTGACAACATAGGATTATTGTAAGGATAAGATTGCAAGTAATTTAAAAATAACCCTTCAAAACTGATCTGTGAATTCTGGCACAGAATAAAAACTTGATAAACATTAGCTTCCATTAATATTCCCTAACAACTGAAAATTACTTGGACAACAAATTCAGTATTCAAAGAATCTAAGATATACCTTAGCTTCTTCCTCTTGTGCTTTTTTCACAATTGCTTGTAATTGCACCTCCCGTTTAAATTCAGCATGAAGTAATTTCTCTTCCATCATCCTTCGCCGCTGATCTAGCAGTTCTTCCTTCCACTTTCGAACATCCTTTTCCTATATACAGTGAATTATCACAACATTAATTTTTAGTGCATACAATCACTAAAAAAGCAAAAACAGGTAAGCAACTTATGAACTTAGTGAGTAAAATCTAGAATCAGGAAGTACCTAAATGAGCGTGAATAATGATTAAGAACACAGATTGCAGCCAGACATCTTGGGTTCTTAAATTACATTTGTCATTTGCTGTTTGTGTAAAATGGGCTTTTTTAGAGTGTATGTTTCAACTCCCTAATCTATCAAAAGACAATAATAATACTATGAACTAACTAACATTGGGTTATTTCAAGATTAGTAAATATAAAACACTTATGACAGTGCACTATACACACCTCAATAGAATTATTAATATTTGCTGTTTTTATTGACTGTACTATGAATATACTTAGAATATATAGTGTTATAATTTTAATCCTTATAAGCCTTATCATCTCCATAACCCAAATTCAAGAAAATGAGTAATTTTATAATAGAAGTTGGAAAGTGATGAGAATTTGAAAAATCACATTTACCTACATAAGAAATATGAAGGGATATGAATTTTGCATGCAAAAGATTTAAAATAAATATAATAGCCACCTTTATTTCTTAAAGCAATAATAAATAAAAGAAGTAACAGACTTCTGTGCTCCTGATGAAGCACGCCAGATCCAGCCCTGATAAGACTGAAATACAGAAAATAATATGGTGGCTCATCATGAGTGGGAAAACAACTAACATTACAGTTGAATTTAAGGTACATGCTAATATGTTTAACCATCTAAAAAAGCACGATGCAGAAGCAGCACTAGCTTAGGACAAAAAGAAGAGAACCATAAAGCCGAAACTCTGAAAATTATCACTTATGTGATACCAGAAAGAGAACCTAACATATCCTAGATATAGTTGTCATCTGTACAGTATCTGCTTGTGTACTTTATAGATTTATTGTGGTGATAAGAAAAAAAAATATTGTAGAACAGTGCTGAAATAATAATCCATTATATAAAGAGAAGTTGAGATTTATCATTAAAATTAAATTTAGAGATACTTACACTAATGGTAAAATCAAACCAGAAAACCTTTACTGTTTCACAAGACTTTATGATTTTGTTTGTAGGAATACTAAGATATTATTATATAATAAGAAAATATAATTTTATTTGTATGGAGAAACACAAAATGAGAAATTGTGGTTCTGTTAGACCACTTCTACACAGATGAAAATTAAATTATATTTACTATTGTAGAACCCCATAATATGGAGACTATGTTTTTCATATTTCATTTTTTCATTCTAAATGATTAAGATCAAACAACAAATCTTGAGATTCAGATAAAGAGAATAATCACAGATTATCTTCCTTTCCAATTTTACCTTTGCACTAGAAAGTCTTATGCTATTTCAATTTTATAAATGTTCACATTATCTGGTCCACTTTATCTCTAAGTTTAAAACATACCATGTAAGTAATGCAAATAATGTTTAGCCAATGCATTTTATTATCTTTTTTCTAGTACCAAAGGTTCCGAAGGAATTCACCTATAATTCTGTCATGTGGCCAAATGACCAATCTACCTGGTATTACTGCAGTGTACTTATCCATTCTCCTTCACTCTTTTCCTCGCGTCCCATGCTATGGATTACTTTCTGTGTCAAAGCCAGTTGCTATGTCATAGAACACTTGATCATCCTATGCCTGCCCATAAAGCAGAAGGGAGGTCTACAGCCAACTGCCAAAGAAGAACTGAGAACTTCCACTAGCTACATGAGTAAGTTTGTATGTAGATCCTCCTGCTCCAAATGACTACCCCAGCTGACAATTTGATTGCAAATTCAGAAAGACTCTGAACAAAATTCACTAGTCAAACTCCATGTCTGGTTTCCCTGTTCACAGAAATTGTGGCTAAATAAATGCTTATCATTTTAAGCTGGTGAGTTGTGAGATCATCTGTTACTAGCACACATAACAGTATTACAGTACTTACCTATATTGGCCATACAATAAAGACATACACTGGGCAACAACCATTCCAGCATTATACTACTGTTTTACATATTTGCCACATATAAATATCAGTCATTAAGACATTACCCAAAACAAAGAGACTGAGAAAAAATTTTTGCATTCCATATAACTGATAAGGGACTGATCACAGAGTTCTACAAAGAATTCACACGACTCAAGAAAAACAAAGGAAACTATCTATCCCGTCAAAAATGGGCAGAAGAACTTAAAAGACACTTCTCCAAAGAGGAAATGCAAATGGTCAACAGGCATATGAAAAAATGTTCAACATCCCTCCTAATCAGGGAAATGCAAATTAAAACCACAATGAGATACCACCTTACACCAGTAAGAATGGCACATATTAAAAAAAAAAACTAGCAACTACAAATGTTGGCGATGATGTGGGGGAAAAGGAACTCTCCTACACTGCTGGTGGGAATGCAAACTGTTCCAACCTCTATGGGAAGCTGTATGGAGGCTCCTCAGTGTACTAAAAATGGAACTATCCAGCAATCTCATGCCTAAGCATTTACCCAAAGGAAACAAAAACATTAATTCAAAAGAATATATGCACCCCTATGTTTACTACATAATTATTTATAATACGTAAGACTTGGAATCAACCCATATGTCCAAAAATAGACGACTGGATCAAGAAGATGTGGTTTATATACACAATGGAATATTATTCCGCAATCAAAAAAAATACACTAGTGCCATTTGCAGAAACATGGAATGAGCTTGAAGGTGTATGCTAGATGAAATAAGTCAAAATGATAGAGAAAAATACCAGATGGTCTCACTTACAGGAGCAATATAGGGGATCAAGGGAAAAAAATAACATCAACAATACAACAAAACAAAAATAAACAGAAAACTACAAATCTGAGACATTCTGCAGGAAAGAGGATGGGACTGGATCCAAGGTAGGGACAGGAAGAGCACAAAGGACTATGGTGATGGTGCATGGGTGAACTGGTGGTGGAAATTCTATGGGGACTACACCTAGAAAAGAAAGCAAATGTAAGAAGAAATATAAATAAATTAAAAAATTTATAAAAAGCTTTCCTATTGAAATGAAAGAGAAAAAGTATACAAAATACTGAACAAGTAAATAGAGTCAGAAAAATAAAGACAGACTGGCAGTAGCAAATCCTCATATAGCAATAGACCTAATATTATATTGCTATTATATTATAGCAATATAAACCTAAATAAAAATGTACTGAACTCACCATTCAAAAGGCAGGGTGTATGTATGGTTAGATATAGTCTCAAAGTAAATGGTTGGAAAATAGTTACACAAGCTAATAGGGCCCCCAAAATGCAGGGAAGCCATACTTATATAAAACTGGATTAAACACTTGCATGTAAGGCCTAATATCTTTAAATACATGGACGAAAACCTAGACAGACCATTCTAAGTCACTGGTGTCAGGGATGCCTCTGGGGTCAAAAGCAGGGAAAACAAGCAAAAATTAAAAAAAATACTGTATAGAAATAAAAAGCTTTTGCACAGGAAAAAAAACTATCATCAAAACAAAAAGACATACAAATAAATGGGTGAAATATTTGTACAGCATGCATCTGACAAGGGACTAATATCCAAGATCTACAAGTAACACATACTCAACAAAAAAATGGGCAGATGAGCCAAAAGGCAAAGATTTGGAGAAAAAGTAACCTTTTTATACTGGGAATGTAGACAGGCTGGCTCTGATGGAAAACAGTATGTGGGTTTCTCAAACTATTTTTTTAAAAGACCTACAATAAGATCCTGCAATTTTACTACTAGGTATCTACATGAAGATTACAAAAGTACTAATTCCGAAAGGATATATGCTCTATTCTCTTCACTGAAACATTATTTGCAATAGCCAAGTCATGGAAACAGCCTTAAGTATCTTTCCAGTAGGATGGATGGAACTGGAGAGGATTATGCTAAGCAAAATAAATAGGAGAAAGACAAATAGTAGAGATCATTTCCCTCTTACGTGGCATATAAAAAAAAAAAAGAAAAGAATAAACAACAGCAAACCATTGAGATCTCACTGAACTGTGGCTACCAGGAAAGGGAGGGAAGGGTAACAGCAAAGGGAGATGAGGAATTCAGTGGACAATGTTGGAGGAATATTGCTGGGTGTGGTTTGATAACCTACCCCCTAAAACATATAGTATAAATCATGTTAAGTAAATTTCTAAACATAGTTTAAAAAGAAAAAATGTCTATCAGTTTATGGTTATCATAATATCCTGTCAATTAAAAACTCACCCTTTCTAACAATTTTTGAAGCTTCAATGCTTTCTCTTCCCGTAACTTTTCCCTCAGCTGCTGTGCTTTCATTTGTTTTTCCTCAAGTTTCTTCTTAGATTCTGCAATTGTTCTATTAATACAAACAAATGGACAGGAGGCACGAATGTTTACATAATAAAGTCAAAAATATTTCCCTTAGTCTTCCAAGTTTATAAAATAAATATATGATATATACAAAACTAATTTTGGGTTAACACGCAGGAAAACATCGTCACTTTTCAATGGCTCTGGAACTGTCCTAAAGTGAAATGCCTTAAAATGTTACATAGCAGCTCTACATGTCAAGAGAAGCTGGCTTCCTTCCTGTGAATACTCCAAATTGACTGCAAAGGCCAGACCTTTTACGAGATGGTGAGGAGAGTTTCTCATGCATGTGAATTCCATGTCCTGGAGGTCTAGCAGGTTCCTCCTCTACAATATCTCCCCAGGATGTATTTTGGCGCCAGGATTCACGGGCTGTTTAGGAGGGGAAAAAAAAGTACTGTTACTGCTTAATGACACAGTTCTATAAAAATAAGTTTTGAGAACAGATTTTTCAAAAGCATTAGCATTTCCTTTCCCTATTATTTTTTTTAAACAGGAACTACAGGTAATAAAATAATCTATTTTTTACCCCTCTACCTATACATACAACAGAAACACACACACAATACCTTCATAGTCTGCAAGGACATCATTCCAGTCCATAGACATACCACAGAAAGATACACTGCCACTGCCCATGCTGGTCTAAAAGGTAATAAGGAAAATTGAAAAACAAATATTTTGACACAATCGTAATCTTAAAAATTGAACTACATATGATATTCTCAAATCTTTACTTATATATTTCACTTAATAGACAATTCAAAACCAGAAAAGAGCCACAAACCTGTTACAGTCAGAATAATCACCAAGTTAAAAATACACCACAGTTTATATTTTTTAAGAAGACAAAACTACTTGCCATTAACAGCAGATACAAGTGAAATAATTTTAAGACACATATATGCCTGCTAATATCTCTATATAAACTCAGACATATTCAGAGCACATATCAAAAGAGCTCAAGATTACAGTTTAATAGGAAATATCTGAAACGCTAGACTTATTTTTATTCCTTAAGATGTCCCTCTTATCAATATAGTGACAGCAAGGCATATATTTGCTTATTGTTAGAGTAGAATAAGTAAAATGTCTTAGATTCTTTTTTGAGCTCTACAATTATGAGTAATGTTGAGTTCTAACTTTCTCTGCATTTCAAGTTCTTGATTTGTAAAATGAAAATAACTTTCAACTTGTCAACTGAAGAATATATAAAAACACAAAGTAATGGTAAAATGTTTTAAAAAAGATGCTACTGATTATCATGTCTCAATCACACTCAAATAATAATAAATATTATTGAAGATACTTTTCAGTGATTTAAAATAGAACTAGATAAATGCTAAGTCTTTCTGGTCTAAAATTTTATTTCTGAATATAATCTTTTGAACAATTATGTTAAAAATTCTAAAAGCTCACAGCAAAATCACTGTCGTTGTCAGTTTCAATGTTAATATCATTGTTTTCTTCAGCCTCAATTTCTCTAGTCAACTGCTCCTCTTCAGCAATCGCACTAGCAATAGCTTCTTCATTAGCCTTTTCTAGACGATCAGCTAACTCTTCTTTTTTAGCAAGAACTTCTGCCATGGACTAGAAAGTTAAAAACAAACAAGAAAGAAAAATAATCACTTCATCCAAAAGTTAAGTAATCATCTCTTCCTTTATGTTCAGATCGCACTCAACAGGATACCTAAAATAGCAGGGATCGAGAATTATAAAACCTGGGGTAGTATAGGTTCGTTCAACCACTGCCAAGCTATGTGATGTATAAGTTTCTTAAAACTAGTGTCTATTTTATATGCCATAAAATGTTACAATAATACATGACTTACCTTCTTTCTCAGACCGCTGTGTATAAGAAACTGTGAAGTTACATAAATAACAAGTATTATTATTAGTAGTAAAAAATGCAAATTTCATTTGAGTGCAGAAATTCAAATAGCTGTTGATCAAATACTTAAAAAGAAAAGTGTATTATACTGGGATCAAAAAAAACCAAATGTTTTAATGGTAGTGATACATTCTGAACATATATACTTTACTTTAAAACATACTAGATGTAACACAAATATTATTAATGAATGGGATACCATTAATAAATACCTACAATAAGCTAAATATTTATACTATAAACCTTTAAGGGAACATTGAAAAAAAAATCAGAGAAGTATGGCTAATAAGCTAACATAGGAGATAAATTAGAAATAGTCTAAACCCCTCAATAGATATTGTCACAACGGATTAAAAAAGCAAAACACAATATGCTCCCCATAAGAAACCTACATAAAATATGAGAATTACAAGCTCTAAGTAAAAACTATACTAACACCAATCTAAAGAACCTAGTGGTAGAGTTTATAGCTAAAATAATGATTTCATTATTCATATACAACTTCACTATTTTCAAAAGGAAAAGTCAAATATCTATGTCCTTATTTCTTTTTTTTTTTTTTTAAAGATTTATTTATTTATGCATACAAGCACTGGGGTACAGGCCAGAGGTGGTGGCGGGGGTGAGAGGATTCACCACAGAGAGCAGGGAGCAGAACAGGCAGATCAACAGAAGTACACTGCTGAGGGGAGCAGCGGGCACAGCAGGAGAG